>JAQLOL010000012.1:11537493-11551733 GCA_029783665.1 Naso thynnoides
TAACCAGCTTCAATTGGCATCAGTCTTCTAATCTAGCTCATCTAATCTAGAAAGCTAGAAAGCTAGTAGTTGAAATTATTTTGGAAAATGTCTAATTTGATGTGAAGCAAATGGTAAACTTTAGTTTTGCATGTGTAAGCGTGCACCCCTGTAAAACTAAAAATGGGTGTGCATATGGCAGCTTTCTTTTGCAGATGTTGATGTTGATTGTTGGTGGATGAACAGATTTGTTTGTCTGGATGTTCATTTGTTTTCTTCACAGTATAAATGAAAGTTTGCACATGTTTTCCTTGCACTAAGGGCTGTACAGAGCGATTTGTCACTAGCCCCGAGGAGGTGATGGATGTGATAGATGAAGGGAAGGCCAACCGCCATGTTGCTGTCACCAGTGAGTCACGTTGTTGATCTTGGTGATGATGTTCTGACACGCTGTCAGACACTTCAGGTCAGATGTTTTTCCAGTTAAAGTATGGCAGTATTGACATGAAGGTGAGAAAAGCATGACAAGGTGCAAAGTAAACATTTCGTCTCAGTCTATGAGCAAAAAGAACTGAATAATGTTTTGTGTGAGGAGTCTAAATTAGAGTCTCTCCTCACTTTGTTCTTTAGACATGAATGAGCACAGTTCCCGCAGCCACAGCATCTTCTTGATAAACATCAAACAAGAAAACGTGGAGACGGAGCAGAAACTGAGTGGGAAGCTGTACCTGGTTGACTTAGCTGGTAGTGAGAAGGTATGATGAATGGAGTATTTCCCCTAAATGCCTACACATTAACTCTCAACATCGACTGTCATTTGGATTAATTGGAACAAGACATATTTTCTCATTTATGTGTTTTTGTGGCATCAAAGAAGCAGATAAACAACATTTCAAAGCACTTAAGATATGGCACTATTGTTTGTTTTTATTAAATTCTACATGAAAAAGAATATAGACTGAGGACTGACTCATTTTTAAGGCTTGGTTTATACTGTCGCTGATGCAACATCAGGCTTTGTGCTTGCTCATTTCGAGGAATTCAATTGCTTACACTGAAGACGAAAAAATCATTTTCTGAGAAATAATAAACTATTTCTCCGCTCAGATAAGCTTTAAAAAAGGTTGTAGCTGAGACAGAGGTCAAATTGAGGTGAGCCACAAACAACTAATTGTTCCCCCGATTCAAGGCCTTTTAGGTGAAATCTTAGTCACCTCGCTTCATCACACCATCTATAAAACCATTTATCTTCAGGACATAGGTCATACTCTGGAAAACAGGCAGAAAATACGTTAAAGACACAACTGAACAGGTCTATTGGCTGGCTCCTGTGGCTCCTTGTTGGAAGTATTGATGCAAAATATAGAATAGTGTGTGCTTAGAGTAGTAGATGGCGATACAGTCTGATTAAATGCTGACGAACGTAGTTTGTAGCTAATAAGTGCTGATGCTGCATTTGTGAGTTGCCTCAGGTAAATGAAGAAATATTTCTGCTCCAACAGCTTCTTGTTTATTGATACCCAAAATGATTGAACAGGAACCTGGAGCATGCTCCACAGAAAGCCTTGAGCTAACAACTTGCTCACCTCTATAATTAAAGGGATAGTCCACATTTTTGGACCCGGAGCCCTATTTGTTAATCAGCTCTCATATTGTTGATTGACAGAGTACTTTCAGAACGTAACACATGCTGCTCCTCATACTAACTCTGAAAAATCAGAAAACAATCAAAAAGTCAATGGGGACACACTCCTGTCTGCTTTATTTTACAGAACGGCTGATATAGGATTTTTGGCACACATGCCGATACCAGCATTAGGGTCAACAAAATTCAGATTTCCAACAAATCAGCTAGTTTTAACTTATATGTTTATATACTGTATACTGAACAGTAAACACTTGACTTATTAGTTATTAAATAAAGAACCACCCCATGCTGGCCAACCATGTAAATACACCATTTTAAATCACTTTTTCAAATATTTTTCCTGGCCTTAAGAAACAGTTTTGATATTGGCGCATATTGTAGAACATACCGATGATACTGGCAAACCAATGTATCAACCTGGCCCTGTTTTACTGGTTTTTAGTTCTTATATAATTTTCTTGCAAAATTTTTAAACAGAAATAACATTTTATTTCTCATTAATGAGAAAATAGTGAAACATTTCCAAGACATTTATTTTAAATCTACGTATTTTGAGTTTATTGAGCTGTTTTCCAGATGATTTTGCTTGAGTCAGTATTTGTTTTCATTAAACACTTTTTTCAACAGATATGCGAAATTGTATGCTTGGCTGTACACAAAGTTGTTTATTTTTGCATTTTCAACTGACCTTTCCTACACTGATTACAATACTCTCTTGTTAAGATAGAAATTATATATGTTATTTTTTTCCTCCTATGATTACATGCAAATTAGATGTTTATCTCCAGAAAGCTTCTCATGAGTTTACAGTTACATGTCATTTTGCTTTTAGGAAGTTAAGGGAGGTTATACCACCTGTAAAATAAAGCATAATGAAAAAATAAAGACTTTTTAATGGTGATAATATACTTAATGAACTAATTTCTCCTCTGTGTATATATCTGTGTCAGGTCAGTAAGACAGGTGCAGAGGGAGCAGTACTGGATGAGGCCAAGAACATCAACAGGTCTCTGTCAGCCCTGGGGAACGTCATCTCAGCCTTGGCCGAGGGAACGGTATGTTTGAAAAAAACTCTGCACAGGCCTCCAACATATCGTTGCTGCCTCAAGCTTTTCCTTTTGCTTTTTTATAACAGACACCTTCTGCTTGCTGCCAAAGCAATATGTTTCACAAAATTGAGTTCAGGCGGCAGTGAATTAGTTGAACGTATTAGATTAGAATAGTCTCAGTGTCTTCAAAGTCTTGTCTGTTTAGTGTCAAATGAGATCAACAGTCACTTCAAGCTAATCTAGAGTAGGCCTACAATAAATCAGTCCTGTTTCTTCATTCTTAGGAATAACATCCATCACCAAAACTGTACTGTAAAGAAATAGTTTGACATTTTAGAAATTATACATAAGGAAATATAATTATTTGCCTTCATGTCAGGAGTTACATAAGAAGATTTTTATTTTTATTACTGCTGTCATATATATGGTAGAAGTTAAGCTGATGTCGGTTATCTTAGCTTGGAACAGAGACCATAAAAAAGGGAAAGCAACTAACCTGACTTTGTTTGTGGCCCTAGAGTGTCCAGGAAGGGGAGACTCGTGATACATATTGTCATCTACAGAAAAATAGAACATGACCCTCGAAAATCCAGAATTTGTTGTTTATATATACTTTGTATGTAGCTTATGTTACAAACAAGCTATAACCTTTTAATTAGTGGGCTGACGTGCTGGTAGGTTGATCTTACGAGCTTTGGGCAGAGTCAGACTAGCTGTTTCTCTCTTTTTAAACTTTTTGTGCTAATATAATCAAAACAGCTGCTGACAGTAGCTTACCGTTTATCCTTGAGACATGAAAGGACAATCAATGCTCTTATTTAACTCTCAGAAAGAAAGTGGAAAAATGGCATTTCCCAAATTGTGAACTATTATTTTCAGAATATTCTTTTTGCCAAAGCCACAGTTCTTCCATAATGGTGACTGTGTGATAGGGGATAACAAAAATTTTAAAATGTTAGCATTAGAGATAAAAGCAATGTTTTCACTGAACAGAATCTGAGGTTTTGCTGAATCCTCCCATACTGACATACGAGTCTTGCATTTTGATTAGATGAATGCTGCACTGACATGCTGGCTAGTTTTCTGTCCCCTCATCTGTAATCCCCAGTGCTGCCACAGCTGGAAACCTATTTTCACATAAGCAACCAGCAAAGTCCCCCATTCAATCCTTTCTGCCAAATCGTTAGTCCTTCGAAGGTCCATCATTGTAATTAAAACATTCACTGTGTTATCACTCGTAGGGAACTCTAAAGGCTTATAGTTTGTAAATGCCTCACAAATCTGTCATAAATCCACTAACATTCTTTATTTATTCATTGAGCAAGGACGCAGTCTGCTTTTGAAGACATTGCAAAGGTATAAGAGGAAATACTGTGAGTGATGCACGAGACACAGAGGAACCTCTTCTATCTTTGTTCTGTGCTGATACTCACATCACCATATTTTTTTATTTTTAAAACAAAAAGGCAAGTGCACGACAGTGCAGCAATTCAGAATGTCTTCCACAATCTTTTAATCCTCTTCTATCTGTCTTTTTATGCCTGTTGTACCATCTCTGATTCCCTTTCTTCCTTCTTCTTTTTTATCTCTCTGCAGAAATCCCACGTGCCGTACCGTGACAGCAAAATGACTCGCATCTTACAAGACTCGCTGGGCGGGAATTGTCGCACCACCATGTTCATCTGTTGCTCTCCCTCCAGCTACAATGAGGCAGAGACCAAATCCACCTTGATGTTTGGCCAGCGGTAACTTACTTCCATTCTAAGTAGCTATAGGGTGCTGCAACACACATCTCTGTCTCAGTAAGCTGCAGCTGTTGGGATGTTTTTCTGCTGAAATGTGCTGGACTCAGATATGCTGTGCACATATTACTGCCTCCATCTTTGCTTTTGAAGACCAACACCCTGCTTTGAAGGATTGCAGGAGCATCTTTTCCATCCTTAAGTCCCACTTATTGAAGCAGAGATTTGGTTTGCTCACCAGCTTTTCACTCCTATTGCTCACTGTTAACTCAAGACAATCACAGATGGAAAGAAAGATTCCCTACCAATGAATTCCTTGAATAGAGCCTGACATGAGAGTTGGCTGAAATAAATAATGTATGACTGAGCAAAGGGGAGTGACAGAATCCACAGCAGACATTTGAATTTTACTGAGCAGAAAATTTGGTCTCTCATCTACCTCTTATCCATAGTAGCTACCGAACACCATGCTTAATCTCTAAGTTATCAACAATATAACACCAAAACTAACATGACATGATATTCAAGGAATTTCTGCAGCATTTAATGTAGATATTTTAGTTTTATCAGCATATTAAATTACTTTATTACTTCACAAAAAGGTCTGCAAATGTACAGGTTTGGGGGAAGCTACAGTGTCAATAGTAATTTGCCTATATTCATCAGCAAGGTTAGAGTTCATCGTAGGGTTTTTGTTTCTTTTAGAAAAAGAGATGGTATGGCTGGATCATTTGTTATAGGAGCAGAAAATAAATTAGCTAGTGCTGTTCTGTTCAACCCTTTTTTATTGTCCTCTGATGTTTATATCAACAGTGCTGCCAGTTAAATTGATATATTAATTTTGATGTGACGAGTCAACTTATAGCTGGGGTAGGCATCGTCTAGAAATTAAGCTAGCTGTAGCATGAGACTCCTAAGGAAGCAACCCCACTGCATCCTCCCCTTCCTGTTTTTGCTCCGGCTCACATTTATTTCATTTGTGGTGACTTTCTCTTTTAAGGCCAGTTTACAACAAATACTCATGATGAGACAAAACAGTTGCAGGAAAGGTTGCAGCGTGTTAAGTGGTCCATCTCAGCTCGACTCAATCCGGCTACAGCTCAGTTTGTCAAGTCGCTAGAGGCCAGGTTTAGAATGTGAAGCATGTCACTTGTTTCAACAGCTAATCAGCTCAATGCAGCATCACCTGTTGCCAAGAATTGCATTATAGGGCAGCCAATAGGAACAGGTGATCTCTGGAATGACCCGTGACTGGCCAAAAAGTGCCCGTCATGGTCTTCATTTTCTAAAGCCTTGATATGGAGCGAAGGAGAGGTGCACAAGTCTAGTGTTCTTTCAGACCACCTGAATAACAATATGCTGAAAGGTTATCATGGAATTTCTGCTCAATGACACCAAAAGTAAACTGCTTACCCCAACTTTAAGCTTGGAATGTTTGTATTGCTAATATCAGACATTAAATGAATAAGCACAACAGTGTAGAATAAAGTGATAGCCACTGGTGTGAGACTCACAGCCAGAGCTGAGAGCTGCAGCTGTAGCATCATGAATGTTTCAACTCTGTGACACCACTTATTTGCGTCATAATCGAGCAATAATTTATGGCTGCATACAGTGCTCCATCCTCTTATGAGTTGTGTGATTGCAATATTGGATGTCTCATGAACTGTCTGAGTTCTGTATTTTGTGAATATCTTATGAGGTCTGAAGCATTTTTACATATTGAATTTTTTCCTCCATATACCTCTGTCTCCCTACATGCACCATCAAACACAGTTGGCAGAAACTCAATTTGCATACCAATTAATGAGATGCAGTTCCATTTTCATTGAGCAGCCAGGGCTGAAATACCCTTGTTGACAGTTCCTCTCTTCTGTTGCTGTTCACTCACATTTTCCTGTTCTTTCTTCTGTTCTCTGTCTTTTCCTCTCACTCTCCTCACACTGTTTCCTTCCCTTTCTGCTTTTTCTGCTCTTTCTCCGCTTTGCCATGCATCCATCCAATTAGAGCCAAGACCATCAGAAATACTGTGTCAGTGAACCTAGAGCTCACAGCAGAGCAGTGGAAGAAGAAGTACGAAAAGGAAAAGGAGAAGAACAGGTCAATGAAGGAGACGGTTCAAAGACTGGAGGCTGAGCTGAAGCGATGGAGGAATGGTAATCACTCTGTTATCATGCTGGCATCTCACAAAAACACAGAATATCTAAGAGAAATGGCCATTTACAGTAGCAGCTCTTTTATTTTATGTCAGAATAATAATATCTTAAACCTACGCCTAACCTTTAACCAGGATTAGATTGCCATGACATTTTGTGCCGACAGGTATGATTCCCAGAGGATGAATCCTAATGACTTTCATAATCCTCAGATTTTTTTATCATAACACCACCACTCTGTTGACGTTATGGTTTCGAGAAAGTGCCTTGACAGCTGATGAGTAGATTGCCATGAAAATTGATGCAGACATTAACATTCAATCCAGCATAGATTGTAATAACTCCTGTCATCACAAGATTGAAGTTTTGACTTGACCAACACTTACCACAACTAACTCCCACCCTCCCCAACTTTGATTTTGTGTATATTTCCAATATACAATTATTATTCCTATATTCTAAACTAAGGTAATGAACATAGTGCCAACTATGATGTAAATAGCGTCAACCTGCCAAGAGACTCAAGATGGAAAATAAGCCACTGGCTGCTGTCTTGCACATTTATATGTAAACATTCATTAATTTGCACTGTCCCTATTCAAAAAACAACACAAAAGCAAAAAAGCAATAGAATATTAGCATGCTGAGTTAGCATTTCTTTTAAAACCTGTTCACACAACCATGGTTTTAAATAAATCTCCATTCAAATGAAAATGCAACAGTTAAATTTAAGCTCTCTCATGAGCATGTTTAACTAATACGCAGCTACAGTATATAACCTTAACCCTAAGGCCTTAATAGCCAATCAGAAGCCTGAAAAGAAGCTAGCACTGGTAGGCTACGTACGACTTGAGAGCTTGTGGGTTCTCATCCAAAATTTGTTGGGCAATGTGTTGGAGTGAGTGTTGGATGTCTCTTCTGTAATGTTATAATGCTTCGGTTTATCAGTATAGTGAAAAGGTAATTGCACATTACTGTGTAAACATGTGAAAAGCCCTGCTACCAAGGTAAGCACTGACAGTATATCACCTTAGATTAAAAAGCAGATAATGATGCACATTCTGATGTCACAAGCAAAAAACATGTTTTCCCTATCTACACTTCAACATTGCACATTGTGTTACAGATTGTCTTGGCTAGAGTTTTCCACAAGGTCAGTTTTCAGTGACTTTTTTGGTAAATGAAAGGCAAAAAGGAAAAAAAAAGAAGAAGAAAAGTGTGTACTGATGGACAAGCATTAATCTTTTTAAATAACTTCAAGACACAATAACCCATACCAGACATTTTTCCTTCTACTTTTAAGTAAAAAAAAAATAAGAGAATCTCTCTATTTGCAGGTATTGAGCTTGAGAGCACTGAGACTGAAGTCGAGAGAACAAAGCTGCATGGAACAGTATAGGAATGAAAGTTTTACCAATCTGCTAGCCTGACATTATTTTTATGTCTGCATGAGTGCAGATTTAATCTTGTTTGTTATCATCATCTGAGCACATGCCAGTGGTGATAAGGTAGAACAGCAGCCAAACAGAGTTGCTGGAATTGTTCCCAAAACACTTAAAAATCCCTTTTTGGCTGCTTTTGCCTTACATTATTCAGACCCTTACACTCTGTATAATTGATTCTCCTCAAAAATGTGCCCAAGGTAAGAAACACTGGAGGCTTTATGTTTTATGAATCCTTATGTATTAGTATTCCTCACAGCAGTGAAGGCTAATCACATCTACAGAAAAGTCGGAACTTACAGGGATTCTCTTCCATGTTAGCACACACTTGTGTCAGAGCTCTTTTGAAAAACACAAGCACATCAAGCAATGCACACACATATTCACTGGTAATTAATCACACACACACAGACTCACACATTTCTAAGCATCCTCTAAGGCTGGACTGTAGGTCAATTCAAATGTCAGTGCTCTCAGCGGTAGTGATCGGTTGACATTCAAGCCGTGTAATGAGTCCTGTCCAGTGTTTTTCTTGAAGATCATTCCCTTGCTGCTTGACCAGAATTTCAAAAACGCTGTTCATGTCTTTATTGAACACCTATCAGTGAAAATAATTCCTTTTATTGCTTCATCTCTCTCAGTTACTCTCATTCTCCTTCACACGCACCAACACACCCACACACACACACAGGTAATCTCTCCCTTCACTCTCCTCCTCTCTCTCTCTCACAATTTAGCGCTTTTAATTTCCTAATGGATCATTTTGACAACATAGTTGCCCTCAACTCCAACCTCACTGCTTCCTGTATCGTTGTCCACCTCAGGCCAGGAACTCCCTGGGACTAACACTGTTGACCTGCACCACATTACCTGACTCTTCATTCAAGGATGGCCCAAAGACAGGAACAGCTGCCTCATGCAGTAAATTCCACTCCATCTCCTCTCTCCAGAGTCTAGATCTCCTACAGTGTGCAATCATGTGCTTTCAGGTTGTTGTCACGTTTAACCAAGCAGCTGTTGATATTGATTAGCACACCAAGATAACCTAGTCAGTGAAAGGAATGAGCTACTGCAGATGTATTAGCTCAACCATAGATTATATTGACCTTGTCTTAAAGTAGCAAAGCATTCAGTTGATCCCAATTGACCCTCTTCTCTCTTGCCACATTATATCAGTCAAATCAGTGCAGTCAAAGACTGGAGTCACACAAAAAACAGTGAAGGAGGGCTTTAAATATGTTTCAGGTGTGATACTAAAAAGGAAGAAATGAAGAAAAGTGAAAACATTTAAAATGCTATTGCCGTCTGAGCCCTCATCAGTTTCAGAGTGAATTAGGTGTTGCATCTACAATGCATGTTTGTTTTGCAAATGCAAATTGCAGTATCGTCCTTTTCTCCTACAAATTTACTTTGACCTACAACTAATTTACAAAAGAAAGTACCGTTTGCGGAAATGTAATGCACACTGGATTATATTTTCTTTTAAAAATATGATGAAATGTTACATAATGAATCTAGCAAGTGCTAAAAATGCTGATACTGAACTTATCAATGAAAATGTTCATTGGCAAGAAGGAACTGACAATGAGATTCTGTTGTCAAGGCCAGCTTTTTGTATCCCAATTGTAAACTATTTAGTTACATATAAAAATCAGTTTCTAGGAAACCGTGCAGGACTGTTCATCCTGATGAATAATGTAATTTATTTGGGTGTTAATTTGTCACTTATGTAAGAGGATCTTGCTTTTCACTATGAATGTAAGCACCCTGTGTTTTTTTGTACGTGCAGTTTGCTTTTATTGCATCATCTCCTGCTGTTACTCAGAGGACACACCAGTGTAAACCCCCTGATACTGCCTAAGGAGGAGCATTGAGCCAGAAACGCATTAGAGTCTAGAGCAGCAGTCAGTCCAAGTCTTTTTCTGTGCTCCCTAGTGCATGTACTTGTGCACAATTAGCATCCTGAATGTTCTCACTTTTCTGCAATGGATGGCCTCTTTCTTTGTAAAATACTGCAACAGTCTAAATTAAGCCAGACACAAACAACTGACATGTTAATGTGGTGGAGGTGTGGTAATTTGTGCTGCTGTTGGGTCGAAGCCTATACAAATGAGCTAAATAAATTTGAAATTTAAAAGGTTTCATGAGTTAGGAAAGGACAGTGCTGAGCACAACAATCATTGTTTTTACGTTAATCAGTAGAGGAGGATTTGCCAGAGATAAAAGCGACAACAGAACTCTATTTGTCCTTTATTTTTAGGTGAGAATGTTGTTGTGTTGGAGCATCTGAGTCCTGCATTGGAGGACATCCCCCTGGCACCATCCGAATCTGAGGACCCGCTCCTTGACATCTGCAGCCCCTGCAGCCCTTGCTCACTTGCCTCCTCAATTGTGGTTCACATCTCTGAGGAGGAGCGGCAGAAGTATGAGGAGGAGATTCGCAAACTTTACAAACAACTGGATGATAAGGTGAATTGATGCAGGATTGTGTGCATGGATGCAGAGCTGTGTACACTCAATTGCTGAGATGTTTGTAATGATATGCACACATGAATATTAAGAGCATATCATACATGTATTATTCAAGTTAATGAATTAAGGAGCAGAGTAGTGAGTAGTAAGTGATTAATGTAGAGACTATTAGGAGAAGATTTCATCGGGGAACCTAATATTTAAATCAAAAAGCATTTGTTTCAGTTTATTTAACAAATCATGCTGTGGTCCATAGGGCAGCCCTCATCAACAGATATTTCTTAAAAAATGTGTAAATTTTGTGTAAACGCAGGGGAACATTTTCAGTGCAGATACCATAACATATAAAAACCCTTTGTTTATAAGTGACTTGCAGCATTTTATGCACAAGGCAGACTTTTGGCAGGTTTTCTCTCTCTATATTAGAGTTTAACACAGAGAAATCTTGCATTATCCAATGTGGTATTCATGATCAGATGACCACAGACCACCAGATACCTGCTTTTTGAGCAGTAGCTAATTTATCATCTATTAAACATTCAATGTGTAACATTACCTCCCTTTTAAATGTCTATTGTTGTCGTATTTTTTGTCGAGTTCGTTGAGTGCAAACATTAACCATATGTTTGCAACAATTTTCAAACTCAAAAAAAATCTGTGAGTTCAATTTTGGTAATGGTGCGGTTCACTTTACACGTTGCTAACTTCAGGGGTAACTCCAAGCAGAGAGTGAGGAAGGAAGTCGACAAACATGACTAAGCATGTCATGAATAAAACTTCACACATCACCTGTCTGTGAACATTTCTGCCAGAGTCAATCATGTGGATTTTTATCTGCAATGGTGGCTGTTTGACAATGAAATAAACAGTTTGCATGGTCTTAAGCTACTCCATGATGACATCAAACCTTTAATATGTGATACCTTTTGTATATTATTATACTGTATAAATGATTTTCTTTCTCAAATAGCATAGAATCCACTACATGTGTCTCTTTCATACAGTAAAGCAACGGCTAAAAACTATATAGTAGTCACTGATTATGTCGCCCAAAGTGAACAAGATGGCACTGTTAGTACTGTACCAGTAAGTGTAATACATAACATTGTAAATGAACTGTTTCTATTCCATGTGTTCCTTTGTCGCTAAAGGATGACGAGATCAACCACCAGAGCCAGATGGTTGAGAAACTGAAGGAGCAGATGCTCGACCAGGAGGAGGTAAAAGACCTCACTTTTACATCCTTTCATCAGTTTTGTTAAACGGGCCACAGTATGCTGCAGCACCTGCAAATGTGGCAATCAAAAGCAATGCTTTGAATAGAGCTCAGCCGGGAGAGGTTGATTATCTTGCCCTTGAGATGAATAAGGGAAGAAAAATGCACTTTTCAGGAGCCAGACAGCACTTGAAAAACATAGGGCCTCATTGTTTGATAATAATTATTTGCATTTGAACAGCAGTTCAAAATAGAAGAGGTTTCAGTGGCTGCTCACACACCAGTGTAACTGTAGCTGATAGACAAACAAAAACGTTCAAATTATCTGATAGTGTTGTATAACTCCACCATCTTTATAAATTTTAAGACCTTTAATGTAGAAGAAAATGATTTTTGGCCATTTTCTCACACAAATCTACAGTAAGCAGGTTTGTCTGCCTGTATACTCTGCTCGTGGGACAGAACAGCAATTACAAGACTTAATTAAAAGATAATTAAGAAGAGTATTTACAGCATGTATTCATAAGAGCGGCTGAACCAGTGGGTTAAACAGCCTGAAATGAGCTTTGGCATGTTCTACACTGCCAAGTAATAGACTTCACATTTGCCAAATCATTTCATTCACATTCCAGTATGAGTCCGCTGTGGGTTGAGGCAACATGATGGTATATACCCAACCTCAGCCTGTGTGTAATAACATGATGTTACAATCCTTTAGCAAAACAAAATGTGTACACTGCAGTGAAAACACGCAGGCACCCTGGGTAGAGCAACATCTACGTTTAATGACATCCATTCAGTAAAATGACCCACAGTGGGCTTCAGCTGTGCACATGCAAGCAAACGCCATGGTGGCAGAATAATGTTCAGCTCTCACAGTGCAAAATGGATGTCCAGGATGAATTTTTAAAAATATGTTTTATTCTGCTAAATTACTTGTGTATTGCGCAACAGCGTTTGTACACATGTTTATCTCTTATTAGCAAGAACAGAAGACCAACTCCACAATTATGTTTTATTTAAAACACAGCAGCTCTGTGTTGTGAATAATGAAGAGGCTGCTGCTGCTGCTTCTAGCACACAATGCTCATGTACAGTTGACTTTCTCTGTTCCTTTTCAAACCTAATCTTTAGTTACAGTTTATATTAAGCCATTTAATCCTTGTGCCCCTTTAGCTTCTGGCATCATCCAGGGGTGACAGCGAAAAAGTCCAGTCGGAGCTTGTCAGGCTGCAGACGGAGAATGAATCCGCCAAGGCCGAGGTAAATGAAGTCCTCCAAGCCCTGGAGGAGTTGGCAGTCAACTACGACCAGAAGAGCCTGGAGGTGGAGGAGAAGAGCGTGCAGAACAAACTGCTGGCTGAAGAGCTCGCAAAGAAAATGGTGGGTTTGACTTCCTGGAGGCTAAGTTTCATGCAGTGAAAGTTAATCTTGCAGTAAAAAATTGGTGAACAGAAAGGTAGGAAAAAGACTAATGAAGAGAAAAAGAAAAACAAAGAGGAAGTGACAGAGAGAAATTCGGACATGACTGTACCAGCATCAGCAAAAACTGAGGGTGGCATGGACTGTGCTGTGATGTGGTTTCTGTAGTAGGCAAGCACATTTATCTTTGTAGGATAAAAAGAGAAAGCGACATTTAGAAATGAAATAATCTAACCGTCTATCCATTTAAGTGCCTGTCTTTCAAGAGTATGAAAAGTTAATGGTTCAAAATGCAATTAGAGAGATAATGAGGAGAATTATAGAGCTACATGTAGAGAAAGATAAGAGAGAACATTTTTATAAATGTGGTGTTGTCAACTGATGTAGGCCTATTAGGAAATTATAATTAGGCCCCAACTAATACAGAATTTTTTGGATACCTATGCTGATACCGATATTATGTAGCAAGAAAATTCTGATATCTAATATACCAGCCGATATACATATTCAATATCGGCTTAATGTGGCTGTTAATAACTTGTGACAAAGATATAAAATGGAGGCAGAATACGCTACATTTCGACAAACTTTATTCTAAACATCAGTGCACTGAACAGTAAACACCCCACCTATTAGCCATGAAATAATAGATTGCTCTCAGCTAAACAAACTACATAATTTAACCATTTTAAATCACTAGTCCAAGTATTTTTTCCAACATTAAAAGGTAGTTTTATTATCAGCACATATTGGACAGCATATACGCTGATACCAATACATCTGTGATAGGTGGCCAATAATATCAGCAAACCGATATATCGGTCAGGCCCTGAATTTAATGAATGTATTAAGTGTTGAGAATTTGGTAAAAGAGAAGGAATACCATCACGTTTTTGTTTTTTTTTTTATTGTAGATGGTAACCAGCAACGTGACATTATCATCACAAATATTGTTCCAATTATAGCCAGCATTGCTGTTTCTTTAGCTCCATCCTTGAATTCACTCATCACTGGTTGTTTCACACTGTGACCGCAAATAAATGTCAAGACATCAACAACAATAACACACAAACACAAACGTCTGTTTTTAAAGAAATATCTTGAATTCCCTTCA
>JAQLOL010000012.1:11563778-11584270 GCA_029783665.1 Naso thynnoides
TAAAAAATCGGTAGCGTTACCCTAGTACCTCACACAGTTTCTTCAAAAACTTACATAAGTGGACCATTTTAATACCCAAAGATATTCTATTGATATTGATTATATTAAAAGAAGTGAATGTTACATTTATGATTTGTATAATTCAGCTGATCTTTTATGCTTTTGGACTCATCATCCTAATAGTTTGTGTACAATTTATGTCAATATGCTTCAGTACCTCTCATTCAGTGACTCTTAATTAATAATTTTTTTAATGATTAGTCTTTTTTTTTTGACTGCATTGTTTTACACCATCATTGTCACTTCTTCTAACCAGCTCATAGGGCTACAATTGAGAAACAACTGCTTCAGTTTGTGAAACTGTGTTTCTCGCATTTAGCTGGCCTAAAATCAAAGATTACCTATTCTGAAATTCATAGCGGAGGTTGGTCTACTGTTGAAACAGAACGTCTTCCAATAAATTCCAGGCCCAATATGTTATGACTCGCTACAGTTAGACTTGGTTTGAGATGAATAAAGCCCTGTTTTTATTATCTTCACTGCCATCCTGACTGTAAGCCTGGCAGAGATCATCACTCTGCTGAGTGCACCCTTTTAGTTATTTAATAAATGACTTAATTGACAAATCTTTTCAGCACTAACAGCAATCATTTGCAATTAGGCCCCTATTTCCTTCAAGTGCAGTGCACACAGCAACAGAAGCAGATCCAGAAACAGACCAGTATAATGAAATCCTACCAGACCTCTGATTTTATATATATTGGTTTGTGGCAATTTGATGAAACATAATTCAGAAAAATGTGACCACATGTAAGTTGTATATAATCTAAAACAATAAAAGTTTTAGAAAAATATTTTGATACAAGACAAGCTGCCCTTACAGATGCACTCACAAAATTATGCAGTAATGAAGGATGCAGTTGATTGTGTCCTTTACTGGTGCAAAGTCTGTCCAATATCTACAAGTAATCAAAACAAAACACAGTGAACCAGAGAACCAAAGGGTTTAAAATGCCCCAGGAGCTCTGGGGCGGCTGGGGAACTGCTAATCCAGCCTCACTGTAAACATGCGGCACATGCAGTTCTCATCTGCTATACACTCCTGTGCAGATGCAAGTATTTGTGGTTTCTGATTACTGCCTATTAATGCACATGCTCATGTTTTTGCATGTCAGCGTGTAACAAGCTTCAGTTTCATTGACCACATCTCATTTTGTTCTCACTGTGTATGTGTACAGTGCGCATGTAGCTCACTATGTCCACACGTGCACTGGTGTGTGTAATTGTACCCTTTTGTTATTTAGTCATTTTGTTTTCCTTTTGTCCCCCCCCCCTTTTGTTGCTGTCTCTTTCCTCTCCCTCATTATATATGTATGTCTCTCACCCCCTTCTCGTTGCTTGTACCTCAGAGGGCTCTGGAGCAGCAGATGGAGTCACACCGTGAGGCGCACAGCAAACAGCTTGGCCGCCTGCGAGATGAGATCAATGAGAAGCAGAAGATCATCGACGACTTAACAGAGTCAGTGCTTCATTGTGATTCTTCACCTGCTCTGGGACACTAAAACGGGGTTTCATAAACAAAGAGTCCATGCTTACTTTGTGTAAGAGTATAAAAAGGGAAGTGCAGGGGTATTTTAAATCACAGATATCAATCAAAGTATGAAAAATTCTAAAAAAAAGTCATGGAAAAAGACATATTTACTTCTAAGTACCCGCTCTGTTAGCTGCATGTGGGCTCAAATCTGAAATTCAATTCTACCCTTAGAAGGAGAGAGGAAGGACTAAAATTAGGGATGCATGGTGTCAGTTGTTGAGTTCTTAAAAAAAATGTCTAAGCCCCGCTTGAGCTCTTGCAGCATGAGGGGCTGAAACCAATATGTGTAGGTGGTTGACATGGTGAAGAAACTGCAGCGTGGGAGGACTTTAAAGCTAAGCTGCTGCTGAACCACAGTGTGAGGAGCCACCAGGCTGCTTTGGGCTTTGAGAAACAACCCCCCCGATCCCCTCAGGTACCTCGTTTTATAGATGTTCTGTGCCGGGCGTGACAGTCTGGGAGCAGACTGAAGGGCAAAGCCTCTTGTGAGACTAAAGTACATTTCCCAGCTGGCCTGGGACTGTCTGGTAACACCCAGGGCAAATTCAACCAATAGTATCATCGGCTGTTGTCAGGGGCCAAAGGTTCAAACATATATAGCCTTACTCCAAGGGCGACAATTTTTTCTTCTCCCTCGTTCTCCTCCACCACCTCCTGCTGTGAGTGGTCCTCCACAATAGAAAGAAGGCTATCGTTAGCCTCTTGATCCATATAGCTCATTGTATCACCATAATCCTCAATGTCTGCTATGATTCCACTTTTCAGTGGTCCAATCAAATTCCACCTGTTTTGTCCCACCTGTGTTTCCTGTTTATTTAGCAAAAATATCACAATATGACAGTTAGATGCTCCTTGAAATGCCGCTTGCAGTAGATTTAGTGAGACACCTTCATGCTTTAGTTTTTTTTACCTTGAACCATCAAGCAACCCACTGATCAGCCAAAATTCCTGTCTTTCTGATATGAGTCTGATCTGACCTCAGATGAAACTAAAATCTAATCCTGCATGCAGAAATGGTGCCTCTTCATCACTTTTGCTGCTGTTGCTTTGAAAGTCTGTGCATGCTGCTGAAGTTTCCTCCTCAGACTCAGGAATGACAGTATATTCTTCTCATGTGACAGTGAGGGGGTTGTCAGGCTTCTCTACCCCACAGTACAAACTGTCAATCCACTGAATCGCATTTCACTATCTAAAAACCTTTAACAATATTCTCTGTGGTTCCGTAATTTTATTGTAAAATAGCTGAAGGTATTGTAGTAAGATTTAGGATGGGCATCAAGTTAAATAACAGTTGAATTAAATATCAATGTCATGAGAGTTCATTAAGTCATAATCCACGTGTGATTTTCTGGAGCTGATAAAGATTTCAATGGTTATCTTCATTTAAGAGGGACAAACAAAGTTTTTTATTTCCATTAAAATATTTGGAACTTATTTATTGAATCCTCTCATGAGCCATTGTTCACATTTCCAGTTGTAACCAGAAGCAGCAGCTGGAGCTGGAGCAACTGCACTGTGACTTTGAGCGTCTCAGGAGCCAAGAGCATCACAAGAGCCGGCAGCTGGAGGAACTGACGTGAGTCTGTGCTTTACTGTCCTGGCCAGCGTTCAAACACTTTACCATATGGAGGCCTGGGGTGAAGCTGCCTCTTTTGATTCACGTCCTCAATTTCTCTCTGTCATTTGTCTTGCTTTTGTCTATTGTGACAAAGTGCCATCCTTTGCACAGTCAGTCTCTCTGTGTGGAGGAAAACAGTCATATGGATTGAGGCTTAATATGGAGGCCTTCCTTTTAAACCATATCCTTGCATCTTTTTTTCTTGGTCTCTCTCTTTTAATGTAAGTTTTGGGAAAGGTAGCAGCTGGTTGCTAATATGCCCCTTTCTGCACTGACCCTTTACAGTGTATTGCATCAGATTGGCAGATGGTTAACAGCCCACGAATGTGGCAGTTGGTCCATGTTGCGTTTGTTCTTTATTCATGAAATATTCTCGCAAGAATGTTAACACTGATTAGGTTAAAGAGAATTTTGAATAGTATTTTCTCTCTATCAGCTTAGCTATATCTCTCTTTCTATTTATAGATTTCTCCATGAGCGACATGAACAGTCAAAGCAGGACCTCAAAGGGCTGGAAGAGACCGTTGTAAGTCATTCCTCTGCTCCCTCAAAGGGAATTGATTCACTAAATACTCTCTATCTGCTTGAACTGCACTATTTTCTCTGTCTCTCCCTTCATACCTCAAGGCTCGTGAGCTTCACACCCTGCACAACCTCCGCAAGCTTTTCGTTCAAGACCTCACGACTCGAGTTAGAACAGTAAGGCAGACACTACTTTACTAAAAAACACACCCAAAGGACCATACCATTGTTACTGCATGTCATTGTCCTTGTCAACATCAGCCATGAAATTTTGTGTGATATCTTGTTTGTTAAATGTTACGGAAAGTAGCTGAAGAAGTGTGACAACCTTAGTTTAAAAAGAACCTTGGTGTCAAAATCCTGCTTCACACTAATATTAGACCTAGGAAGGCAGCACTTGTGAGAAACTATTTTTCCAGGTGTAATAACTTTTGTTTCAACTGCTCCCAGCTTCTCTCTCTCTCTCTCTCTCTCTCTCGCTCAGCTATTTTTGACGTTTTCTTCAGAAGGGTGAATTACCTATAGCTAGCATCTTTCACGTGTCCTATAGTGTTTCTCTACCCTGTAACAACGTCAATGGCAGTGAATGGAGTTTAAAAATTCAGCCTGAGATCTACTAAAGTAAACACGTGGTCAAATTCAAACATTTGTAGAAGACAGGGCGATCTCTGCTAATGGTGAGAAGTCCTTTAAGAGCTTTATGTCCCCTCATATGACCATTTTAGCATGTGGCTTTACCCAGACTGGATGCAAATGTTTCAAATTTTTGCACTGAAAGATCACAGATGTTTCTGCTGACAGAGTGCAGGGTTGGAGCCTGATGATAGTGGAGGATACATCACCCAGAAGCAGAAGATTTCCTTTCTTGAAAACAACCTGGACCAGCTTACAAAAGTTCACAAACAGGTAACAATAAGTGACTGTAGGTATAACAGTATACATTACAGTGAAAGGGATTGAGAGTAACATTATACCAGTCCAAAGTTTCTTGAATAAAGTAGGTCAAAACATCTTATTCCCTTTGGTTGGAAAGCCTGTGTGGAGGCACAGCAGTGAGGCAGAAATGTCTTAGCTGGATAGAATATGAAAAGAAAGCCAAATTAAAATACAGAGCAGTGTGCACCGTTTGTCATTGCTCTCCTATGGGCAAAAGTAATGCAAGCACCATCAATCATCTCAGTAGAGCAACTTCACATGAAAGTCTCCTTGAAAACAGAGCAGCAGGGGGTATTAAACCATGCTGCCTCCAGAGAGAAGGAGACCACACAGCATAAACAAGATACTCTCACTTGATAAACACAGATGAATTCATGATGCAGGTGCACACAAACATGCTGAGTCCTCCTCCTCTCTGTAGCTGACACACAAGCTCTCAAAAATGCACGTGCTTACAAAAGTTTAGCCATGAACACACACACACACACACACGTCACATCCGTGGACTAAGTGTTGATGTGCTAAACGTTCTGCAGACAGCCACATATACTCAGGCTGGCACATTGGCAAGAGCTGCACTGCATCAGTTTGTCAGGCAGAAAAACCAATCCTAAAGTGGCTGCTGGGAGACTCAATCCCATCCACCACCTGCTGATACTGTGGCAATGGAAGATGAAAGTCATGGTCATAAATCAGCGAACTCCCAGTGGAAAGTGATAAGGCAGCGATAGACAGACTGTGGATGGTGTCACTGAGGTTATATATGAATTTCTCTGCTGCTTTACACATATAACGATGTCTGCTTGTCTATCTTGCCATCAGCAACACACAACACTGTCATGAGATCTCTTCTAAAATCATTTACTTCTTGTGGGAATCCAGCCATTAGTTTTTTTTCTTTCTTCTAAATGACTTGCCAAACAAACAGTAACCTAGTGCTTCCAAACCTCCAGTGATTATAATAAACTCTTGGATCCTTTGCCTGCTTTGCATATAGGATAGCTTTGCTGTGCTTGTTAAACCCTCAGGTCTATTTCTCAGTATCTCTGCGGGGTGGTAAATTAGTTTGCATGATCACGTAGCAGCATACTCCAATGGTGCTCAGTCATTGGTTGCCCACTTTAACCTTTCCCACATATAAGAAACATGCTGTGTGCAGCAATCTAAAATCAATAAATCTTCACCGTGATTTTGCTTTATGTATGTAACTATGAGCAAACAAGACTGTTATCTAGAAGCATCCTTGTTCGATGCCATTTACTTTAACTGTTTGCTCCTCTGCTGAGATCAGACGATAATACGATGTAATCAGTAAGAGAACTTAAGAGAGGTTTTGTTGGACATAAGTGAAGAAATATGCATTAAAAGAGGGGAATTACTTTATTGATTTAAACGTAGGGATTCCCAATCTTTTCTTAGCTTGAAACCCAATGAGAAACTTGGTGTTTACTCCTATTTAAAAAACTGTATCATATGAATTGCAAAACATTTTGTTTACATATAAAGTAGGCCCGCTGAAAAAAAGCATTACATATGCATTTTGAATTTATTGATCATTGTTTATTTTGTTTTTTCTGTCATTATGGCAAACAACAAACAGTCTTGTCTTGTTAGTTTTGTCTCTAACAAAAAACAGGGCCATTTCCAATGTTGGGTAACATAGACTACAAGTTTGGGTTTAGGGGAAGTGACTCCTTGCTTGTCTTCAATTTAAGTGTGAAAGTTTGTTTTTATTCCTCGAGGTCTTTCTTTAACTTTTCCATGACATCCTCCACAATGACGACAAGATATCTTAAACATAACTGAACAGTTAAAGCTTGGGGTGGCAACATCTGGAAACATCTGGACGTTTAAAGAAACTCTACTGCACCCTCCCCTCCCTGTTTTTGCTCTGACTTGCGTTTTATTTTGTTTGTCTCTCTCTTTTAAGGCCAGTTTGCACCAAAGATGCACGACAAGACAAAACAGTTGTAGGGAAAGTTGCAGCGGTGTAAACTGGTTCCTCTCAGCACGACTCAAGCTGGCTGACGGTGTTGCCTGCAACTCAACTTGTTAAGTCACCAGAGGCCAGTTTTAGACCGTAAAGCATGTCACTTCTTTCAACAGGCAATTAGCTCATAGTGACATCACCTGTCACTAAGAATCACAGCGTAGAGCAGCCAGTAGGAACACATGCTCTCTGAGGTGACGCATGATTAGCCCAAAGGACCCTGCTACGGTCTTCATTTTCTACGGCCTGAATACGAAGCCAAGCAGAGAGTACTTTCAGACCACCTGAATCACAATATGCTGAAATGTTGTTATGGAATTTTTGGCCAGTGACACCAAAAATTAACTGCCCATTTCAACTTTAATTAGTGTCAGTTACTTTCAGTTGTCGTCGCAATCTAGAGGCCAAAACCACACCCATGTTTTGTGAAATTCAGTTACATCGCCTACTGTTGCTGATGAACAGTACCTGCATTCACTGGTGTAGTTTTCTAAACAGGATTAATCCAGCCAGCTGGCAGGTTGGTGCTTTGAGTCTTTATTGTATTTTTCAGGTTAGCTGGCCTTCAGTTTGAGGTTTATGTTTCCCCAACATAAAAGGCAGTATCGGTTTTCCCATCAGATCACCCTTGACGCTCCTCTGTTCCACTCTGCTGCTCCTATGTGGCTTAAACTGACAGAAATGTTCCAGTTCAAAGGGGTTATGTGGTCACTTTGCTTCTTCCATTGTTGTGTACTGAACTCTTTGTGCTCCTCTTGGCAGAAAAAAGGGACTGCAAGAATAGGAAAGGCTTTCCAGTGGAAGTGGTCAAACGAAAAATGGAAAAGTCACTTCACATTCTTGATCTTGCTCCCGAAAACACAACACAAACACAACAGCGAAAAGTGAAACATCTCACTGAGGTCTCAAAATGGTGCCTTGACTAAAATATTAGACAATTGTTATCATCCCCCAAAAAACAAATGTGAATGACAAATTAAATCATATATTGTTATTAATATCTTCATTATATGAGAGGATTTATGACATTGTCATTGACATGTTGATTAATCCTCAGCCATACTCTGTGTGCGTGTGTGTGTGTGTGTGTGTGTGGCAGCTGGTACGTGACAATGCAGATCTTCGCTGTGAGCTTCCAAAACTGGAGAAGCGTCTTCGCTCTACAGCTGAGCGAGTCAAGGCGCTTGAGGGTGCGCTGAAGGAGGCAAAGGAAGGAGCCATGAAGGACCGCCACCGCTACCAGCAGGAAGTAGAGCGCATCAAAGATGTGATGAGGGCTCGCAATCCATTCCGCCGGCCCCATGCAGCACAGATAGGTAACACGTTTCCCTCACTCAACAAGTCAGCTCTTTCTAAAAGCATTGTGAAGCCATCAGCAGTGTTCTGCACGCTGCGGTACATGGGTGCATGTGTCATTTCAATAAAAGCTGTGTAATCGGATAAAATGATGATAACAAAACAGTATCTTCTAATCTGCAGGGAGGCAGTGATACATTGCATTCATCCATCAAAATCCGATCCGTGGGTATTAACATGTAAAACTCCAGAGCTTTTATTACACTCCTGTTCAGGACATTAATTGCTTACTTACCGTTGCACACCTGTTTTATATATGCAAGCTGGGGCTGGGCAGTATATCCATATTGTGATATGAGACAAGATATCGTGACAGATTTTGGATATTGTTATATTGTAATATGGCACAAGTGTCCTGGTTTAAAAGATGTCATTACAGTAAAATGATGTAATTTTCTGAACTTACCGGACTGTTCATTGTTCTTTTATTTACCTTTACCCACTTACCCAAATAAATGCTAATTATTTAGCAAAAAAAGTCATTTGGTTAATATTTTGTTAAATCACCAATAATCATCCTCACAATGCTGTCTCAGTATCAAGGTATTTGGTCAAAAATATTGTGATATTTATTCATTTTATCACCTTAGCAGCTCCTACCAATAGAGCGCACAAGTCGTCAGTAACAACCTGCATGATCAATAATTATCAATATCGACTAATATGAAACTTCGGTATCGTGATAGGTTTTTCACGCCCAGGCCTAATGCAAGCCCCTTTTTTTAGTTGTATTTATTAATGTGGCCAATTTCTCAACTGTTTTTTGAGTGCAATAAGTTCAATCCCAACCGTAATTTACACATTTAACACAACACATCCAAAAAGCTCGTAGTCCACTAAAATTCTGTCACTATTTCATGCAAATTTAAAGCTCCTTCAAGGAACTTTCATTTTGTGTTGATTGTTCGCAGCAAATGTGGACAAAAGTGGTACTGCTTATTATTGTGAAGATCTTGTCTAGAGCGAGCGTTTGTTTCAGACAAGACTGAAAGAAACAGGCCACTTATTACACAATACCAGTTCAAGCCTAACCCAAAATATTCAAATTATCCAAAGAAAAATATCCTACCGCTTCCAACCACAGATAATTAAAAAAAACACACAAAAAAAAACAATGCATCAGTCACGCTCGTAAAAAACAAATCATTGTAAAAGACAGGGTAGTAATCTCCTCTCTCCTCGCTGATGGTCTCATTTGCCCACATGGATAAGATGTGAGGCATCAGTACAACTGCTTCATAACCAGTTAAAGTTTCTCGTAGGGACTTAAACTTTAAATCATTTTATGTTAATGTCTTCCTCTGCAGCCAGTTGAATGTTACTTATCAAACTCACCCTGTTCAACTCCAGGTTTAACAAAGCCAAATGGTTGACAGTATGAATCTTAAAACGACAGTAACATTAAAAGAAAAGTTTGAATAAAGATAAATAGTTTTACAAGTCTTATAAATTATGAAAGGGAATATTGTAGAAAACAATGTAAAATATCGCACCCCTCCACCACTTTACTGCTGGGTTGCACATGTTAATGCTCACATCCATGTGGTCAAACCGTTTCATTGCTTCTTATCTGACATTTGCCCTTTAAATTCCCTGTGAGAAAAATGGTGCAGCCATCCCTTTCATGTTGCTGCCGTGAGATTTCCTTGGTTGGATTTGCTTCCCTCATGCTCCATCTGTCATCTCCTCCTTTCCTCTTACCAGAACACCACATATTCATACATCTCCTC
The DNA here is from genome assembly GCA_029783665.1 of Naso thynnoides. NCBI lineage: Eukaryota > Metazoa > Chordata > Actinopteri > Acanthuriformes > Acanthuridae > Naso > Naso thynnoides. The sequence continues at coordinate 11,573,525 of JAQLOL010000012.1, forward strand.
ATGCATGAGCGCGCTGCAAGACAGGCTTTGGGCACCAATCTTATTTTATATTCAGAAACAGAAAGTACACAAGACTGCAGAATATGTTTGAGAACAACTTGTGTTAGTCCCATAAATTGGGACAATATTTGTGAGGAGACAAATATGCTACACGTTATGAAAAATGTGGCACTTGACTGAAGGATTTACACAATAAATATACCCTTCTTTGAGATGGAGAATTCATTAGAAAAGCAGTGTGCTCCATTTTGATCACCAAGATTCACTTCATCCGGTTTCTAAAGAAGATAATTGCACTCTGCATTTAAATTATGTGTGAAAGAAGTGAGAGATGCCGTGAGATAATGAGCTATCGATTTGAGTGCTTCCACACAACAATTGTGATGAAATGTTTACACTAAAGCTACTTAGAATAACTGATATTGTGCGGTACGTAAGTGCAAATGAAATCTCATTTAGTCATGTATTCTTAATAGCTATTTAACATCAAAAGAGAAAGAAAGAAAGAAAGAAAGAAAGAAAGAAAGAAAGAAAGGTCTTTGGGGAAATATTGTTAGTTTTATTAAAGTGTAAGACTACAAATGCTTATAAATGTCCTAAAATGTGCAGGCACATTAAGAGTCTGTTCAAAGTGCTGCAGCTGAGCAGCAGTATGAGGATAGTGGCATTTTCCCCCCAGGGACAGTTTCATTGGTTAATCGTGGGGCTGTACCAAATAGTTTAAAGCTTCAAAGCTTCGTTCATAAGCTTCATTCATAACTTTGACATTTAAATTTTAAATCAACATTAAAAAGCTGCACAACTTCTTTTTTCATAACTCAGTTAAAAACTTGATATTTCTGAGTTTTCCCTGTGAATTTAAAAAAAAAACAACAACTTTCATTTGAGATGTTCTGATTTATTTTACAAAACAAGCCTAAATTATATAACAGATTTTTGGTATTTTCTCGGTATCAGCCCCAAAAATCTTGTATCGAACAGGCCCTATAATTTTTTTCCATTTGGTTTCTGATTTTGTTCCCCATACTAGAACAGAGTGATTTACAGAAGTGACTTACAAAGCAGATGTTTATTTGTAGCAATGGATAACCTGCAATTCCACACCATCCCAGAGTGATTATTTCTCCACCTCTATATAAGAATGCTCTGACACGGATGGATCTACTTGGTCGATTTAGTTAGTGTATCTGTTCAGGACTGTGTGCGGGCATAGTTACATGTGTTATGTTCATTTTACTTTGATGGGTGACTAAGCTAAGGTATGTGTTGTGTTATGTTTTTATGTTTGTTTATTTTTGTTTTCATGTCTATAACTAGACCCAGGGTATGCAATTCATAATTGTCCCCTCCTTGTGGGGGCAGGATTGTGTTATGTGCAATTTGTTACTTGCTTAATAATAATTGTGTATCTCCTTAATGGTAATGTTCCATTTGTCCCTTTTTATGCATATGGTATGGCATTTGGATTCTTGTGCTTTTATTTTATTTTGGCCTCTTTTTTTGTGTTTTTTTGTTGGCATTAATGGTTTGCAAGCATTTATTATTCTATGCATGCCCTGAAAATCTGAATAAATAAAGCTGTGGGAAAAAAAGTAATTTGATTACAGTTGAATGTGGACGTTCACAGTATTGCAGTCACATTAAAAATATATGATATTGTGCCACAGTGGACAGTGTAGCGCTTCTCCTTGGGGGCAAAATAAAATTGCTGTTTTTATTTTGTCTTTTCTGGATGAATGAATCAATCAATAGCTCAGTGCTGTTTTCTCTCTAACAGCCAAGCCTGTGCGTCCTGGCCACTACCCACCGTGCTCTCCCATCAACCCCTTCTTCATCCGAGGCTACAGCGATCACCCCATTGCCTTCTGCAAAGCTGCTTTCCACAACAGCAACAGCCAAGAGGCAGCAGAGAGTGAACCCAGGTTACCTGAAGCCAACTCCAACCAGAACTCCCCTACAGAACACCTCGACTCCGAAAACAGCGATTCACAAGGCAGCGATGCTCAGGACAACATGTGAGTGAATGTGTGATTCAACATCATGCCATAATCTACAGGTCATCATGACACCAGAACTTTGTGCATGACTGTTTGGATGACTTCTCTGCATTTATTGTCATGTGACAAAATAAAACTAGACTCCAAGTCCACTTACCAAATCTCACTGTGCTGATTGTAGAAATGGTAGTTTGACAAAATAATCTTAACTCAGGGTTCCTCTTATTAGTTTTTACAGATGTTTCTCCAGATAGTGAGTGGATTTCCAAGGTTTTACTACAAATATATTTCATCTGTTAAAAAAAAAAGTGTGTCATTCATTATAGTGTGCTGCTTTTTAAAATGCTTAAATAGGCAAGCATTTGACATTTTACTGTTGTAAATGCAAGCGTAAGTATGTAGATGTAAGCATGTGCATATTGCACTCAAGTAATATATCCTATTTTTTCACTCAAAAACTCTTGGTTTTTTTCCAAAAAGATCTCGAATACAATCACTGAATAGTCACTCACTGCAGGCAAGACTGACCTGGGTGTGGGAGAAATAGCCAGAGTCCTTGATTAGCTAAGAGACTATTTACAATTGAGACATGATCTGATTGGACTAAACCACCAGCAGGTTGTGTGAACCGGACATACTGTTTGACTGCAGTAACAATGTAAATGCTTTGCTGCCGGGACAGCGGGAGTCATTCCTTCTCTAAATATCCTAAATTCTGTGTAAAGTGGATATAAATGATCGTTGCTGCTCTGGTAAAGTATTTCCACAACGTTGATTGTTTGGTTGTTGCCATCAACAGCCCACATTAACTGCTGTGTTACTTTATTATTATGCTAAAACCATAGATGAGCAATTATTCTACCACAATGCCGACTAGAGGATAATCGCCTATTCTTATAATCCTCCAATTCATACAACACAAGCACTGACTATATTTATAATTGTGCTGTGGCTGACTGAGCCCATGGAATCACTTATTTTTTATTGTAAGGATTCTTTTTTATTGTTCTCTGATAAAAGTATCTGGATTTCCTAAACTCTATGGCGAAAAATGATGCAACATGGCAGATCTGTCCTTTAACTCAGCGAAATTCACACCAATTGGCCTTAAGGGGGCGCTATTTCCCATTGACACTATACCACCAATTTTGGCCTACAGCTAGTTGTCTCGTGAGGATTTTTTTTCTCTGATGAAAGTATTTGGATCTCCTAAACTCTATGGTGAAAAAAAACACAACTTGGCAGATTTGTCCACCAACGTAGCTACTACTCAGGTTGCAAAATTCACACAAATTGGCCTAAACAGGGCACTGTTTCCCATTAACACTTCATCACCAATTTAAGCCTACAGCTATGAAATTTCGGTGGACACATGTAGGATGTCCAAATGTACCAAAAAGTCTCTTGACCCATGACCTAAACCCAAAAGGAAGTCAGCCATTTTGATTTAAACATTCCATTTCAGCTACTCCCAGGGCTCGTACAAAACGATTCAACTCTGAAATGGTTCATATTATCGGGTTCATATCTGGTCAGCATATACAACAGACCATGTTGATCAGAACTGATGCTTTAGGTGACTTTTCTTTAGACAGTGTGGCCTTGGTGATGTGGCAAAGTTCGTGTGTCACCACAGCCACTTTGAAACCGTTAGGCTCAAAATGACGAGACTTCACACACATGTCCAACATCTAAGCTGCTACTTAGAATGTGAAAATCATACCATCTGCCTCATTGGCGCGCTATTTCTCATTTTAAAAGATCATCAATTTTCTACGAAATTAGATAGGCACATGTATGATGCCAAGACCTGCAAAAATACCTCTTGCCACTATATTCTGCCTGGACCCTGTAATTGCCGCTTGTGGCTATACTTTATTTTTATTACAGTTGGATGTTTATTTAACTCAAAGACCATATCTGTCTAAAATCAAGATTTGAGACTCAGTCATATTTACATAAACATGTCTTTGTGCTGTTTACAGGCCTACAGCTGAACCACTGAGCCATGCAGACAAGAACACTGCAGAGATGCTCGACTCAGAAAATGGTGAGCGCTGTTCAGATGACGCCTGATTAAGTGTGAGAAATATTACGAATGAGGTCAGCAGGGGTAGAGCCACTTTTTGTTATGACTGTTTTTCAGTGATGACCATTATGCTGTCATTATGCCATTATGTGTGAACGCTGTTTGATGTACTATGTACAGAGTGAAGGCTGTTAAACCAGTTTACAGCGATTGCCCTGCTGTGATGATAACAACTCTCCTAGCTGTTTCTTTTCTTCTTGCTTTCATCTTCCTGTAATGGTCTTGACTGCGACTCTGAGCCATTGTTTCAGCAGAGGTCAGCAGTCTAACTGTCCACATATTTAAGGATGGGAATTCTCTTCAGATATCATAGGTCAAGGCTGCTTCCTGGGGCTTATGTGCATCTCTGTGTTTGTGTGTGAAAGTGTGTGTGTCTGATCCCATTAGCGACAGACTCTGGAGGAGACAGATTAGGCTTGCAGCATCATTACTCAGCCAGACAGATAGCTGAGGTGTGTCCACCTCAGCTTGTTGCCCACTGATGACAGTTGTAGAGTTGTGTAACAACACCACACCTCCACAGTTCTCTGGGAAATATCAATTAAAGTTAGAACCAATATATCAATCTCCTACGGCAGCATCTGCCCTTTGTTACACAGCAGGTATCACTTATGATGCACAGTGAACCTTTGATGAACACAATCTGTCTGGTTTTAGCTTTCGTTTTCCTTTATGCCGTTTCAAAGGGATTTCATCCCCGACAAACGTTCATGGAAAAACACTGATAGTTGTCTCTTTTTTGGCATACAAATATTCACACTCGTTACTGTCTGACAGTTTAAATGAGATTAGTAAATATTTGTACTGTTAAGGATAGAATTAGTTTGCAACGTTTTAGGATTATTTCATTAAGTTTGATATGTTTTTTTTTAATATTTGACATAGGCTACTTTTCCCAAAATGGATGTATGGCATTTTGAGACTAAAGTGCTTGTACACTGTAATGTATTCTGCAGTTACACTTTGAGTAAAATTTCCTTCTCGGCCATCCCTTGTAATTTTCCCTCTGGGATATAATTCCACTTGGTGTTATGAATTTTAATAAGAGCTTAGAGGAAGGTGTAAAACTCAGAGCCACAAAGTACTGTAAGCTTGTACCCCAAATGTTTGACTTCTTTCATATTTAAAGTCTGTTGAGGTGCAGCCCTGACACCTCCTGTTAGCATAAAGATTTGTACTAAAAGGCCTAGCTCTTTTTTTTTATTATTTTTTAGGAGAATAAACTGAACAGCCTCATAATCCATTTAGGCGTGAGGTGTCTTGATAGTAGCCAACGCATCAAATTAAAGTAAATTGTCTTCCATAAATAACAATGAATAAATGCTCATAGACTTCGTAATTGTTGAAGGCTGAGAAACAAGGTTTTTAATGTGTCCAGATTTTAATATGTATCCCAAAATAAAAATAAAAGCGAGTTAATATTTTAAGAGATTTACCCTTTGACTTTAATTGACAACATGAGAACTCTTCAAATTAAAAACTCAATATTTAGATTGCCCTCTGGTGTCTAGTGGCAGCAGAGGTTAAAAATCGTGTCTTCTCCATTTTAGCAGATAGGTTAGTCAAACTACATGATAAAACTGCTGGTCAAATAAATATCAGCCCAACATAGTTTCTGTCATTTTAAGTAGTTCTCAGCTGGATTCAAGTATCATTTTTTCTGATAAGTTGTAATTAGTTACTTTAAGCTAATAAGCAGGGGTGTAAAGTCATGATTGACAGCCAACACTAATGGGCAGTTTAGTCAGGTGGCTGTATGGGCAGGGCCGCAATACCACGGCTCCTACGAGGCTCTATTTTTTTTACTGGTGCGAAGCATGAATACGAACCAGGCTGCGGCGAGCTGGGAAGAGCTTCGCAACAAAGCATGTGTTGGCAAGGATGCACTGGTGCAGTGCAATTTTGGAATCATTTTTTGAAGTGACTTGCGCCTCTGATGTAAGTGTTGACAGCCAGCAGGGCAGTATTTTCATGGCTTCCTTAGAGTTTCATGACAACAATAAAAAATCAATGCAGTGCGCCACAGCGGTCTTAAAGGGAATGAGAGGAGCTGATCTGATTTGCCATGATTGAAATCAGCTCTGATCCACCTTCTTATTTTCTAATCCTCCTGCTTTACCCCTACAGATTGACAACCTGTTTGTGTTCACCAAATTACCAAAAAAGATTGCCATGCCCACTTGTGCTCCCTGCACCCAGAACTTAGACCTGCATCTGAGCTGAGCCCAGACTGATGAAAATAGAGCCCTCTGTCTCCAATGACATCACCAGTGCAAGATGGCAGCTTGACAAGAAATTTCATCAAATTAAGCACAAATGTCCACATGGACTCAAGGATGGTTTGATTACAGTTTGGTGATCAATAGTTAAGGTCGCTGACCTCACAGACCACCATCCATGACAAAATGTCAAAGATGACATTTTATATCCAAAAGGTTCCCCATGGATGTAATCTGAAACTTGAATGACTGGTGAGGGCATGCAACCAGGATAAATCTAGTTGTATAGTGGGAGGACGTGGAGAAGTGTTGTCTATGACAAGGCAGTTAAGGGAAAGCACAGAACTCTTCAGCTTGTAGTAATCCAGTAAGTTTCAGAGGACATTTGCTGTAACACTCGCCATTAAAATCCCTTAAAAAACATCAAATCAGCCTCCACAGATTGAAACACTGATCCAGGATCCACGTAAAGAGCTGTACTGAGGGTCCTTTTTTCCATGTAATAGCTGTTCTGCAGCACAAACAGTCTGCCTGTAAGGACAGTTGTTTAGAAACTTGTCTTTTTCTTTCAGTCTTTGGTGAGACGTAAAGTCGGTCCTCATCAGAAAAATGTCAGAATCTGTTGTTTGTTCAAACATAAAATAACCCACATTTAAATTTTCTCCACAAGCCGCCTATTGTAGTCATGCAAAGAAAAACTCCTCCAGAATATAAACAGCACTGAACATTTGTTTAAAAAGTGAGAAATTACATATATTTATGTTAGGAGCACATGTTCGAATAACATCTATAAGCTCTTCAGAGGGAAGTAATGTGTTACTTTGAACCATAACCACTATATTTTCCTGACCTTGGTTTAAACATGATTTAATTAAATGACATCAACCATTTCCTCACCTTCACCACATAGTTTTACCTGCGTAAACTTGTTTAAAAAAAAAAAAAAATCAAAGAAAAGGAAAAAAAAGAAAGGAAAAAAAAAACCCTCCTTTGTGACTTTGCCTTTCTGATTCGGTCACCAGATCAGTGAAATGCACATATGGGTTGTTTTAAAAATGCACTAACAAATCTTTTATAGAATCAATTAACGTGCTGGACTTTTGTCTGAGAACCAGCACAATATGCAGCTGCTTGTTCCAAAGCCATCTATCTCTGATGGATTTGGGCTGTTTCAGTTTAAACCCATGCTGTATGTGTCTGTGACAAACTCACTCCCTCCCTGACTTACACACTAACACTCTCACTGTGCACCTGCCTGCCTCCTTACGCACCTCTTTCTGTCCACAGGGAACACTACAGACATCAATGACAACAGGTAAGACTACCACACTGGCCTTGATGATGTAAAACACCTGCTGCTATTTGTTGTTGTATTACTGCGGCCCTTCATGTGAACGGCACTGAGCAGAAACCTCTAACAAAGGTTTCTCAAATATTTCCTTTTAGTTGAAGATATCAGCTGCCAATTTCAGAATGAAACTTGAAATAATTAACTTACAGGGATAGTTCACCCAAAAAAGAAAATTCAGTCATTGTCTGCTCACCCCCATGTCGCCCGAAGGTCGTGCGAAGTTTTTCAGTCCACAAAACACTGCTGGAAATTCACAGGAACAAGGCGTTGCCACAATCTCCCAAACAATTAAAGTGAATGGTGACCAGGTTTAAATCATACAAGAATGCACAATAAAACCGTAAAATGCCTCCATACCGCTCGTTCAAAGTAGTCCAAGGGTCCTGAAGCCGTGCCCAGCTGTTTTGAAACATGTCACTGACACCATGTTTTCAGCCTTACTGTCCACCGCAGCCTGTAGCTCCTGAGAGGGACCTGCGTTCTCGTGCACACATGCACACACTCTGCACACACAGCTTCACACGGTGCGTTCCTCTGAAACCCCACAGCACTGTTTTGTGGACTAAAAACCTTCACCCGTCCTTCCATCAGCATGAAGGCGAGTAGATAATGACTGAAAATTCCTTTTTGGGTGAACTACCTTTTAAGACCCTTAATGTGTTTATAATTGCAAGTTTGGGGCAAAGAGGGTGTTGAAGAATGGCACTGTCACATGTACCTGCATGAATTGACATCCCCCGTTTTTTAACATCATTTTACTGTAACAGCACTGATTGGCTTCCCTCACTGCTGTATCTCTCTGCTCCTTCGCTGCCCCCTTGTTGCTGTCCTTGCCACTGCTCCTCCTCCTGCTGCTCCTGCTGCTGCTGCTCCTGCTGTGGATGCTGCTGGCGATCTGGTGACGGTGCCACGGCGGCCACCTTTGATTCCGCTTGTGTTTTGTAGCATGTGTCTGAATGTGAATTCTGTGTCCAGAACTGTGGTCTGTGACAACCAGGACCCAGTCAAACTCTACAGTCTGCAGCCCGAAGCTTCAGCCAGCTAATAGTTCTGAGCAGGTAAGAGCACAGAAACACGGTGTAACTCTTTAGTTTGTATACAGAACACAGGATTAATGAATCACAGGTCATTAAAGGTACGATATGAGTCATTCTAGCACTAATTATTGCACAATTCCCACACAGAGGTCAAATTAGTACTGTGTGCTTTGGGTACAGTGACCATTGACCATTTAAATCATACTTTAGAGTGACAGGAGTTTATGGCTGTGTGATGAATGTTGATAAATGTCGAATGCTGCCTGGCTGAAAACCAGAAATCCTAATTAATTTGACCATATGGTACCTCTGCATTATAAACATCGCACTTTATGCAGTGACGCCCAAATCACGATTGGTCAATATACTTAAGCATATCTGACCATTTTCAGCCACACTCAAACAAAGCTCTGGGAGGAAAAGTGCTGCAATTTGTGCTAAAACCTTAGACAGAGCACCTTTTTAAATACACCAGTCACATACGTAACCAAGCAACAAAAGCTCACACCACTGAACCTTTACCTAATGGGAAATTCATCTGAGAAATCCACCTGATCTGTTCTATAGGTCTTTAACACAAGAGAGAACATAAAGGATAGATGGAGTCTTTGAAAACCAACAGCCTTGAAGCTGCTGAACAAAAGCAGCTTTTCTTCATCATTTGCTGTGTTTTTTGCTTGTACATTATGCATAACCAAATGCTATGAGAACCTGAATGCTTGATATTTCAAAGGAGACTTAGATTATACTTTACTTCATAACAGTGGTGACTTTAAAGCTTTCCACCATTAAATTTGTCAAATGTTTTCAGAATGTGCCTCATCTCTACACATTTATTCTCTGAAAATCTGGCCTGATTTGGTAACATTAATCAGTTTATCTGCCCTTACACATGGCAGTCAGTGCATCATTTAAATGAAATTAAGGTGATTTATGAATTTATGTAGTTAAGTTCATGTGAAAGTGACTTATATCTATGAGTCATTTTGAATATAGCTGTATATGTATTTAAATAAACATGATTATTTATGTATGATGTATTAAAACACTGTTAGAGTGAGTATAATGGGTCTAGAGTGGAATGTGTCTTATTAAGGCTCACAGTGGCTTTGGGTCTTAGCTGATGGCTGCTGTGTGGAGTTTACAGCCAGCTGGTGATGGGACAGACTTTTTTTTTATCCTAGGGCCTTCCACTCTAAAAATACCTTCACTTACTGTCTGAACTGTGAGACACTTTGCACAAAAATAGCCAACAAATGGCATCTGTCTCAGATCAGCAGGGTTTAGGTTTTATATTATAAAAACATGGCTCTGGGAAAGACCCAAGTGAAAAAGGTGGATTAAATTATCACTGGCTCTGGGGTTTTTCATCCCACTGCTTCTGCTGTCACAGGTTTTTTTTTTCTTTATCCAACACAGCTTGTCACAGGAACACAGGAAGTAAATTGACCTCATTAGCAAACCTGTAATTTGATTCAAACTGTAATTATTTTCTAATTCAGGTAAAAGTGGTTAAACTTTATAAAATACTCCACCTGCAGACTGAATGCTGCAAAAAATGTTCAACTTATTCTGAATTTTAAAGTCTATAAGACGACATGAATTTTGATGCAGAGTAAATATAAGTTTTGCATAGTGCATACGAATTTTACATCCTGTGAAATCTAAATTTGGACCCCGATTGCTTCATGCAGTTCCCAAACACAAGTAACTCTCAGGGAAAGACACCAGAGTAAAATGACTCAAGACGTTTTCCTTCTGGCAATGTTAGCATGACTCAGTGGCTTCTGTCTCTTCTTTTTCTGCCATTGCTGGCTCTCCCTGTTTCTCTTAAATTTATCTGACAGTCGTCTTACTTTCTGTTTCTCTGTCTTTGTGTGTGTGGGTGTGTGTGTGTGTGTTTTTCTCTCCAGGGAGATGGGTTTTTTTTGCTTTTTTTCTGAGGCCACCTCTATTATTCTGCATGCACCTGATCACTGTCCTCCCAGCCTCTCCTTCCTCTTCCATCCTCACCTGCTGTAAACAGACCTCCATCTCTTGGGGGGGGGGGGGG
>JAQLOL010000012.1:11586344-11630317 GCA_029783665.1 Naso thynnoides
CTGACGAACAACATCTGATCCATGAACTGAATTGAAGAACACACGATTATTGACTTTTTTTTTTTTTTTGAAAAACTCTCTGTGTCGCAGTGGAGAGACTTTAAAGCTGTAAATTATCCTTCAAAAGCTGCCTGTCAGGGATCATCTGTTAGATATTCTGTCATTGTCAGCATGGCACAGTGGAAAAAAAAAAGAATTGTGTAGCAACTATTTTTATACGGCTAATTCATCTCCAAAAGAAATATATATATACATATATATATATTACTATAATTTGCTCTATTTTAGATGTAATTTACTTGCTGTTTATTCTTATTTTATAGCTGTTGTTGAATGTAAAGTGTGTTTATTTGTTCTGATGTGTATCTTGTTTCGTACACTGCAGAATGCTGCAGATTTGACCTGTATCGTCATTGAATGAAAATGCATGCAAATGTGCAGCTGCAGTTCAATATAAACTTGTTTAGCAGATGAATAATCCGACTTCTTCTGAACCGCCTCAGATTGAAACCAAAGCCCCAGTTGTGTTGAGTCATTTAAAGAGGATCTTGCTCTACAGTAAGCTCTGATGTAAACCAGGGGTTACTGTAGGTTATCGGGAGCTGATACAGCCCTGCCCTATCTCTCTGATACACACATAGATAGTGCCTCATCATCCAGTGAGGTACTTAACCTTTGACCCAAAAATACAGATATGCATATTGCATATCTTGTATGACTTACTGAACAGATAGGTTGATTGAGTGTTACAGTGACCGACAGAGGCCTCACGCCGCCCATCACGCTCACTGTCGACCTCCTGATCAGCCAGTCAGGAGTCAAGGGTGACTCTATGTGTCTGTGTGTGTGTATGTGTGTGTGTGTCTGACTCAGCATACTTCTGGGAAAACTTCACAAACTATAGACCAGTTAACTGAGGAAGCCTTGCCCGCTCTCTGGCAAAACTGGGACTCCAAAGTTTTGGGTAAATCCTAAAGAAATTAATGTGTATTGGTGTGGTATGGGTTAGAGTTAGGGTGAGGGTTAGAGGGTGTGTTTTTTGGGAGAGAAGAGTAACTTACTCTTTGACTGTATACAACCCTTAAAAAATAAAAATTGATCCGGTAATGCTTTAAATTACAGCCTGCAAATTACTATTTAAATATTTTGAACGGAATGTTTTGTACATATGGAATATTAATTACATACTTTCTTAATTTGCACCAAGAAAAGAAGAAAACTTTTTCAATGTACCAGTAGGCCTACACCGACAGTATGAGCATATAATAATTGTCTCTCGCTCTTTAATTAGTAGGAAAATCTATTTATTTTAAGCATGAATATAAAATGTGGTATATGGTCTTTCAAGTGCACATACCTGAAAGGTCACCACACTGTACTTTACACTGTACGTTGTCCCATTAACAAATACGTTTACAACTACTATATTTGTGGGTGTGACAAGTCGTAAAAGCTGTGTAGTTAATCTTGATTTTCTGCTATTTCTTACATCTGCCTCCAAAACTACAATGCTGTTCTTCGGTATTTTAACATAAATATATAAAGGGATGCATAATTTTGCCATAAAAATAAAAAAGACAAAAACATACACATGAGCTGATCCTAATGTTTCCCTCCCCAATAATATAAAAATAATAATAATGAAAATGAATCTAAAGAATAAGAATTAATCATATTAATAAGCACTCAATTTCAATTCTTTTAATACTAGTTCCCAGATATTTTTTTAAATATATAATTTTATAAGTAAATAATACCATAACTTTCTGTCTTTGCACTATTGCCCCTTTTTTCATCTGTAACATCTCGTCTTCTTTTCCTTACATTACGGTTTCCCCTGTAGTAAGCCAGTGTTTTTTGATACCCTGTATAAACTAAAAATTAAACTGTAAACTGAGCTGCATTTTAAAGCATTACATCTCCTCTCGTTGTATTGAGAGGTATAACAGAAATACATGAAGCACTTTATCACTTTATTTTCCTTTTTAGTGATTTTGTCAGTTCTGTTGCTGGTCCTCTTTGTTCTGCGTTTCATGCATTCACAATGATGCTGCAGCTGTTCACTTTGACTTCCTCCAAAGGGTAATAAAGGTCATTGAACTGTGCATTATCAATAAAGTTGAGTACATTTACGTAACCTTAAGAAACCACCAGAGTTGAATGTGAATGGCCTGTTTGTCAATCTGCTGTTTATCAGTGAAAACCACAGGCAAAACATGATTCTCCTGGCATGAACTATGGATGCATACTAAGCTGCAAATGTTCAGATGATCAAGTGTAAAATTTATTTTCAGTCTTACTGTTTTGTTTGCCTGACATGCTTTTAACCAACCTGAAAATATTGTGGCAGGGTGAATAATATGTGATACTGTAGCTCAAATATGCAGAAATAAAACTATGACAAGTATGGCAGGGTGGTGTTAAAAAAAAAAAAACAAGCAAAATGTGTGTTTGTTTGTTTGTACATTTGTGTGTTGTTTGGATTGTTTATAGCGTGTGACTTAGTGCATGCAGTACTTTCTTCTGTAGCTGCTGAGAAACAGTACTGTTATCTTATGAAACTCCTTCCAATAAATATGATTCTGTGTGCATATCAATATTTTATTGTACTGTTATTACTCTGCTATTTTAATGAGGTGAGACTTTTAAGCACAATTATATAAGCACCAATTACAGTCATTTCTCTTGTTATTATCTGACTGAACCCAAGACACTTGGCTTTATGGCTTAGTTTATTTAGTGTTAGTGTGGTTAGAATTGTTTCCAAAATTCTTCAAATGATTTGACGCAGTCTTAATTGATCAGACGCAGTATAAAGTGTTTGTGATGCTTCTAAATGGTTTTGCCGTTACAGCAGGATTGCAGCTCCTGGGATGGAAACATTTTCTTGTTTTCAGTCAATTTTCTTAACCATGTCGTACACTCTTGCACTTCTCTGCCATGGTTTAAACTAGACATTAACCTTGTACATGTAGTACATGGTATCATACTGATCTCTGTATAGGAATTGCACTGTAATTGATGCTAAAATGTTATGAATAGTACCTTTAATATCTCTGATGATATAGATGTGATTAAGAGTATAATTTGTCGATATGTGTGTATTGTCAGTTTCACAGCCACACCTCAGCTGTAGAAAAAGCGTTGTTACACTTGTGCCGATGTTTTAATTTTACTGGTTTTCCCATGAGATTACTGTCCCTGAGTGGATGTGTAGGCTAAACCATTAACTGGATTAATGTCACCCATGTGGATATAATCTGGAGTCAATGTATTTCTACAGTTAGCTATGTTTTGTCACTAATGAACTTTGCTACCATCTTAAAACATCTATTTTTTGTGGCTTACTTCCAGGGTAAGACCACAGACAGTATAAAACAGGTCAACACCAGTCAAAGAGTGAGGAAGGAAGCCGGCAAACATGAAAAATGTAACATTAATATAATTTTAATAAATCACGTTGTCTTCAAACATTTCTGCCTGAGTCAGTCAGATAGATTTTCATCTACAGTGGTGACCTGAAAACGAATTTTTAAAAAATCTTGTGATCCTATGTTTCTGTACATCCTCAAAATACGTCTTTTGTTGACGTTGTTTAAATGAGAGACCTCTAGTGGTAGAAAACGCTGCATTGTGCATTTAATGGGATCCTTCTTGACCCATTGAGACTAATCTTCAAGTGAAGAGAATTTATTTGTGAAATGAATCATGGGTCCAAGTACCAATTTTCATGAAATTAAGGTCAGTAGTTGGTTTGTTTGGTTCTGTTTGGAGTCGGTTACAGGTGACCAGGAGACTAAAAGCAGCTGTAAAAGTGAGATCAGTGTCATGTCACACTGGACTTCATAATGTTGCCTCAACTCTTGATTTAATCTTTAGAGACTGTCTTAAGTTTTTAGTATTCATGCATACTAAGGACCATCTCTGAAAAAATAAACATTTAAATGCTAGAACATCTCAGTCTGGATATAGTGGATGCTATTTGCAAGCTTTGAATTATTATGAGATGGGGGAAATGCCCTTTAGCAAGCACTGCAATAACATCTTAACCAAAGCAAATCAGTAAGTAGAGCAGCAGGATGTAGAGAGAGTTGTGTTGTCAGTCAACTGTCAGAGTTGCTAAAAAGGTGGATTTGTTTGTCTTTGCTACTTTGCTGCCTGCTGTGGTTTTGATTTTGTAAATAAAACACATCATCATTTTACCTTAATACAGTTTTGATTTTTGTTAAAGTGATGACAGTGTTTTCTGAGTTTGAATCCACTTTCCACCTACACTAATCATTTTATATTGTGTCCGTGTAACTTGTGAACTCCATGTCATGTGACAAAGAGCTTCCAATTGTCTTTTTGTCAGTCTAATTCTCACATTCAACTCAATACTTAGCCAATTGCTCACAATTGCACACCTGTTTTTTTAAGAAATGGTGTTTTAAATAGAAAAGTTTCATGAACTGTTTCATTTTTTAAGAACAGTTTGTTTTAACGTTGCTCTAAATTTGTGTCCAAGTTAAACACTGTTCTAGAATTAGGACAGAAAACATTGATTGTCCTGTTTCATCTCTGATCACCAACTTGCACAAATCTGGCACACGGAGTAAATGACCTTTGCCGTCATTCTGCTAGATTCATTACAGTCTGGCAGGCATGACCTGTGTGTATCAGCATTATGAGTTAAATACTGCCATTATGAACAAATGGGTTTATACATTATTTGTATATCAGGTTGAAATAATAGCCCACAGCAAAATCATAAGACAATTTTGCACAAGGGTAAGTTGATGAATACATATAATTTCAGCTTTAAAGGTTTTTATAAAACTCTGATGTGTAGTATCTGTTGGCAGAATATGGTAGAAATTTAATATCATATTCATTAATATGTTTTAATGAGTGTTTAATTACCTAAAATTAAGGCAAGGCAAGGCAAGTTTATTTATATAGCACATTTCAGCAACAAGGCAACTCAAAGTGCTTCACATCAAGTGTAAAAATGGAAAAAAATAAGTCTCTTGTATCTGCACAGGGAACGTGTCCTCATCTGTGAAGTCTGCCACGTTGCACTGCCATGTTTCTACAGTAGCCCAGAATGGACAAACCAAACGCTGGCTCTAAAGAGGGTCTTTTGTGTTTTTTGCAAGTTTTAGGGACACAATAGGTTCTCCTTGAAATTTAGAAAGGGAGAGTGAGCGGATAGATTTTCAGTTGGCTGTCATCTGCAACCTCACTGCTAGATGCCTCTCAATCCTTCACACTGTACCTTTAAGACGTATGATATTACAATACTTTGCTTTGAATAATAATCTTTCCGCATAATTTTTTCCCTTCAAATATTTATGTGCTGGTCACAAGATGTTTTTGGATATGGCTGAAAAGTCTTTTAATGCTAATTGTGATATCACAAAATCAATTTATCCAGACACATGAAAGTTGAGCAAAGAAAACTGTTTCTCCATTGGCAGATGGCTTTAAACACGGTCTTGATATCAAACTGCCGCACAGAGAATGTCGAACAAAAAAGCAACTAGACTGAATGTCTTGTCTATACTGTACATTAATAATATATACTAATATATACATTACATTTTGTATACTGTGCATTACATACAATAATATATACATTTTTAATAATAGACAGTCCCTGTGAATGTAAAGACTTTCAAACAAACTTCACTGTTCTACTGCATGACCTCATACATGTAGAGAAGGTGGAGGGAGCCAAAAAGAGCAAAGTGCAAGAGGCAGCAGAGGAAACAAGAGGACAGAGATCACAAGTTGTGTGGCACACACTCACTTAAAAACACTTCAGCAGTTTGCTCTCAGCAGGATTCATCAATTGGAGCTGCACCTTTCACCCTGTGGACAGCTGACTGAGCCAGAGGCAAGAAAACTGTGTGAGTATATATGTCAGTGTCACATCTGCCTGGTACATCTGTATCTGACATCTGCCAATCATTAGTTTAATTTAAAAAAAAAAAAAAACAGAATAGAGTGAACACTGTGACAGATGGAAATTCTTAGCAAATATACCTTTGACTGGAAAGTACAAACAGAAGGGAGTAAAAATAAAAGTTAGAAAAAGTAAAAAGGAGTAAAATATAAGTCTGCAGTAGTGATAAAAGGCTCATGACCTGGTTTTTAGTTTGTCATAAAGAAGTTGTGCTTTAATCAGTTGATGTCTGTGAACAATATGCAATAATGCAAAAATTATTTTCTGTCTCTTATAATGTCAAAGGAGATGGAGAAGAAGTTGATCTATAAATTTAAATAACATTTTCAAAACATAAGAAACTTTCTTTGTGACAACAGCAACACTTTTTTTCTAATAGGTCCATTAATATTGATTAGTATCAGTTCTAAATGCTAATGAAAATGCAGTGTGGTGGAATGATTCCTTGTGTTCTTAAAATAAATGTATTAATTTAAAAAATACAAGTGAATCAAGATTTTTGTTAAACGATGAAGTTTTAATTTTGTAAATTGAAGGGAAAGTTTGGCAGGTTGTGATTGCGGAAAACGATCAACACAATCACTGATCTGAAACATGAAGAGAAAAAGAGTTGATCTGCTCAAAAATCTGTCCTCTTCATCTCTTCCTCTGCTGTCTCATCATCCTCTGCCACATAATGTTTTATCTGCACATGTATGCAAAGCTAATCAGCTATGTTGACATTTCTCCTGAGGGGGGATCAAACAGCATGGATTTTTAAAAAATTAGGTCATTCTAGCCCCTCACTTGAACTGTATTGAACACAGTGTCCTTATCTGTAGTGTGTGAGCTTCTTCGGGGGGACAGGTAGACCGACTTTATCTTTTGTTTACATTAGCTTGAGGCGTCATGACTGATAATAACACTCATGTTGTGGAATGGTGCTGCAGGTAACCACCGTTCAAAAACCTCTGACCTATATGTTCCTGCATCAGACCAGGAGTTTGTTCATATTTCTGTTTGGGATTCGCGCAAGTAAGCTCACCTCTTTGATATCAGGACTCACCAGGAGTTTTAATTCTTTTCTGCATGAGGCAACTTGCCAGCAATGCATCTGTGACCTAATTTATTCTCCCAGTTTAGGGCTACAGTCTAAGATGCTGAGGGCAACATCAGCAAACTTCAGCACAGGCTAAACTCATTGTTAATCACATGAAAACAACCCAGCTGCCAGAATAAATTAATTAACTTTACGTTGTTGTCACAATGTAAAGCTAAAAAGTGAAACGTAAAGTTTTAGCATATCAGTGGCTTGCAGACTAAGTGGTACCATTTATTCTGGTGATGTTAGGTTCAGACGTTTTCTAAACTGCTCTATAAGTTAAAAGTTGAGGCTTCGGCACCTCTGTCCATTGATATCACAGCTCTTTTTAACATCTACTTTTTGGGAGAATTTTCACTTTTTTTTTTAAATTCCCAAATTGAAAGCTTTTACGAGAAAAACTGTAAGTCCAAAATACATGTTTTAGGGTAAGTATATAGTATTATTTAACAAATCTAATGTTGCATAGCATGTCCAAAAGCAGTGCTTTGAGCTGCTTTGAAATAGCTTTAGAGGATATCTGGCAATCCATTGAAAATGAACAAGTTAGAGGGTCATCACATATTGGGACTCCACACGTTGCCCACAGAGGCTAAATTTCTGAGTGTGGTCTGGTATGGATTAACTCAGCCTTGTGACAGAAATCTGAAATGAAGATCACAAACTGTTGTCTTTAATAGGTTATTAAGCCTTTGCAAAGGGATCCTCATGGTTGCAGATTATGTGAGGCCCTGTACAGATTTTTCTGAATGTATTTATATACACCCCAAAAGAGAAAGAGGACATGCCTTGAGAATAAGACATGTCCATATATGGTTAAGCTAATCTGTTATCAGTGCAGACAGATAACGAGTTTACTGTAGTTTCATAGTAAATTTCCATTACAGGCTATAACAAGACTGAGCCATGAATATGCGATCACCTTAATGTTCTCCCATTCTAAAGACAAACAAACAAACAAAAAGAGATTTGAAGAGGCAAAAACACAAACACAAACCAGGCCGCATCAATCAGCCACATGCTAATATAACACCAAATGCAGAAATTTTATTAGTTTTTTATTTCCTTCTCTTCATCTTTTATACTCAGGGAAGCAAGAGTGTGTGTGAGACTAACCTCAACCTTTGATATGCACAGATCATCCACTTGAGTCCCAGCAAGCAGGCCTCTCGTAACCATGACGACTGTGGAGCAACCTAACGGATTGTGGCACCGAAATGGCAAAGTCCCGCAGCCAGATGACATCAACAGGCATGGTCTGAGCAAGAATATATTTACATACTCATCTATTTATAGAAGATGTTTTCATTTGCGTCACTGGATTAAATAACTTACAGACAGAAATCAATACAGTGTTTGATTCCAAAGCGTTACAACATACAACAAGAGCATTAATTGTGAATTCATCATATTGAGGGATTACATATTGTTCAGTAGGTTTGGGGATTAATACAATTCTTCTAAAGTATACCAGACCAAAAAAATGAAAATAATACGCTTTTCTTAAGTCGCTGTAAGTAGGATTATTGCATAAATCCACAGAGTGTGGGATTTCCATTTATCTCTTGACTTTCCTCCTTAATTTGATTGCACTGAATATTAAAGCAACGTTCAGCAGATGTACAAAATAATGATGAATTAATTTATGTTCTCCTGTCTGCAGTTTGGGGCCACAATCATATGCAAGAAGATGACATGAGACAGTTGCAGAAATATGCACAGGTATCCCAAAACTCCACTACAATCTAGTATCTTCATCGCTCAATTATACTGTCCCTCCCTTGTCTTATTCATTATGAAGGAAAGCTGAGGCTGTGCAAGTAAACAGGATACAACCTGAAGTTATATTTTAAAAGTGTGGAAAAAAATATAGGATGCATCCTGGAGTCTAAGTGTAGGATTAAGGAATATTTTCTCTTATGTGTCCACCCACAGAAGGTGAAGGTAAAAGTCCTGGAGCAAGTCCAGGATCAGCTCAGTGACATACTAGACAAAGCTCTGACCGAGTCTGTCCAGCCTGCAACTCGAATCCAGCTGACAGTCAATGGAAAGACGACAAAAGCACCCTCGACAAGGTGAGGAGAAGAAGGAGCGCAGGTGCTATTCCTCATTGGTTGGGGTGACAAGCTATCAACTTATTGACTGCAGTAAAAGATGTGTGTTTCTGTTTTAGATCTCAGAGAATGGATGACGGCAAAGTTTTTATGGCCAGAGCATCACTGTTGGAGTAAGTATGAAAGAATGACAGGGTATTCTAACAAAGGGCGCACAGAGGAGGTGAAGACCAGTTTGCATGCCAGTACAAAACAACAACTAACATTTTTATAATCTGCAATAGTGTTTGGTGTATAAATGTTAGAAAATAGTAAGAAATACTCACAATTATAGCTGAAGAAATAATCTTCAAATGCCTGGTTTATTCTGATCAACAGTCCAAAACCCAAATGTTTCCAATTTAAAACTGCAGGAGATGAAGAAAAGCAGCAAATGTGTTGCATTATTGCTTAATACCATTACTTGATTACAAAATAGTTACCTCAACCAAGGAGATTTTTTGACGTTTGTATATTTTCACTTGAACCCCTCTCGTATCTCGTGTAGGCTATTTGTTGTGATTCCGATTTCACTCATAAATCCTCTTGTAAACCTCACATACCACCCTGATCTGTGAAAAAAAGAAAGTATTTTATATATATAGATACATTATGTATTAGAAAAGAGTTTTGCTACATGTTGAAAAGTCAGTCTGAATCTACAGAGAATAAACAGTAGCTGATGTCCTCTGCATGCTGTATGCAACAAATAGAGATCATTCAAATAATCCCACAGGCATGTTTGTGATTATTATAGATGAACAAACCCATTTATAAATATGTTATAAGAGAACAGATATATGCATGCACACAACACGTTATGTACATGTTATGTTAATAACATCATTTTTTCTGCCTGTCTTCCTCCTCATCAGCGAACTGTTTGAGATCAGCCACATCAGAACCATCTACCACATGTTTGTTGCCATTTTCTTCATCTTCTTTCTGAGCACGCTGGTTGTTGACTACATTGATCAGGGCAGGTCAGTGTCATGTGCGTTTGCATGCATGGAGGCGTGTGTGTTCCCCTCAAATTCAGCCCGAAGCCTTTAAAGACTTCTCACTCATTTCTTATCCTCTTATTTTTCTCTCCTGCTTTTCTTCCAGCTTCTCTGTTTGTTTGTTTTTTTGTCAGCAGAAAGATAGAGCGATCAATCCCTCTGAGTATTTTCACTGTTTCTTCAGGCAGCTTGATAATGATTTGGTTGCTGTTTGCTGATGGAGAGTTATGAGCTTAATTCTTATGTTTCTTGCTGGAAGAATTGCAAACAGGCAACTGTTGACCACATGCAAATGATTCAATACATCTGCCCTCAGTTAACATGGATTTTAATGCAGATAAACTGGTGAATAAAAATAACATCACACTTGCAAACTGCTGTGTTGAATTAAACAAATCCTGACATGCTACATGGGTAGTGTGTTTTAAATCAATTATTATTATTTTCGCTTTAGGCGTCCTTTCGGACAGGAGAAAATAATGGAAAAAATGTTCAATGCAGTTAAGTATGCCTGCCATTATTAAATCCAGTCATGCATTAATTTCATTACAAAAGTTATTCAAAACCCTGATTAAAGCTAAAACAGACCACGATGGCAAACAAAGTGCATCACGTAAAATGTCCCTAATTTAACTTAATTAGGAGTTTTCAAATATTTTTCTGAACTGAAAAGTTTCCTTTTAAAAATAAGAGGTCCAATTGGATGCAATTATTACAAACAGTCATTTTTTTAATGCAATTTCAGGTTGGTCTTGGAGTTTGACCTGCTGTTCTTCGCCTTTGGGAAGCTTGGCACGGTCACCTGGGCCTGGGCTGTGATGTTCACCTACACGTTGCTCGTCCCCTACTACACTCTGGTGTTTTGGGGATCTTTGTACCATAGCCACTCCAAGTTGTGGTTGTCTATTGGCACGGGCCTGGTCCTGTCTGTGGTGCAGACCTACGTACTGGGACAGTTCCCTATCTACGTGGTTGTACACTACCAGCTGCCACCAGCCTCACGTTTCATTGTGATACTGGAGCAGGTGAGTGCATAGTGACAAAAGAGTGGTGAATATCAAGGCAAAGCCAGTTTATTTATATAGCACTGTACAGACTAAGGCAATTTAAAATGCTTTACAGAAGCCTAGAAATACATCAAATGAGAGACATGAAAGTGATAGCTCAACCAAAAATGAAAAATTCAGTCATTATCTACTCATCCTCATGCCGATGGAGGGTCAAATTAAGTTTTTTATACCACAAAACACTGCTGGAGTTTCACAGGAAAAGGGTGTTGCTGTAATCTCCCAGACAATTGAAGTGAAAGGTGACCAAGTTTCAAATGAAAAAAATAATAAAAATTACATTACTGAGAGAGAAATGCCTTTTTCCTGTGAAACTCCAGCAGTGTTTTGTGGACTAAAAAACTTTGCCCAACTTTCCACTTGCATGAGGACTGGATTTTTATTTTTGGGTGAACTATCCCATTAAGAAAATATTAAAATTGTGTTTAAATGACACAAAAAGCAACAAATAAATAATAGATTAAATGAAATTGCTAGTTATGTAAAACAAAAGCGGTTAAAGAGCTTTGAACTATTGATGAAAAAGGAGTTATGTATCCAGCTTTTTTGTAAACAAAAGGAAACAGTTATGTATGTTTTAAGCCCTTATTTTAATGAGCAAACACTTTGAGCAGATGACTGTCATGTTATTCATGCCCAGATGCTTGAAGGATGACTTACTAACACAGGTTTTGCTGGCAAACATTTAAGAATGAAGTGCAAATGGCAGTCAGATTAGAGCCTCACTGATACATTAGTATGGTTGATATTATCAGATTTTTTTTGCTTATCACTGATGTTACACATTGGGATATAAGTTATGTTATAGCTTATTCCCAGTGAGAATTTGCAGAGCAGAAGATCAAAAAATCCCTTTAAAGTCTTCTGAAACCATGTGTCTGTTATATTTGTGCTGTTGCTTGGTGCTGTTCTTTTAGCATTTTAAAAAAGCCCCTCCTCTACCTCCTAGAAGATTAAACCCCTTTAGAGATTAATGGGACAGAATACACAAGTTGTTGCAGCAAGCAGATCAAACATGAGCAATGAACAGAGTGAAAAATGCACTAAACAGCTGATGTTAGGACTGCATTTGTGATTTTTATATAATCAGCAAATCAGTTTCTAGAGTTCCAAATAGTATCACTCTTCTTTTAATACCTCCACTGGTATAATTAATGTGTTTTTTATTGCAACCAAAACCAAAAAATCTGAACAGAATAAATCTCAAGCATAAAATTTCTTATCAAGGAGCGACCTGTGATAGAAACTCCCTGCACTCTATCATTACATTCATTGGTATGTGCAAACCTGTGTTGCCATCGGCAGTAACATTATGATAAGAAAAGCCTGCAGGCCACAGATGGGAGACTTGCAGCTGGAAGGGCACCAAAAGAGACAGCATAGCCAGTGCTTTAACATCATAGACTCATGCTGTAATACTTCCTCATCCTCTTTATTACTCCAACCCCGGTCTCCCAAAACCATCTTAGCGCTAAGATCACTTTAGTTTCATTCGATGGAGTGAGATAATCCCAGTGCAAATACGTTTGGGTCCTGATCCTCATCTGACCAGGGTCCAATCAGTCTATTTCTAATTATGATGCTGCTCATACCGTTTAGAAAGTGTATTACATTGATTTGTGATGCATAACTGAATGTGCTTCATTTTCAAAATTGCCCAGCTGCATGCAGACTGATGACACATCATGTCTGCACTGCAGTTAAATTCAGACTAAAAAAAAAAAGATTTCTTCTCTTTTTTCTGCTCTGTCATGTTGCACAGTTTCCCTTTGTTTTACTTCCTCCCAAATTATTGCAGAAGAAGGGTGAAAAATGTAAATAAAACATCAGTGAGTCAATAAGGAAACGTGAGATTCAGGCCACAGCGACAACGGTTGATCACTTCAGACATCTTGTCAATTTATGCAATAAAGACAGACAATGTAGAGGCTGTTATTATTGATTCGAAGCGCTTCATTTCACATAAACACTCTATCAATTTTCCTCAGATTCGATTCCTGATGAAGAGCTACTCGTTCATAAGAGAAACTGTGCCAGTTGTTATGAAGAATACACCAAAGGAAGGTACTGTACTGAATGTATTGTACTGATGGTTGCCGTCTTAACTCCTCAGGCTGTATAATTACTCACAGTGACACACCGAGACACCCATGAAAAATGACTCAAACAAAACTCAGCAGGTACCAGCTAGTGATTCACACTGAAGTGAAAAAATAACAATGAATACACCCCCACACAATAAATAAGATCAGTTAAGTGCAACCCCCTGAGATCCTATTGTTAAAGTCTGTTAGTGGTAAAGAATAAGTCTCCTTTGACTATAAACTTATAGTAATAAATGTAAGTACTTACTCATTGCAGTAAAATACCTCTGGGAGAGAAGTGTAGCCTAGAATAAAGGAGTGAAAATGAAAGCAAGGCCTTATAAAAAAGGGTCATTTTCTGCCATCTTTGAATATGGTTTTTGGAATGAGACTGATAAAAGGTTCCTTGTTGAATGCATTTTTCTCAAAACAGCACAGTTTTTACAATTTTAAATGTCATTAGTATTAGTAAAAAGATTAAGCTTAACTGAGGTGCAGCTAATAACTCAGCAAAGAGATAAAAGGCTCTAATGTGATCATAAAGGACATAGTGGCTTAATGATTTTGTGATAAAAACAGCCATTTCTTTGCAGGTTCCTACATTTAGGTGATTTAAAAATGGAACCACTAATGGATGGTTTTATGCCAAATGATAAAAATGAGAAGCTTATGTCCGAAACACAACCCTGAGATTATCAATTTTGCTGACACCCTGTTAAAAAATAAGTCAAGCAAATTGTGGCTTTTAATATAAATTCCACTGTCAGATTTCAGGGCTCGGAATTGAACTCTTCCTCTGATGGTTACTGAACTGTCTTTGCAGGAGAAGGTCCCAGATTCCCAACATTATCCAGCTATCTGTACTTCCTCTTCTGCCCAACGCTCATCTACAGGGAATCATATCCACGGTAAGATATGTTGTTCCTTTTACCTCGATCCCATTTGCCTTCAGTCCCTATTTCTAAAAGGAGATATACAGAAAGGCAGTGCAGCTGACATGTAACTGTCAGGCAATGAAAATATTATCAGTGCAGATTTTGCAGAATTTACCATCATGACATGTCCTGTCTGTTCTTTACAGGAATTCCCACATAAGATGGAAGTATGTTGCTGTCACAGTTGGTATGGTAAGAAACTCTTTAATCTGTCTGTGGAGAGCTCTTTTTCATTTTCACTTTGATCCCCCTTTAGTTGGAACATCTAATAGAAGTCTATGTGGGGTTATTGACCTAGAAAATATAGGACTTGTGTATTGAGTAACAAGATGAAGCCGTCATAAACTGCAGATTAATAGCTTTAATAATCTTTTATATTTTATGGCACCATCTCTAGTTTTCTCATGCTGATTCTAACATATGCTGCCTAATTTCTGTTCTTCTCCCACAGTCCTGTTGTAACTTTCCTTTTTGCATTTTACTCTCATTTTGTAGATCTTTGGTTGCCTTTTTTATGGCTACTTCATTCTGGTCCGCCTTTGCGTGCCCTTGTTCAGACCTGAGACCAATCGGCCTCTTAGTAAACGAACAATGGTTCTGGCTGTGTTCAACTCAATATTACCAGGTACTGTATGTTCTGCTCTCTGCTGACATTGAGCTTATATTTTGTTTATCAGTGACTCCATTGGTACCATCACTTTTGATGATAACCTCCATAATCTCTTATCTGTCTCTGAGTCAGCTCTCCTTAATATATCACCTACTATGAAAGAGGTAATGTCTCTAGTGTTCTTAAGCATGTGATAAGATTAAAGATGCTATTACCTCCATGTAATCAGATACAAGTATCAGTGACTGCCATGTTTATTACTGTCTTTAAGTGAATTGCTTTTTGAGTAAGTGCAGATATAAAAGCATCAGTGTCAAGCTACAAGTCCTATGAGAAAGCTGGGAGCAATGCCCAGAATAAAGTGTTTCTCATATCCTCCCTCCTTTCTCTCTGATTGTGTCTGTTGCAGGTGTGATGCTCCTTCTGTTGTGTTTCTTTGCCTTCCTGCACTGCTGGCTCAACCTCTTCGGGGAGCTGCTGCGTTTTGCAGACAGAATGTTTTATAAGGTGTGTGCAGTAGTGGCTGATTTAGTGTGGCATCACCCCTCCTCTGTACACATTATTTTCAGATTTGCCTGCTCTTTTCAGATGGGAAAATCTTCGACTAATGACAAGTAAAATTACAGCCAGGTGGCATGATGGTCCCAAAACAGTTTAACTTTTCCACCCATTTTGCTCTTAAACAAAACACTCACAATTTGCGCAAATGTGACTTACTGCTTTGATTGATGTGTTCCTGCAAGTCTAAAGGTGTGATTAAATTGAAATCGGCAGATTGATTTAGGTATAAAAATAGTGTAGCAGAGGATCAATTATAACTTGGGGTGTGGTGGAAAAGAGCTTTACTGAATTTAAATTGTTATATTTAGAAAAATACATTTGGAGCCAGGGGTGGAGCAGTAATTCAAAAAGTGTGGGGGCTGTAGAGGTGGGACAGTAGCATGGCGACTGCCCACCCTCAGCCCCTATTCCATTGTGGAACATGTGGTGGGTTTGCTGTGATTTACTGTATGGCCTTTCAATCAAAGGAGAGCGAGTGGTCTTTTCTCTGTAAAAAGTATAGATATCACCATTTTTTGCTCATCCAAATGATAGACTTTAAAATTACTGGATCTTCTGACATTTTCACCTTTTAATCCATGGTAAATAGTGCTTTTACAGTGATAGCTATAATACGTTGATTTCATTTTGATATCTGTGCCTCACATTAGCAACATGTATGAACCTTGAACCTAAATCTCTCCAGAGTTTGTTGACTACCACCTCTAAAACTCAAAAATATCAATTTTTTGTGTACAAAACCACAATGTAAAAATTACAACGTTGGGTTTTGGGTAGAGTTATGTACTGTAACTATTTTCTTGGTTGACAAACAATAATTCTGATTTGTGGGGAGGTCAGGGACAAAAGCTGCAGTGGGTGAATTGATACAATGTTGTTCATTAAGAAATATCAAAAAATTACAGCATATACAGTCAGTCCTCCTAAAACTACAAATTGACATGTGAACCATGTTCATAACTAGCTTTAGAGGTACTAGTACATGAACGTTTTTACCTTCTAAAATTGCTATGATGCTATTTCACACTGCTTCCTGTCTTTATGCTGAGCTATGCTAATTGACTCTGGACTCACTAATGCAATAATGCTTCTTTATTCTGTTTTTATTTTGATCCACACGATTATTTCACTACGCTGTGTTGATTTTCTAGGACTGGTGGAACTCAACATCGTTTGCCAACTATTACCGCACCTGGAACATAGTGGTTCATGACTGGCTCTTTTACTATGGATACAGAGATTTCCTTTGGGTGAGCACAGTGCCTGTACAGCAATGCAAAACATACATAAAAACATACATACATATCAACATACATAAATAACAACAGAAAACACACCAATAATGTAAAGTCCTGGAGGGCTTTGTCTGTACTCCAAAGTGGCGTGTCACATAAGATAAAGTATGCATAATAGTTTAACACTAGTCTTGTAATTCTGGTGACACAAATCCCCCACTGAACCACCTGACCCCTGAACCATGATCCAAACTCTCTCTGTTCTTTCTCTGATCCCTGCAGCTGTCGAAAAGGAAATTTAAAACAGCTGCTATGCTCTCCGTGTTCATCGTCTCCGCTGTAGTCCATGAGTATGCCCTGTCCATGGGCTTTGGCTTCTTCTACCCCGTCATGTTCTTTCTCTTTGCCTTCTTTGGAGGTGAGGGTTATACTCATTATCCTCACAGTTGTTTATCCAGAGATGTTTGGTATCCAGTGCCCTGACCTGTCTGCTGAAAAGCATTTGATAACATATTTGCCTTTTGAATAATGAAGTACCTCATTACAGTTGGTGAAGTAGCTTGTTAAAATTATGTAAATGTCCCCTTGTACCTTCTGGACTGAGCCTTCAAAGTTAAAATCCTGAAATCAGGAGGATGACTCTCATTAAACTAACAGAATGTACACTTGTGCATACTTGTGTCCTCATCCTCTGAGACTCAGTAGGTATTTATCTGGAAAAATGTTTTATGAATTTATTTTTCATGCACTAAATTTTCATCCCAGTCACTATGCTATCACCAGCCTCATGTCTCAGCAATAACAGAATTAAACTGCTTTAACAACATTCTCCCATGTGGTCCTCTTGTAGTGGTGTTCAACTTCACTATGAACGACAAGCGACAGAACCCTGTGTTCAATGTCATCATGTGGACGTGTCTCTTCATCGGTCAGGGTGTCCAGGTGTGTTTGTACTGCCAGGAGTGGTACGCGCAGATACAGTGTCCTCGGACAGGGGTATGTACTTCCTTACGTGTACTGCTAATACTGAAGAGGCTAAATGATGTAATGTCATAAAAAGACTAATGCTTGTTTAACCTATTTCTGCACCATTATATTGTATAGCAACAAAAAGCAAGTTGCAACATGCTCTCTGTCAGGTTAATTTTAGCCATCTTGGGCCTCAGAAAAATGTCCAAACTGCTTGTCCTGTCTTGAGTTTCAAAGGAAGGATCCTGGATCGAAAAATTTTATCTTTCTATTATGGAAGTAATACCTACAGTAAACTCATGACCGTATCCCATCTCAGACCTCTAAACTAAATAAATTTTAAACTAGAACTGTTTACTTGATTGTTCAGTATGTACTTGTTATGTCAGTATCTGTGTTCAGAATGTTGATGAGACTCCCTGTTTCCATGCCAACTGCTGTCTCACATAGCTTGTCACTACCCTGCTTTAATGAAAAGAAAAGACAGGTGATGTGTTACATTTTAGTTTCAGTGGATAAGAAGCATTAGTCATGTCAGTTGTGGAGGGGATACTCTGTATACCCACCAATACCGCAGGCTAACATATGTGTTGGCTTTCAAAATGCAAACATTGTTGTTAGCGTTAGATTCTCCAACAGGCAAACATCAATATTGGCTTCTCTAACAGGCTAACATCAGTGTCTCCAACAAGCTAACACTGATATTAGCTTATTCAACAGGCTAGCATCGAAATTAGCTTCTCTAACAGGCTAACAGTGTTAGTTTCTTGAACAGGCTAACATCAGCAGCTTGTTTGAGTTGCCTGTTAATCATAATATTTCCAATTTCTACAGTTTACAATTTAGGACAAGGTCTATTTCACGTAACTAGGTCGGTTCCGTAACAGCTTAATTTGCATCTTAAGATAAAATAGAATTTTTTATCCTAAATATTGTTGCCAAATATCTAAATTCTTTGTAACACTAAAAAAACAAACAAACAAAAACTAAACACCTTTCTAAACTGAGATACGGCGGGAATTCAGATTTAGAAAGTTTCTGTAGTGAAGTCCTTGCAATATCTGGGACAGAAGCAGGAATTTTTGTGACACAAAATCAGTTTAAAAAAAAAAAGAGGACTCATGGAATACTTTGAGGTTTACTATGGTGTTGGAAGACTTGGGGGTGGGGGGTAGTAATGTGCCCTCAAGGGTTCCTTTCCATTTGTTAAAACGTGGTGAAGTGTCTTCTAGGGTGCCCTACAGTTAGACAAAACTTGGCAAAGTGTTCTCTAGGACAGGGGTTCTCAAACTTTTCAGCTTGCGACCCCCAAAATAACAGTGCCAGAGACTGGGGACCCCATCCACCCTGGAGGTGGCATATAACATTGTGCACTACCTTGCAAACACACTATTAGGCCTACACAGGCATAAATACAACACAAAAAACAGCCCAACAGTCATATTGTTTTCAAGTAATTTAAGAAAGAATAAAACTGAAATTTGTATCATAAATTTTTTTTTTTTTTTAATTGTTTTGTGGAAGGCATCTTGCGGACTCCCTCTCTATGCCTCACGACCCCTCAGGGGGCTCCGGCCCCCACTTTGGGAACCACTGCTCTAGGATGCCCTTCTAGTGGACAAAATGCAATAAAGTGCCTGATGACTTTTTGCACGCTGGTGCCTGATGGCATACAAGTGCCCTTTTTACTATTGTTGCTCCTGCCCCTCAAACATCCTGAGTCTGCCTCTGGTGAGGCTGTATGACTGAAAAACATCAGGAACCTATCCCTTAAACAACACAGACAAAGCTACAGATAAAGAGTGTCCGCATGTGCAAGGGTGAAGTAAGTGCATTATGTTGTGTTTGTTTGATGACCTTAGAAGGTACTTTAACCCCTGTTTCTGATATGCTTAAATGGAAAGTAGACCAGCAGGTGAATAAACTTGAACAAAAATATCTTTGACCCAACAGCAGTAAAAGACCAGAGTTAAAACTCAAGGGTATACATGAGTGTATTACTGGTGCTTGAGTAATTTGATGTTAGACGTCATACAGACGCCAGCAACCAGATGAATCTGGCTTAACTCCTTTTACTGTTTCATCATCCTGGCTTTGTCACGTGTCCTCATCTCTAGTCATTCATGAGCATCTGTTACCACACAGACTTCATGGATATGTTTCGACACACATAAAGTGCCTGAACTGGTTCTTAAAGAAATAACACACCCAAATTACACTCACATACGGAAGAACACGTGTTGAGTAACTGACCACTTTAAATAACTGACATCTATTTAACCCTCAAAAAGCCCCGTCCAACCCCAAGCATTTGATAAAGTCACAGATGTAAAGGATTTAAGTGACAGATGGGCAAAGATGTACTTAACATACTTATTCTACTATGAACCACGTCTCTGTTTGACCCCAGCACAGGCATCCTTCAAAGCCAGTGGTGTCATTCTTATGCACAATGGCTTAACACAGATAACTGCTGTCTAAAAATAGAACTAACATCCCTAAAATGAGATTATTATGTGATAATGAATGGATGTTAAATTATACAGATAAAATGTATAAAAAGGATTACAGATAATGGTACTAGAAAGAGGAAGAGGAATGCTGTATGGATATTTAAACCAACTCTACTGCTGTTTCTCAACAGAATAGTTTCCTGGAGTTGGTGACCCCTCGATCATGGACTTGCAGATGAGACGGACTTGCTCCTGGGCTGGGGGGATAAACAATTAAAAGGATGAAGGTCTGAACATTAAGATGTTAACATAAGAAAGAGAAAGGAAGGACAGCACAAAATGTAAATATACAGGGCGTTCTGTTATTTGTGTGTTTAGAATTTTTTAAGTCAAGGTGTAACAGTATCCCCATGTGATTTACCATGTGTGATAACATCCATAAGTCACTGATTTGTTAACCTTGATTTATTTAAACTTTTTATTTGTGCCGATAGTATTAAATACTGTTTAATGATCCAGGGTATAAAACATACCTCAAAAAGTATTGTAATGGACAATTGTTTTTGCTTTTGTAACATGTGTTGATAGAATGGGCTACTGGGCTGTTTGTGAACTGTTGCACATTAATTAACAAGAAGTTTGTTAATTAAAGCAGAAAGTTTTTTTGTTTTTTATCAAGAGCAAAGTTTGGAGAATTAAGTTCTTTTTTTATTTTTATTTTTTAAAAACATGTTAAATAAAGGTTGGTTGGCACATTCTTGACCTTTGAGGATTAGGGTTAGTTTAGAAGAAGTACAGATACTTGTGTAAATAAAAGACTGGTAAAAGAAGTGCTGACTCAACTTCTTTACTCAAGTAGAAGTTTAAAAAGGTTATGAAATGTACTCAAAGTGTACAAGTAAAAGGTATCCCTCTGAAGACATTTCTCATCTCCATTTCTGTGCAAAGCTTATTGAACTACATGTTATATTTATAATGCAAAGAATAATAAACTTAAAGGTATAATCAGTAGGATTTGTTCGTGCTGTTCCTAAACGCACCAGAAAATAAGTTGATTTCCAGAATGTCAAATGCCAACATTTTGGGTTGGTTAAACATCCTTAGCACAGCCAAAAAGGCAAAAGGCATCAAAACTAAAGTAACGAGCCTGTTTTGAAAATTTAAGGATTAGAAAGTACAAATATTTGTGTTAAAATGTAGTGTAATGAGTGACAGTACGGAAAGTTGTAGGAAAAATAAGTACAGACACCTGAAAAATCTGCTTAAGTAACCTACATCCTACATCCCACCTCTGATGTAGAGATTTTAATTTCTTCATCTCTCCAAGTGTAATTGTTTGAATTATTAAATGTATTAAAATGTAATAAGCCCATAAGACATTGAATGTAAATTAAAAAAGGTAATGACATTTTTATCTGCTCTATTTATGGAATACTAAACCTGAAACATGAATATTTAATACTCATCTTGTAGCAGCCATGTGGCTTTGATTTTGTGTTTTATTAGTTGTAAAAAGAGCTTCACAGAAGACAGGTCAAATCAGGAACAACTTCGAGGCTTAGCCGCAGTACAACATGAAATTTGCAGGCAGTGTGTGTTGCATGTTTAATCTTGCCTGGGTTGTTTTTAAGCTGGCAGCGATTGGTTGGTAGAGCAGGTACGTTAACCAATCGACAGGCAGCACAGCGTCTTATCAGCCACAAAGCCTCTGTCTGTCTGCCTGCCACGTCCCTCTGAAGTAATTCAGGAAGAAGAGGATTAACATTGGTACAGTGTTTGCATTAGTGATGTAATGCCCTGTAAACTGATATACTGTAATACCACAGGAGCTCAGCACAGCTGTTTTAATGGCAGTGTCAATCGTAGAATTTGGTATATTTGTGTCTACTTCTGATGTATGTTTATCAAATGCTATGTTTGTAAATAAAACAATCACAGAGAAAAAAAAATCATGTTACTTTTTCTTCTTTTAGATTTTACTTGCCATCCTCTTATCTCTACCTTTCTTTTACTGACACATGAAAAGAGCTGTCACATTCTATGTCTTACATGGAGGCAGTATTCCATGTCTGCTGAAACAATTTGAAATTACATCTTTGCAGGATTAATATAAGGGGGAGCTGTGTTTCTGACCATCTGACAAATGTAATTCCAATGTTCGATTTTATGTCTTGTCAGGTCTCCACCAAACTCCAACAAATATATATTTTAGTTGCTAAATGCTCTATTGTGTTTACCAGCTAGTGCTATCTTTAACTGTCTGTTTAGAGATTCTTGCAGCAAAACAGCCACCTGTTAGAGACAAAGATGATGAGAGCAGTGAAAGCAAACAGAAAGTAAAGTTTGGGGCCCTAAATCCAAGTGAGCTGAAAGATGCTAAAGTGCTCTGTATAGCTTAGGAAAACTGAAAAGGTGATAATCTGTGTGTTTGTTATTAAGCATGACACTGTTCACTTTAATTTCAGTCTTATGATTTATCGGTCATATAAAAAAAAACAGTTAATGCAGCTTTAATTTCATGTTTCATATGAATTATCGGTGTGCTGTTATGTATTTTAGTTATAATATGCAATGGAACTGAATTTTCCAGCTTTAAGATGGGGAGTTCAAGAGCAACAGAGTCTGCATCTGTGATATTCTCTAAATGACATAGATGGACCAATTAAACAGTTAATGAATACAATTAAAGCCTCCCATGAGACTGCAGCCTGTTTTAATGTACCACCATTCATATTTAACCATCAGGCTTTTGCAGCCTCCTCCTTTACACAAAAATAAACATGCAGTTTAAGCCAGTGTTTTTTGTTTGGGATGTTTTTACTGTTATTTCATCAGCATTTCTTCCCTCAGTACAAGCTGTTTTCAATGTACTATTATTTGGATTGCATGAGTACATTTTGTTCTGTAAAAATAAAGGACAAATATTCTGCCTGTTTACTTCTAAAACTGCAACACAAAGTGCTGAGAGTTAACTTGAGCTGAAATACAAACCTCTGCTTGGCTCATCCTAATGCGGAAACTGCAGCAACCACAAGAAATGTTTGGTTTTTTTCATACTGTAAAGATGGAAAATATGCTCAACTAGCAGACAGATTGGGTTATTCCCTCCACGCAGAATGTCCTGCAATACCTCGGCTGTCTCCGGCGACCTCTGATATCTGAATATTTTCAGGTTCGCCACTTAAAACAAATTGTTCCAGCAGTTGAAAATAAAAAGAATCAATAAAACGAAAGTGACATTATAAATCCAGAGTGGTTTATTGGTTTAACAACTGGCAGGTTTGCCAAAGCACCATAAGAAACAAACTGAGCAATAACCCGTCTTTATGTATTTCATGGCAGCAAGATGCATTCAGGAAGTGGTATTAAAGCATGAGAAAACAATCCAAACAAAACACCTTCATGACTGGGGTTTAATACATTTTCAAACAAAAGCCCAACTTTGACAGCAGCTTTCATGCTTTGCAGGCTACGTGCTGCACTTTCTTTTGTTTTTTTTTGTTTATATTTTACAGCTGGCTGTAATTCTCAGGGAGCAGAGATTGAAATGAATCGAATGGGAACCACAGTGACTAATACACAGATATGGGGGGAAGGGCAGCAGGACACACTGCAGCCATAAACAGGGATTAGAGATGAACACGCAGATACTCCCATCAGAAATGCCAGCCAGCACTATGCTGCTGCTGCTGCTGCTGTGTGCTGTGTGTGCACAAGCATCTGTCTATGTGCGTGTATGTGTAGGAGTGTGTAATCATGTTGTGGGTGGGTCTGTGGGGGAATAAATCAGCTTTGAGTAGTTGATCTGGAACAAAGTGGCTCAGGAAGCAAGTAGAGCTGTGATTTTATTCCCTAATGTTCATGAACAACATTTATAATCGGGGTTTAGAGAGCACAGGTTGGGGAGAAAAGGCAGATTTAGAGAGGGAGAGGGACTGGCACATCGAAAAGCAACCAGGAGACAGATACAGAAAAGACAGAGACAGTTAAGTTCAGCTGAGCGCAAACAAATTCAGAGAAGCTTGAAAAAAGTCCTAAAAGAATCTTGAGCGAGAGCCACAAGCTGAATAATAAATTCTACTTTCCTCCTTCTTTCCACACATAACCAACTTTAAATGATCTCACTCACGCAGGCCAACTTCTTGTGTTCTTTTCAACAGGAAGAGGAGGATGGATTTCACTCACATGTGCGCAGACGCTAATGGTGTCCAACAGATTTCTGTGGGCTAGCAGCGGGGGCTATAGTCATAAGTCTTGGCTGCAAAAATCTGTGGCCTGAACCACATGATACCATGATGACGACGACAGCGAGCCTTCTCTTAACCATCAGGTCATATGACTGCACTGCTTGGAGAATATTCACCTTGGGAACAAGTATTCTCAACAGTGTTACAAACAACAGTTTTTCTGTTACTCTGCGTAACAAACGGGATTCTTTTTCACAGTAACATTTTTCTATCTCAGTCTCTTGACAAGAGCAAAATGAACCATTATTCTTGAAAACAAACAAACCCCCCCCCCCCCACACACACACACTGAAAAGTACTCGTTCAAGCACACACAAAAAAAAGACTTTTCAGCTTAACGACAAATCAAGTGAAAGAAGGATACAAAGGGGCTTTGGTCACAGTCCTGTTTTTGTCTAAGTGCTTCTAAAGAGCAGAGCAGACTGCTGCAGAATGTCAAATACAGGTGCTTTACCAAAGACTAACATGGCGCTACTGCGTAGTATTATTACACTGAGAAAAATAAAACAGCTAAACTCCATACAATATTTACATAAATTAGCTCAGTGCATTATGGATATCTCTTCCATCTTGTTTTGTCAGATCTGTACAAGTCTGTACAGAAAACTCAGGGCAGCTTGAAGCATCACAGACAAAGAATTCTTGTGTTTAGCACTGGTACTCAATTGGTCTCAGCATCTGAAAGTCCCCAGCCAGCGCCTTCCTTATTAAGTAACAGACAGACGTTGTTTACATGCAGAGTGGTGCCGGACCGCAGGCGGTGGAAAGGCCCTGTGTGTGTTAAGTTTCAGAAGGCTGAAATGCTTCCATCAGCATTCATGGGACCATTAGTGGCAGTGTTAGAGGCTTAACCATGCAAAGACATGTCGACTTTTTTTATGTTGGTTATAAATGAAAAACATGCACTTTAAAGGTTAGAACAACTGGAACAGCATCAATAGTTTGTGAAAACAGAAATTTCTTTCTTTGTGTAAAAATAGAAGTATCACTTAGCAGAGAATAATCTTCATATTCGGCGTCGTTTAAAACTGGCAGGCTGAGAACCACTGGATACCGATACACTGTCACAATCAAACAGTGACTTCTGAAAGGGCACACTGCTTGGCCTTCAATGGAAACAATACTTTTTTAGTGTTACAGCATCTATAATTTTTCCTCACATCTGAGAGACTCAAAAGAAACCCCAAGTACCGTCTTTACTTCTGAGTATTCTGGCCCTTTTCCAGATTAAACAGATGATAAATTGGAACTGTGGGATTATTTAAAAGGTGGGTCAGGATGCTTTAGTAGGTAGTCACTTGAGGAGTGGGGACGGGTCATTAGAGGTGTCTTCAAAAATCTAGGATATTACAACTACCTGTGCAATGCAGCAATCAGTAAAATATGTTTTTTTCAGAGGTCTGGATATAAAAATACAAGAGAATATAAAACAGAATCTTTTGGCATTGATTGTTAAACAGGTAGGTCAAAACACAGAAAATCATCTAACAGGGTGACAGTCATTTTGTCGTAAAGTTATTTCTTGGCCGTTTCATCCTTTGCGTTCTGTGTATCACTTCTTTGTGCCTCTTCACAAACAATCAGGTTTCAAACAAGCAGCGATGGCGGACGCCTACTTTTGAGCACGCTGTCTCGCCAGTCGCTTCATGAAGCAGCAGGTTACTGTTGCGATGATGACGATGCCCACGAACAAGGCAGAGGAGACTCCAATAACCAAAGGAATGAGGAGGAGGTCAGCAACTGGGAAAAGACAAAAAAAAAAGAAAGAAGGATGTTGTGATGTAAACTCACCTAGTAACAGGAAAATACAGTATGATGGGCTGAAATTCAAATTTCGTGGTCATCTATTTTTTTTCTTGTGATTTAACCCATTTTCAGATGCGGGAATTTACAATACATATACAGACATACACATACAATATAGAATATTCCTAAAAACAGAAACACTTGTAAAAATTTCATCTGGCTCAACCATTACTTATGGGACCCTTGACGTGTGGTGGTAACTGTGTCTGCAGAGCTGATGTCCTCTGCCTGTATTTTGAGATTTTGTATTTTGTTTTTTTTTTTGGTATTTTGAGGTTTAGTCAGGAAATTTCTGGGGGGGGGTTTGTGCATCTCCCCCAGCAAATGACAGCGTGCAGGTCAGGTTGGTGGTGGATTAAACATAGTGACCAGACACCATTCAGACCGGAGAAAATTGTGTATGCGGTTGTTGCAGCGGAGAAGAGGAGATATAGCCCTTGTGAGGTGAAACGGCAAGCAGATAAAGCTTATTCCAGAACGAGAGCGAAACTTTGGATTTCACCTGCTCTTGAGCACTGAAGGAGAGGCCAGAGATGAAGAGCGATGCAGAGTTGGCCTCCTTTCTGTTGGACAGGTACATATCAAACACCGGTGGTTAGCTTGTGCTAGCTTGCTAAATTATGGACTTTTCCATTAAAATAAATGTAATACTCCTACATAGCTTTGCTTTGTCGGTACGAGCAGTATACATTCACGCTTTTGTGGTGGCGTTGAGCGCAGGAGGAGAGGCCCGATTTGAATGTTGGGTTTACAAGCCGAAATGATCAAAGCTACGGACTCTGACTCCACCTTTAAGTAGAAAAAAGGTGTGAAATTGTTATTTGTTACAAACCAATACAGATATGGACTTTTATAAAGCACTCTAACACCCAGGCAGCACACATATTGATGAAAAGCAAGTTAATGGACTGTCCTGCTGGATAAACTAAAAGCAGTTTGTTCTGCCGATTCAGTCATCTAGTGTTGGAAACTGAACCCATTTACTCTCAATGTAGGACAGAAAGAAGGTCAACAACTAACATCACAAAACCATGATTAGCATAAAGATGTTCATGAAGACTCTGTCGGACATACTGCTGCTCTGCTGTTGACAAATGTTATATGCAATAACATTCTGGATATTTAGACTGTAACTGGATGGTATTCGAATGCAAACAAATCAGTAAAAATCTACCAAAGTTGCACTAAAGATCATTTCACTCTTAACTCCCTCCAGATGCAGCAGATATACGTGTGGCAAGTTTAATGAATAATCTCCTCTTGCTGTTTTCAGTCCATACCAGCTCCAGTCAAGATGTACTTCAGCCACACAGAGCTGAAACAACTCATCTATTAATAGATGAATGGAAAATTAAACGGCATCTGTTTGCTGATCCATAAAATGTTTCAGTCATTTTATCAGCAAATGTTGAACATTTTCTGGTTTCAGTTTTTCAACAACATTTAAGTGCTGCTTTACTGATGTTTTTGAAGGGCATTAAATTGAATGCCTGGGAAATCACAATGATTTTCTTCACATCTTTTTTTGACATTTTATAGATAAAACAATCAAGAGATAATGGAAACTACAAAGCAGCTCTGCTTGCAAGCAATGCTTGACCTCAGTGATCAGGACTAATTTTCTTAGTCTTTAAAAATCAAATTATGCTAGAGAACAACTGACATCAAGTGCATATCTGCATTTACGGTGTAAATACAGGGGGAACATTCCCTACAATCTGCTAGTGAAGAAAGTGGAGAAAAATCAATCTCCTTAAAATGTGCAGACACCTCTCTGGGCCAAGAGTAAATGTCTGAAATGTACTCTTGACGTTTATGCAGGCTTCACTCCAGCCTGTGATCGAAGGCCACTTTCTCCATCCAACTGTCCAACCCCAGGACCACTGCGATAAATATGGGTGGGAAAGTGTAAAGGCAGCACTTGGCCCTTACCCTCTAAACACTCTAGTGGAGCTGCTCAGCAGCCAACAGATTTGACTGTTGTAGTGCTGGGTGGCTTCCAGATGTGAATGTTTTCAACTGCAGGTGTTAAAAAGAGTCTGGTTCACAGCAAAAAACAGTTTTCATGCTGGTTCTGTTTATAATATTTTACTTTTAGACACTTTTACCATAATTACAACACA
Source organism: Naso thynnoides (assembly GCA_029783665.1). Classification (NCBI taxonomy): domain Eukaryota; kingdom Metazoa; phylum Chordata; class Actinopteri; order Acanthuriformes; family Acanthuridae; genus Naso; species Naso thynnoides. The sequence continues at coordinate 11,614,557 of JAQLOL010000012.1, forward strand.
GCCAACTTACCTCTGGCATACAGGTATACGGTCACTGCATTTGACTCTGCTTTGGCCCCCGTGTTGTACCAGCCTCCATGAGGGTCCTGTCCCCACGCCTCAGCATGGCATGCATACACACCCTGGTCTTCCATCGTTGCTGCGTGGACCCTCAGTCTGTAGCTGACAGCGGACAGTCGGTCAACGCTGATCTCACTGCTGTTGGCGTAGATCATCACAACACCGTCGTACATGAGAACAGCGACCAGTTCGGGATTTTCCTTAACAGGTGGGTCTGGTAGACTGACATCAGATGCTGGGATCTGTTCCCTCTTGATAACTGGGATCGGCCACCGCAGCCACTGCACCTGTGCCTGGGCGGGTCCTGTGGTTGTCACGGTGGCATTGCAGATGAGGGTGATGGTGTTGCCTCTTTTTAATAAAGGGCCTCGAGGAAGCTGAGCTGCAGCTGAAACGAGGACATCTATGGAAAGAAGTGGTAGATTCAGAAACTGTCAGTTTAAGCATCAAGATGAAATGTACAATTTCCCATCTGTGGTCAATCAGATTTTTCCAAGATTTTAGCAATCTTTATCCTAATAAGTTTATCTGAATTAATGCAAAATTAACTAACATGTATTTCTGATAAATACAAAAACAAACAATAAAATTGAAGTACAATTACCCAACTAGTTATCCATAATGGTTTAGTTTAGCTAAATATTTCAATCATTCATTTATTTTTAGCAAAGTATTTTAACCATTTATCATTTACTTTTAGCTAAATATGTCAACCCTTTAACCATTACTGATAGCTAGCGAACAGTTAATGCTCTTCCCATCATTTATCCGATACACTGCGGTAACTATTTCAACAATTAAAATATTATTTTAAGCAAAGTGTTTCAACCTTTTTAAATTTTGTATTGGCTAAATTCTTCAACAATTTACCCATGATTGTTGACTTTCTAAAAGTTAATGCTATTTCAACCATTTATCTGATTGTTTTCGCTAAATGTTCCAAACATTTGGCCATTACAGTAACCTAACTACTTCAACAATGTATTTATTAACTTACTTTAGCTAATTATTCCACTTGCTTACATTACATTAAAATATATTTTTAGAAACATTTAGCAAGTGATTTGTAACTCGCTGGACGCTAGCTGAAGATTTAGACAGGCTAATTTTCTTTAATTGCAATTTTTTTTTCTCATTAGTTGTTACTTTATTTTTCTACATACTCCCTGATAACTGCAAAATTATCTTCTTCTTGACAAACACATCTCACCTTTGGTCTTGAGGTTGACAGTGACTCCCTCAGACCTTTGGGTAAGTGTTGCAGGAGTGGAGGTGCCAGGGTTTCTTCTTCCAGCATATACACTCACCACACAGCGATACACCCCTGAGTCTAAGGGGCGGGCTGAGAACAACTTCAGAGTGTACCTCCCTTCTGCCACTTTCTCCATGGAGCCCCCGCTGGCTCGACTGAGGTCGTCGCCCCAGCTTACAACACCGTCTGGGCTCATCCGGGCCACCTCCACCTTAACATAAAAACAATATGTCAGTAGGTTCACATACTAAGTTGAAATATGGTTTATTTTATGTAAAGCATGCCATACTGTAACTTCATTGTTTAATGATTAGGCTATACACTAACATCATGAAAACTATTATGTCAATTTTCTCTTGATTTGAAAATGAAAAAGGTTCATCTTTGAAAACCAACTCTCAACAGCATGTGAACGCAACACACTTAAAGTATGTGAATTCTTTCTGAATAACCACGAAACAATCATGTAAAGCTGACAGGAAACAAACTGGACTTAACAGTGAGTGTGATGGAAGTATTATTTTTTTTGTACATTATTTAAGGAATGTTTTAAATCAATGAATGCAGGCAAGTTTTCACCTGATTGTAAAGGCCCAAGCATACCCTCAATTTCTTGTACAAAGGTGAATAGAGGAAATAACCATAGGTAAGAGTAAAAAGAAATCCTGTGCATCGTCCTCATACTTGCAATTACCTTTATTATGTTCAGTGCATTGATGTTTGGAGTTAAGTTTATTAAGATGTAAGATATCCTGCCTCCATAACATATCTTGGTAACACATTAAGCATTACTTAAGCATTAATAATGCTAAATTCATCATTGGTTAAGCATTAATAAATATCGAATTATCATTTATAAAGCATCGTTACTCCATGAAAAGTCCTTAGGTTAGGGTTGAGGTGACCTAACCCTAAGAAGTTTTCATGTAGGAGCAATGCTTTATAAATGTTGAATTCAGTATTTATTACTGCTTAACTAATGCCTAAAGGTGTGCAGGTTACCCACATCTTCAAAAATCCCATTTCACTCAACCATAATATTTATACTTTCACTGCAGTTACACTGTGCAAGAGCAAAATTGAACACCAACATCTTTACACTGACCTAAATGTACAAACACACACATACAGCTATACCCTGCAAACAACAAAGCAGAATGGTCCAAATACTTCAGCAGAGTGAGATTCAGTACCTCGACTCCCCCTGTCCCTGCTGCATCACTGCTCACAGATCCCCTCTTCATCCACTGAACCAGCAGGCCAGAGTTCACGTCAGATGGCAACCCCAACACTTCACAGGTCAGGATGAGAGGGGAGCCGACCTGAAGAGTCACTTCCCCTCCGGGCGAGGATGTTACACTCAGAGACTCCGCTGGGGAAAGAGAGAGGTAGAGGGAGACCATTACCATTAAATTCTCCTTTGTGGAGAGTCTCAAACAAACAGACTGTGACCGTAAAAACCTTGTAGGTAACTGACTACATGCTGTATAATTTCTGTTGGAAAGCTTCTGTGGCCTCTCTAGTACATTACATAGTTAATGGACAGGAAAAAAATGGATTGGCACTTTTTTCTACTCACATTTTCGCTGTTATTTTCTATTATTGCTCTATAAAAGAGGTTTTAACATTTTGATGAAATGACAATGTTGCATTCAGAGATGCAAATAAAGCGGAACAGTTGAAGAACATAAGCATGTGAAACTTTGTTCACCAAAAAGGTTTAATATAGTTAGTACAAAAACAGTCTGGTATTAGAAAACACAAAGAATGGTCCATTGTTTGTGCGAGGCCTCATTCAACCACAAATGTTCTCTAAACATGAAACTGCTCACACTATTTATGTAAACAATAGTAGACACTTCAGACTATTGTATTAGTCAGACAACAAAGGCCAGAAAATACAGAACTAAACAGTGTTTGTCAGTGAGGGTAAGAAAAAAACAATGCATGCTTTGATGAGATGCAAAGCTTTGAATTCAGTTTTCAGGCTTCAATTTTGCTGCTGAAGAGGGAAAAATGACCTAAATACGTTTTAGTGCAAAGACATAGTTTGTACTAGTGCACCAATTACAATTTCTTTTGCTGATCCCCATTAACAATTTTGTAAAAAGTCTCACCTGCCAATATTGACTTTTGCCATTTCAGATTTTTTTCTCCCCCTTAGAACTATGATTCAGTTTAAGCAAAAAAACAGGAAAAGAAAAAAATCGTTTTCACTCAGTCAGTCAGTCAGTCAAATCCGGTCCAGTCAGCTTGCAGACCCAGTCCAGGTTTTGTCTACTGGTATGTCAAGGATGGCCCGTTTCCTTGAATCAGCTGAACAGTGTGGATAGCCGGGTGAAAGATACAGGAGTATAAAACACAGATTTATGTAACGACAAGAGGCTGATAATACTGGCGGATGAAAGAACGAGACCGAAGGGATTAAACTACCTTACTTTGTTGTTCTTACTGCGGCAAATAAGCATGCTGCTCTGACGCTGCACTTCTCCTGACCTCTCTGTATAAAACCTCCACACTGACGACACGCTGTTTGAGTTTGGCTCGCTCTGGGGAGTCTGGCGGGATGCTCGCCTAGAATAAAATTTTGTACATTTTATAATAATATGCATCAAATTGGTGGACTTTAAGAGCAAAATTAAGATTTTAAATCTACTCTAACCTTTGTGCTCTTGTAACTATTTTACTTTTACATCATTACAACACGTCATGATGAACATATATAGTGACATTTATTTATTTACCTATTTATTTATTTTCAAGAAAAGAATGTCAAGCATTTGCTGGTTCCAGCTTCTTTGATGGTTTTTCTTTATTTATGACAGCAAAGGTAAAGTCTTTGCGTTTTGAATTGTTGGCTGGACAAAAGATGCAGCTTGAAGACCATATTTTGGGCTCTGAGTATTAGTAATGAACATTTTTCACAATGTTTTGACATTTTAGACCAAAAGATTATTAACCACCCCGTCAACAGTCAGTTTACAGCATCCTTATGGGATTTTGACATGACCTTGCAACTTTGCCGTGATCATACATACATTAAAAAATACAACATAAAAACTATGTTACATTTATGTCCTCAGTCATCAACTCAGACTTGGGGCTGTCAGGTGTAACTTTGGCGGCGCTCATTAAACATTATGCAGCAGTGCCCTCCCGCTTTAACCACTGCATTATGTCAAGGCCCTGCCAGCAAACTGAGTTTCACTGTGAGAATAACGTTAGATAGGACGGTGCCGCGTGAACATTTCACAGTCTTCATCAGTCTCGTGCTGAGCAGCGAGACAGTGATTATAAATGACCATAGTAAAAGCATGAGCAGATGAGCTGATTAAATCTGCGCTAGGTTTAGTTTTAATTTGCAAAGCAATAGTTTCTCAAACATACATAATGTACATGCAAAAGTCCCTTTTGTCTCGGGAAATCTATCATCCCTCAATGACAGGAAGTTGTTTTTTTGAGGCCCAGCCTGCGTGCATACAGCAAGGGGGAGGGGCTGACTGACTGGGAGTGAATGAAGATTGAAGGGACGTGCTTTGCTGAGCAAAACAGAACGTTAAAGATCTTGTATGTTGTAAAGCTATTTTAATTTCATTTTGAGACTATGGCAGTCAACATATTAGTGGGAAACACTGAACTGGCTACATAGAAAAGGTTCGGCTGAGCACCGGTCAAAGCAAAATAAGCCTCTCTGCGCTGATCAGTTGGCGCATCTCAAGTTTGTACATCTCATCAGAAATGCAAATTAATGAAACTAAACATTTAACAAACGCGGTTAGAATAACCCTTATATGTCAAACCAATTCAAGCAAAAACGGGTTTCAATGTTAAACAGAAACTTATTTGATTAAAGATTATATGGATGAAGCCGGCAAACATACAGAACATCCAACATATCGGGTTAACTTCTCCATCTAAGATGTTCTGGAAAGTTTGAGAAAGGACTGCTAGAAAATGCTGTTCTGACAGTAATGGACACATCAGTCTGACAGAAAGATTTTCATCCTCTTTGATGGCGACGAGAGGCCAAGGTGGGAGAAAAGATTACTCAGTCCTTTAGATCTACACAAGCTCTTTAGAATTTAAATTGAGCCAAGCGGCGAGGCAGCGGGCAGTTATCCAGCTGCTCGGCCAGCCAGCAATCGACCCATCAAATCCAGCTGGATAATCAACAAGAGAGCTGAGCATCAAGCTCGTCAGTCATGCAGTCTAGCAGCTGACAGTCCTAACAGAGAGTAGGAAGAGCTGCAATTAGTCAGTTGACAGAATACTAATTGATGGCAATTATTTTGATCATTGACTATTTGTTTAAAGAATATTTCAAGCAACAAACCAAAAAAAAAGGCCTTTTCTGAATATGAAGAATGAAAACTAACTGTCTTATCCTTCAGTCTTACAGTAAATAATATAACACAGTAAAATAGGACAATAGCTGAAGTCACCTCAGGTGTTACAATATTGTGTTGATGGGCAACTTCCACTATTTTTTATAGCAAATGAAGGAATAGTTGATTTATCAACCAAAGTGTGCAGCCCTAAGAGAAAGATGTTCATCAATCCACCCAACAAAGGAGGAAAATCTGAGCAGGTAACACCAGGCCACCCAGGCAGTTAATCAGAACCCAACACTCACTCCACCCAACAAACAGCCAACAGGGCAGTAAGTTAACTCCCTGTCAGTACACTGCTCAGTCAGTAGCAACAGATACACCCAGTCTGAAATCTGGAAAGAGTCCAATTCACTGAGCAGCACTTTATGTGCGGGCTGACTGACGATACTGAGAAAGAGCAAAGAGACTTGAACTTATTTGTAGCAACCAGCCTTTAGTTGTTTCCCTTTATTGTCACGTGTTTGTTTTTTAACTAGAGCAGCCAACTTTATTTCATATCTTGTGCAATATTTTTGTTGCAGTGTGACCTTGGCACCTGCAACATGTTATTACGGTTTTTGGCAGTACAAATACTGGCACAGTTTCTTGGTTACACTGACCTAGTTGCTTAACAGTCAAGTTGCCAATATCCATCGTCCTTTGTGCAATCTTCTGCCACGATCGATCAGGGTCCCGAATCCACTGGGAAGCCTCACAGAAATATGAGCCGGTGTCGTCTGGTTGCACCGCTCTCATCTTCATCACGTACACGCCCAGTCCAGCCTCCCCGTTCCTTTTCTCCAGCGTGATCTCTCCGTCATCGTACCGCTTCTTGTACTGACGTCCGGGGACGATGCCCAGCATGTTGTCGATGGAGATGATCTCTCTGACGGTGCTGACCTCGCCTCCCACTCCACTCGCCAAACCATCTCCATTGCTACGCTTCCCAAAGGTGATGGACAGATGCGTGAGCTGCTCCGACTGAATGCCGGCTGAGCACGTCAGCGTTACTTCAGCCCCCTCTGGCACAGGCTGGCCGGTGAGTGAGCGAGAAAAGCTGATCTGGAGTGTGTCAGGGATCACTGCAGTGAAGACACAGACAGAAAGTCATAATACATCAAGGGGAAAAATGTGCCAAATTACATACCTACTGCCTGTATGCTTTTTCTCTGTTTAAAACACTAAATCATGAAATGGGTCTGCTGAGGGAGACTACGAGCACTTTACCACCCTTCGCTGTGGGCAAAAAAAAAGGGATTAGATGCTGATAAGAGTATGACACTCTCAGCTGCAAAACTAACACCCAGCATTGTACAAACATTTAACCAGCAGTACACAAAGACAATGATGAATAGAAACAGAATTGGTAACCATATGGATCATGCAAACTGCCAAATAGCCAAAATATTTTGGAAAGCTCGAGCAGATGGATGGAGAGAAGGGAAAACAAAAACAAAAGCACAAAGCACAAACTCCAGAAGTTAAGTATGAGAATGAGAACCAAGTTAAACACATAGTTTGATTTATCAGCAACAAACGTCATTTATCTGGCTGATATACTGCAAAGCTGCTGATAAAATCTTCCCATAAGGTGACCTTGTGACAGTACGTACGTTTGTCGGTTTTCATTGTACGTCATAACTAAACTATGACTGTCATGTAGTTGGGACAAGAGCTCAGTATCGTATGAAACTTTGTGATGGTAGGTAGTGATGTCATACAAGAGTTTTGGTACAAATACCAAAACAATTGTGTCACAGCACACATTCTCACAATGGGAAGTGAATTCAGGCCACCTGAGTGAAATCAGGAATCTTAACCTCTAGGACATAAAGGACCTGTATGTTATTACTTCTGTAGTTTACACTGTGACCCATCAATTCAGACCAGGTCAAACAATTTTAAGCAGGTTCAACCACAATTTTTGTACTGGCTGCTGTGCATCACCCAGGTGGCGGTTAGTGAGATCCACCCCCCCTTCACTGTTAAGCACTTTGAGTATCTTGAAGCACTGCATAAACGCAATCAATTATTCAATTATCACTGTTTTACTTTGAAAAGAGTTACATGCTTTTCTTACTTTTCTTTTTCAAGTAATTTTTCAGAGACTGAATCTTGCTTGATCACAAGCAGCAGTTCATGAACTCTGCCTGAAGAATTTTTGCTCGAGCAAAACTGAGAAATTTTCAATTAAAATCATGAACTGTCTGATCGCAGTACAAGTAAACAAGATTATGAATCTCATCACATTCAAGGTCAGCTTCTGACACTTTACATTTTCATCTTTACAAAAAAGTTTTGAAGGTCCGTACTCGACACTCTATCTGTGTTTTTACTCTGTCCGATATTTTGCAATTACCAGGGTAATGTTTTATGCATCCACTTTACTTATTTAAGTATTTATTACATGTGTGTTTTCATATATTGTTAGTATCTAATGAATTTTATATTATCTTGCTGATCTCATCTGTATTATTGATCCCTGGTTACTTTTTTAAATATATTTTATGTAATTTATTATGTTTGTGTGTTATGTTTGTAATTTTTGTGCTGCTGCCGTCTTGAACGGGACTCTCCTGTAAATGGGATCTCCCAGTCTCTATATGCTATAAGAATAAATCTGGGGATATTTTCCATTTTTCTTATTATAAACAACTTCAAGGAAAAGACCAAAAGCATCAGTGAGGGTGTGAACATACTAACTAATATGATGTGTCTTATTCTTCTGACCCACAGACCTCCCTTGCTGTCAAAATATATTAAACATTTAAAAGTTATGGACTGTATATGTTACCTTTAACAGCTGCTTTGGCGCTGTAGTTCCCCTGGTAGGTCGTGTCCGTGCTGGGTGTGTAGCACTCATAATTCCCCTGATCTTCGGCCCGCAGCCTCTGGATCACCAGCCGGACCTTGTCCCCTGAGTCCCTCTCCACCCTCACTTCCCCATTTTTCACCCGGGCCTGGAACGGGGCGTAGGGGAAGCCCTTGTCCCTGGTCGACACCACTCCCATCTGCCTCCCACCGGCATCATCCCTGTACAAGTACCACTCAAAGTCCTGTGTGCGTGGGCCCTCGTACCCTGACACAGCACATGGCACGGAGAGGGGGAAGCCTGCAACACGATAGAGGGGTCCAGCGGGAACTGTCACGTCGCGACACACAGCGTATTGAAGCACTGTGAAAGAAAAATGGAGAGAAAGCAGGAGACGGACAGTGATGAGTGGGCAATAAAGATTGGAAACAGCAAACAGTGTCAGTTTCTGTGGGTCACTGTCTTGCCTCGCAGCATGTTTGGAGCGTGGACTCATCAATCAATTTCCTGAGCTGATGACTCGCTAACAGGGAATTGATACAATAAATAGCTTAGGGAGAAAAACATTGGGTCAGGGCCAGCTTGTCCTGAATACAATGTCATATTTAACGAATGAAACAAAAACATCTTCCACTATTCTCCAACAGGTTTAGTTAATTTAAGGGAACAGTTCACTAAAAATTAGAAGTGCCCACTCGTTCAGTATGAGTGCTAAAACAGTTTAAGTAAGATTTGCTGAAACTGGCCACATCGTACAATAAATGTAGCATTTACATTGCCAGTTACTGTGCTGTATTCTTCACAAATCCATTAATGGATCTCGTAAATGTTAGAAAATAGTGATAAATGGTTGTTTTAACATTCAAAAGTGACATCTGCAAAATGTTATTTAGTGCAACCAACAGTCCAAAACACACAAGTATTCAGTTTACTGTCACACAATATAAAGACAGGCAGCTAATGTTTTTCACACCGGGAAGCTGCATCTAGGTCACGTTTAGAGTTTTTGCTAGACAAAAAATTTAACTGAATATTGACGTATTAGAATACATAAATTTATTACGGTAAATGTCCATTTATTTTCTGTCCATTACTAATTGCTTCAGCTCAAAAAAACACATTTGACCAACAGTTACAACTCTTTCACAATATGTTTTATTGTAGTCCTGGGCAGTATCAAGGTTATTAAATTGGTACGGAGATGCTGTATTGAGACGATATATTGTAGTGCACAGCATGTGCCACCAGAGGTCAGTCTCTATTGGTGGAAAAGGCAGCTGAGTTGAGGAAGATGGTGATGTTTTTAAGCGGTGGGAAAAACGTTAAAGGACTAGTAAAACAGAAAAATGCCTGTACTTCTGTTTGGGTGTATTTTGGTTTAGTCTCAGTGATAAAGTTTCAAATTGGCCAGCAAAACCCAGCAAGCCTTGTCTAAGTAGCCTGATTGCCTGTTAGTTGCATGTTACAAATGTAGTTTTCAGTGCTAAAAGCGGTCATTGAGTTCATTGTTTTGGAATGAGCTAAACTTGATATCTCCAAACAGCAATTCATGCTGAAACCTGAGCTGAAAAAACTTTCCCTTTAGTCCAGCAGGGAAAAATAAAATGTACTTGATCCTCATCTCCTTTTAACAGAAGCCTATAACACTGCAGATATTTAGAGCTCTTGTTATGAGGGGAAATATTCAGCGTTAACGCCTCGGGGTTGAGAGTCGCCAGCTTCCAGGTTCATTCATTGTACTTCGCTCATTGTCTCGCTGCATACCCGACTTCCCAGCCTCCTCTGAAACAGCTATAGGCTCAGAACACACTGGTATCTAGACACCAAAATCTCCTTTCAGCCACAGGCGCTGAAACTTCATTACAATTGCTTCACAGTAATAGTGCTGAAAATATTCACATGCTGATGATGCGTGTGACCATCAGAAAACACAAGGGGAACATTTCAGCTGATTTAATCTTTTTTCCTCTTTTTTTTAAACCAACATCAGATCTGCATCCTCAAACACACGTGCACACCTTTTCAAAGAGGGAAGCAAGAATGTAATCTGAGAGGAAGCAAGTTTTCCGATGGCCTCTACAGGCTTGGCTTCTTTTGAATTTTGTTTCATTTCAAGCACTTCTGGCAGGAAGAAAAAAATTTTCTGGTCATTTTAAAGAACTGATACAACAGCCAAACACCAAAATAAAGTCAAGACACTCGAAATAATGACAATGAAAATTTCTGTAAAAGCCAAGTGAAAAAAAGAAGAAGAAGAAAAAAAGAATAAATTGTGCAAAATTTGATTAGTGAGAAGCCCGACTCAGACACTTGCAAATCTTTCTCTCTTGCAACGCTGATTTCGAGAGCAGAACTACCATTTCATAAGGACATTAACAAACTGCACTAACCACTTTAGGAATCCACTTTCTTTAACAAACATGGTCAAAATAAAAACACTTTAAAAACATAGAAAATCTTAATGCTTCACCACACAGGTTAACCTTGACTATGTTGCAACATTGAATGATTTCACTTGAATTTTCAGCCAGACATCAACAGTCAGTCTTCTGAATAACTCGTTCCAAGTTGTGGAAAAAACTTTAAAAAATGATTTTGTTAAGAAGCACATGCATCTTAATGTTTGCTTAATGTTTGCTTCTTGTTGGGTTATCTAAATTTCAAGGAAACGACAAAGCCTGAGAAATAAACTTATCTCAAAATGCAACTGAGATGTGATAAACCTGAGATAAAAACCAATAAACACGCCCACAAACTGACACGGAACAAAGGATAAACACCTACCAACACGCCCTTTTACCCTCACTAAGACTGATAACTACCTGAACAACTAGAAATACAAGATGGGTTTGGCACTCCCAACCTGCGTGTGTGTGTGAGACCTAAAAACAACTGGAGCTTTCCCACAGGGTGAGCCACAGCCCCATGACAACACGCCCATAGATAATGACATGGGAGACTAGTGGGAGGCTTAAGCGGATCAAGTCCTAATTAACATTGGGCTCGGACTGATAGGCCAGGGGGACACCATAGCTTGTGACAATGCTCGATACTGTCTGGATTAGACAGTGTGCAACGATGCGCCCACAAAGACATGCATGTCAGACCACAAACTGGATCCTGTCTGTGTGCTTATTAGATTTAATTCATTTAATTATTAATATGGTAATCAGGAGGATAGAACCTATCAGGCAGTCTGATATTGTGTGTCTTTGTTAGGCAAAACTAACAGAAGAACCAAAAGGCATAAATATTAAAACAGAGCTTTGCATTTCAGCCTTATTGCCTTTATCTATTTCTTTCTGTCTCGTTTGTATGCCTTTATTTTACTCTACAAGTCTTATTTAAACTCTTGAGCACTGAGGATTTATTTTTCTCACCACCTTTTCCCTCTATGAAAAACATCTTCAAAGGCAAACATGCTTACTTGAGATTAACAAATACAGCAGAGCCTTTCGGCATCTTTGTTACACAAGATTGTTGTTTTTTTTTTTAAATATTGCCATTTCAGCCATTCAGAGAGAAGGATGTTTGCTTTGGTGTGGTGAGATAAAACAAAAAAGAAACCTGAAGACATTCTATTTCCACACTGAGGAGATAACACAAGCAGTGAAAACAGAAAAAAGACCAAACAATAAACCCTAAGGCATTAAAAACAGGCAACGTTAAAGTGTAAAACTAATATTTCTGTAGGGCTGGTATCAGTACCATACAAGTAGCACTGTGTAAACAATGTTACAGTGTGCTATTGACCTGAATACTTGTGCTTGGGACTTCCTGGAAGCCACCAGGCTGAAAACACCTGTTTCTCTGATACCACTCATCCATTAAACAGTTTCCATGGGATTCTCATTTGAATGTGTCCCTACATCTACTATGATCGCTTCTGCATTTGGATTGTAGGTAATGAAACAGTTTACAGTCCCCACAGGGGAGGTCGAACAAGTCGTCAAAGAAGAAGAAGAAGTGCTTAAATTATATATATTCTGGTTATAACAAGCAAGCAAAATAAATAAATAAAATAAAATAAAATAAAATAAATACATACACAGAATTACCAAATTAACAGGGGGAATGCAGTTTTCATTGGACAGGAAGTGGATGAAGTCCTGTAATCTGAAACGTAATCAGGAACTAAAGCCGTCAAGATGAATTTTATGAACTTTAAAAGTGCAACATCTGCCTCAGAGATGTAGTGGAGCAGAAGTATAAAACCTCTTGAATTTGTATTTAAGCACAGCACTTGATCCCCCAGTGCACAAATCCTTTCCCCAAGTAAAAGTAACGTTACCAACACAAAAACCTAAAAAGATACTTAGTAAAAATACAAGTCCAGCAAACCAGGCAGAGATATGTGCTGCAAAGGATGCATAAGAAATTAATAAACGGACTCGTCTGCACCAAGAAACAATCACACAAACGCATCTCCATGTGACAGATGGCGAGGCGGTTTGAGTCACTGTGTGCAGAGCACTCAGGTACCAGGCGGACTTCACTCACCCCAGTGCAGAAACAATAATAATGCCGATTTTATCGAAGCCATCATGGTCCTCATCTTCCCCCGCGATGTCCCGTTTTATTACACTGAATCAGGTTTCTGTCTCTGCGTCCCTCTGCTCGTTTAGCGCTGATCATAGTTCATCCCGCCGCGGAGCCCAAGTGTCTGCAAACGAAACCGCAAAGACATAAACGGTCGGATTATTAGTGGTGGAAAAGAAACAATAACGTTCACCATCGCAGGCACAACGTTACACTGATGACACAGACAGGACAGTTAGCGCCATCAAGCTAACGTTAACTGCCCGGCGGATGGATATTAGTATGAATATTAATGTGAAAGGCTGCGAAATTTAATCACCTTTTTCACGCACCGTCGCATCTCCGTCAACACGGGCACAGCTCCATAATATCCAGGGTTTGTTTTAGATTATGCCGCCTCGACAGACATGCTGTCCAGCCCCAACCGTGGAGTGGTTGGCATCACAGGGGGTTGGGGTGCGTTCATGAGTGCGCGCGCGCGCGTTTGTGTGTGCGTGCGTTACAAAAAAATAAGGGAGGGGCTTGCATGCAAACGAGGCTCCGGGAGAAGGAGTCACACTGGTGCCATTGGTTAAGACAGCGACGGCGACATTTTGAACCAATAACAATAGAGTGTTGTAAAGAGGTGGGAGTATGAGCGTCAACCGCCAGGGGGAGCCAGATCAAAACATTTACAATCCATCACGTATGGCCCCGTCAGGTGGGTTAATAATTCATAGTTAGTATATTATTGACAGTGGTGGAGGACGGACTCAGACTATTCACTTGAGTAGAAACAGGCATGTAACACTGTGCAAATACACATCTACCAGGCAAAGTCCTGCATTCAAAACCCTAATTTACCAGCAAAATTTGTTTTTTGTTTTATTTTGTTTTCAGAAAATGTTTTTCTGTCAGTGAGGGTTTGATTTATTTAGTTTTAAAAGTACTACTACCCTTGCTGATAATAATAATAATAATAATAATAATAATAATAATAATAATAATAATAATAATAATTTTTTTAAGTAAAATAATTTTCTCAGCCCATAAAGAAACACTTCATCCTTCAGTTTATCACAAAATTCCACTTCAAATTACCAAATATACTGGAAAGAAAGAGGAAAAATTAAAAGTAGCCAAACTATAAAGCTGTTGAAAAATATAGGCTAGTGGAATTAAAACTACAATATTTCAATAATGTAATACAATGCCATCAGAAAGTCACAAAAAAGGAGGTTGTAATGTTACATATGACTACCTGACGTTTTTGGCCAATAAAATTAAACACCAAATTTCAATGCCTATTTCACATTTTACATATAAGTAGTGTTGTATTACTCAGGATCAGTCTCGGTCTTGGCACACTCTTGTCTCGTTCAAGCCCCTTGGTAGTGTGTTCATGACTACAACACTACAAATAACTGTTAAACTACTTCCTGACTTAGGAAGAGGAAGTTATGTAGAGGTGATAACATTTTAAGTCTGAAAAAAAACAACAACTTACATTTGAAACATACAGGAGATAGGGTAAAGTGAAAGGAAAGAAGCCTTGTTGTTGTTCCAAACCTTTGCTTTAGACTTGTGACATTGAACCTTTCATTTAGTATGAATTTGCAATTTGTCAATGCACGCTGAGAAAATTGTAATGGATGAACCCAAATTTAATTTTCGTGTTTAAAACTGCTACACTACCGCCACTATCGAAACTAATATAAAAAACTCTGGCGACAACAATTTTCCAGTGTGTTCCCATATGTATCCACTCGATAATTATAATGAAGCTGAATGGAAAATTACATTTGCAATGACATTTTCAAATTGCCTGACTATAAAATACTTAAGATGCACGCTTGGCTTTGTGATTTTGGCTAACTGTGAATAAACTGAAATGCAAATGGAGGATGGTATTTTCATTTAATGAAGAACAGTATTCATCCATGTTTGGCTCAAGAGATGCTCTGAAAATTACTCATGGACACCAGTGGGCATGATACACAGAACATTTATTAAAAGACACTATTCTACTGACTGGATTCATAATCAAAGTTTACCTGCAGGGGAGTTTTTTTTTGTGCAGATTGGTGGGCACTTGGTGTAACTGATACATTTCTGTTTCTGTCCTGAGCCGGCAGGTACAAGTATCAGCAGCTCTCTCATTAGGCTCGGTCTGAAAAATTTAGAAATGAAAGAAGATTGCAGGGAACTAAGGAGCCATTCTAACTACCTACATACAATCTCATCACAGCTGCAATTAAGCATGCTGTGTTCTGTGCAATATGTTGTACTTCTGCTTATCATACCCCCCCCCCATATCTACAGGCTACTGCACACACGTGATACATGTGACACCAGTGCAGTGTTATTTCTGTAATCCCCATGGAGAATAAATTTCCTCTTTTAGCAAATGTCTAGCCTTAACTCTGTGTGTGTGTGTTTGTGTGTGTGTGTGTGTGTGTGTGTGTGTGTGTGTGTGTGTGATAGGGTGATACAGGTTTGGACTTAATGAATGTGTGTGTTGAGAACATCTACAGGTTCGCGTGACAGACAACATGTAAGAGCAGCGACACTACGGGGGGTGTTAAAGCAGGTCATTGGACAGTGTATGTTGCAGGGGCAGATGTCCAGGGTCCCATGCCGTAAGCAATCTTGTGTGTGCATGTGTATGCGTGTGTGTGTGAGTTGCTGTCTGTTCATGTGTGTGATGTGCAGCCAATCAACTCAATATTCTTCCTGTCAGCGATTTCTG
>JAQLOL010000012.1:11630678-11646529 GCA_029783665.1 Naso thynnoides
ATTCAGGCATCATGTGTCTTCATGCATTCCTTATGTGTTTGTGTTTGTGTTTGTTTGTCTGTGTGTGTGTGTGTGTGTGTGTGTGTGTGTGTGTGTGTGTGTGTGTGTGTGTGTGTGTGTATGTGCAAGCTTGCCCACATTTTGTACTTGGATCATGCACAAGGAGAAGAGTAGACTTGACCACAAGATGGCGACAACCAATTGCCTTACTCTGAGCTCCAACCATCTACATCAAGAACATACTGTAGACTGTATATGTACCAAACCACAAACAAAGAAAATAAAGTAATAGATAACTCTGTTTAGTCTGTCTGTGTTTTACTGTTCGAATGATAATATTGAAACTTTCTGATAAATAATGAAAACTGCAAATTTGTTTATGGTTCTCCATGTATATATATTGATATCTAACTTCCACTATTCTTAGCTCTAAGGTCCTAAGCCCTTAATCATCCATACAGTATGTGAGGTTTCTGCAACAATGTTCACAAGCTGACAGTGATGTAAAACAGCGGTAAAAGTGTTCTAACATTTCTGTGGCCTGCAGAGGCAGCGCTGCTACATTCCTGCCTCTTCTGTCTCTTTTTTTGTATATCCCTCTGAAGGAAAGGCAGTAAATGAGTCTAATCACTTATTTAACTCTTTTTCCACACTTGAAGTGGAGTCAGGAGAAATATTAAGGCTTTACAGCTGAGTGTGGCAGGATATGGTCCTATATGTGGTTATGAGTGTAATGTACTGTATGTGGGCTGTTCAATGGTGGACAGAGCCACTCAGATGATGCGTACTCTGAGGGGGATTTATGCCATCAGTACACACCTCATTAATGGTGACAGTTGTCCTCCATCCTATTTTTCTTTCCTTTCCTCCTCACTGCTCTCCTCTCCTCCTCTCCTCTCCTCTCCTCTCCTCTCCTCTCCTCTCCTCTCCTCACTTTAGGCTGCATGGAAACATGGATGACTTCACAGTGTGGCTCGGCAGCAAGAGAGGGGAAGTCATTAGGGTATTCTGGGTTAACAAGGCGGCGAGCAGGATATGCAGACTTCAGCAGGAGCCTACACCAGCAATGAGGGATGGCACTCATGCAGAGTAAACTTCCTCCGCCGTATGGCTTCCAATATATCACAAGTTTTAACCAACTTGGAAAGTTAGAGCATGATGTAGTCTGATCTGCTTCCAGGGAAATAAACCTCCTAAAGCTGCATTGATCTGCACTCGGTTTGTTTTGCACATCTGTGTATTACTTATGACAGGCAATCTTAAAACCTCAAACTCTTTGCTAATAAAGTTTGTATTCTCTGGTAATTTATTTCCAACATTAACTTCTTCTAATGCTTATCAAATGTCGAGTTCATTTTACCTCCAGTCAGTGACAGAAAGTAGCTAAATACATGTAAAGTATTTCACACAAGAACTACTTTAAGGTAGACTTAAGAGCACTTTACTTTCGTAATTTAATTTTTTCCTCCATCACATTTCAGAATATTTAGAATATTACACTTTTTACTCCCCTGCAGTAATTTTAAAATTAGAGTTATTTATTTAACACACAAAAATTTTAAAAAGTCTGCTACAGGCATATAAAATATGATGCATTGTCATACCGTACATTTGGCTACAGTCCAGTATTTCTTAAGAAATAGTCACTTACACCAACTACAACATTTAAAGTCTGTGTACACATGAATAATAATAAAAATAATTGAAAAAAAATCTGTTATCACACAAAATAATTTCATTCATTTCAATAACTTATTTAGAAGAATATAAAAGAATAGAGTAGTTTTAAGTATAGTTTTAATCATACATGTATGTACGTTTTTTTTTTTTTAAACTTTGTTGTATTATTACTTTTACTCAAGGGTGCTTTATTTTAATTTTCTAGTCACTTGGGGGCAGCAGAATCAGTTTAAGAGTATCTCACATCACCAAATGGCAAAAGTTTTAGCAAATAACTGCCTGTTTACACATTTATTAGCTGGAATGTAGCATAAGCATTTCCTCGGAGATGTCTTTTGGGCCACCCAACAAATATTATCTTTCCTTTTAGCTATATTTTGGTTCCCACAAATGCCTCAGAGCTACTTGTTTTACTTTCTTTGTCAGCTAGTGGCTAAAATATCTGTCTGCCACTTTGGTGCTGAGCAAGTAGTGCAGATACAAAAAAGAGCTGCTTGCTGGAAATTGTTGTTGAGAGCAGAGTTTGGAGTCCTGAAAACCTAAACAATGTGCTGAAGACATTAAAAGCTCTTATGAGATGAGGGCAATGGCAGATTAGGGGGCTGTTATCTGTGTATTTGTCAAATGTACAAATGATCCCTTTTACAGTAGACATTGTCACTTATCTGGGTACTTTTTGCACCAATTCATCGAGAAAAAAAAAAGTCTGTGCCACCGTAAACTATCTTTTTTACCTTTTCCTTACAGTTTCTATTTCTTCTTCTCACCTTCGTCTTTGCACACTCACTCCCACTCTGTCTCTTTTAGGGCCACTATAGACTAAACTGTGACCAACTGGAGACTGTCTCTAATTAGTTTGTACTACAGCCACTATAGTCAGGCGAACACCCCTGTCATCGGTGGGACTTCACCAACACTGTCAAGAGGATCCTCTCACCATGTGTGGCATCTTTTCATACCGCAGATATAGACATATTGGCACCTTCTGTTCATCCATCTTTGCTCAGACAGTTTCTGTTTGTTTTTTTGTCTATAACTTCTTCCTCTCATGTCAGACATGCTGTTGAATGCTCCCCTGGTTTATTCCTCTCATATATATTTACAGTACATACAAACACATCCTGCTATTGACTATAGATCATCCCTCCTCAAACCAAGCACCTATACAGATGTACTATATATGGGCTCCATTTGTTTTCCAGTTCTGTCAGCAGTTTTACGACCATGCCGTCTCAGTCTCACCGCTACAGGGGGACACGCTCTCAGCCAGTCACGGTGATGGAAGGACCTCTGCTAGACAAAACACAGAGAAGAGCAGGGACATGTGCATGTACAGCTAATTTACCACCGACAGGATATTAATAACTGTCTCTCAGAGGGCCGTTGGTTTTGTAGGTTTTCTCTCTTTATTACAGAATGCAACAACAATGTTTAGCTAAGCATTTGACCGCATCGTTTGACTACTTTTGGTCACTGTCTTGTACTGGAAATGTGTGAGGTTGATCAGTCAGTTTTTCTTGGAAGAGAGGAGTTTTTGGTTTTTCAAATGTCTCTGAAAATAAATGTTAAAAAAAAGCGCATATAAGTATCATATACTGTATATATAGGACTCCCTGAGTGTAAAACCAGATGTACTGTCATACCCGTATAAGCTATGTTTTTGTAGTTTTATGTTCAGCGACATGATGAACATAAAACTATAACATAAACCAAATATAGAACAGAGGAGGAGCTTTAGTGTCCACAAATGTGAAATACCGTTGTACAAATTCCTCAAACATAACAAACAACAGCATGTGTTTACAGAACAATGTTTTTCTGTCATCGGGGGTGAATCCTGTGGATGAGGTAAACATGCAGTGAAGCATATGCATGTGCATGTTGCATGATCCGAATAAAGAATTTCCTCTAAGAAAATGTGTGCGTGCACGCGCGTGTGTGCGTGTGGGTGTAGGAAGTGGACCTAGCTGGCTTCTGGCAGCCATGTAGTATAAAATGTTAGAAGTGGTCTCCCATGGTGTAATTGGCATGGACTGCAGGATAGTTTAGCTGGCTGCCACGCCGCAGAAAGACAGGCCAGCAGATAGACAAATAGAAAGTCTAATGGGCAATTTGGTGGACATGCTTAGAAAAGGACACACAAGGAGAGGAGAGAAGAGGAAAGGAAAGGAGAGGAGAGATCGGAGGGCACGAGGAGGCCAAGAGAGGAGCAGGATGGTCTGTAAGGGGGGAATTTAAAACATATGCGGTGGTCTGACTGCCGGTCTTTCCCCCTCTGCCTCATCCAGACAACCACACACACAACAAAGACGGGAGATGGGCCAGAAATGGTGTGAGGCTGAGTGTGAAGGTGATGATACATTGGCAGCGTTTCGCAGCGGACTGGCAGTGTTTTATGGAAGAAAGATGGCAACTAGCAAACGCTAAACAAATGCAGATGACAAAGTGGACCGTGTGTTGTGTTGTACAAAAGAAAGAATAACTGGGGTTTTTTGTGTATCCTTTTTCAACTATGGTATGTATATATTGTTGAACAACAGAATAAAACCAAGCAAAGCTAAATTAGAATTCTATGGTGGAAAATAATCGCTATTGCACAAAGAACCGGGGACTCTGAGGCTGTCCATGTAACAAAATACACTTTAAGACGTTTATTCACAGACTGCATTTTCCCTTCTAGTCAGCTAAGATGACATTTGATGCCTTTGGATTCATTCGCTGTAGCTTATTAATTTGGTGAGTTGGCCAATTTACAAAATGAAGCTCTTGGCTGTTGTTTGTGTGTGCTCTGCATGCCGATGTCAATACAATGTTTGTGTCTCTGGCCAAAGATGGTTCCCTGAAGAATGGCACACCACACTAGACTGCGTGTCTTTGTTGCCCAAAACCAAGGGACTGAGTGAGTCAAAGGTATTTCTCTACAACAATAATCTGACCGCAGCTAAGCGTAAAAAAATTACACATCACATTTTGATTCAGTTAGATTGCAACTCATCACTTCAGGCATGCAATGTGATAAACATGGCTCGGACAGCCGCAGTAGAATCTAGTTAGGTCGAAGGCTGATGTTACTGACAGACAACGAGGATACAAAGAGCAGTGATATGAGGCTTGCAGTTCAACTTCAACAATGTTGTGTTAATATTTTGAGCTTTGATTTGCTCAGATTTGGGCTGTGAAGTAATTTATCAGTCTGTTACATTACCAAAATATCTTGTATTTATTTTGGAGTTGTCAAATATTATTAGCTTTAACAGAGGCTTTAAAATGACTGATTTTAAGAATACTTTAATGTTTTTCAAGTTACTCATTTCTAGATTATCTACATGATTAGACTGATGATTGTTATGTAACCCTTAAAAGATAAACCAGGTAATTCATTTCATTATGAAATGCTGCATATGATGTGAATATGTCTTTTTTTAAAACTACTAAATGATTTGGATGTGATAATAACTTATATTACTGATTATTGCACATTTATGTTGTTTGTATTTTGAATAAAGTAGTTCTACTACTACTAGCTGAAAAACGAACATAAAATATAAAACAATTAAATATAAAAATCTGAACTGAATTTTTTAGGACTTTTAACCAGTAAATACAGTCAGTTTGAAAACTCTATTTTATATGACCTAATCTGCATAACTTTTTTTTTCTTTAGCCGATAGCCTACAGTTTTATTACATAGGATGACCAGCTGTGGTGAGACTTCCAAAAATGGGAGAAATATGTGTCAAAGTCAAGTCAGGAAATACAAGAGAACATGTTATTGCTATGAGTGGAAAAACACATAGTCTGAGTCTTAGCAAAATTTCTCTATTGCAATGTGAAACAATGTTAAACTGGGCTTTAATGGATATGTAAAAGACATTATTGTCCCCTTCAAATAAAAATAAATTCCCAAATTAAAATGATTTCATCATCTAATAGTAATTCATGGTTCATCTCCTCATGTTTAAGAAATATTTAATTAGAATTTTAAAAAATGCAAAAAAAAAACAAACAAAAAACACACAAAATGTGCTGCTTTGCAGTAAAGTTTAGCATTCTTTTTGAGTTTTAATGACCAACAAGCCTGTTAACATCTGGATTAGAATCAAAAGTGGTTCCTTTGTACCGCTGAACTACTGCATTTATGTAAATTACTGTGATATTTTCCTTGCTTCAGTACAGTAAAATAGAACTGAAGGTGGAAAAGATAAATTATTCATGTATGCTTAAGCAAAATTATGCCAATGTGCGTGTGTTTACAAGCACATGTGCATAAATGTCACAGCTTTCAAGTTGCCCACCTGTACACTGTTTTTGCTTATGCGTGTGCACACAGCATGTGGACTTGCACAAGTGTGCAGCAGCAGAGCAAGCAGTGATTAAAGTCAGGGTCCACAGCGAAGGAGCAAGAGAGAGCGTATGTATCATCAGTGCAGCGATGGTGGCGGCGGTTAGAGGAGGAGGGGGGTCGAACACAGAGAGACAGACGCCAGCCTTGGTTTGGAGCTGAGCCTGAGGAGGGACTGCGGCTGATGGAGAGTGGAGGGACTGGGGAACGAGGGAGAGAAGGAGAAGAGGAGAGGAGGAGAAAATTTGGGAATTGAAATGCTGAAATATGGATGAATGATAGAGGAGAAGAGGGAACTGTATTAGCAATGAATGAATCCAAACACCAGAAAGTGGCAGCAGGAAAGAGAGATACAACAATACTGAAGTGTGGGGAGGATGATGGGAAGGAGGGAGGAGGAGGAGAGAAAGGAAAAAGAAAAAGGAAGAGGGGGAGATTGTGTCGTATGTGCTTGCTGCTGGAGGGATGCCGCGTCTGTGGGGGGGTGAGAAGGAAGATGAGGAGGAGGAGGATGACGAGGAGGAAGGGGGGAAGGGGGCTCATTAACCAGTGCGAGATTGGAGCCTCAGTGGCTTGCTCGCATTCAACCACATTCGGCCTTTGATGAGGGCTGGATCCTCAAGCTCAATCAGTCCCACATGAGTCCAACTGAGAGGGAGAGGGAGAGGGAGACAGAGAGGCCAGAAAGACTGAGAGGGGGAGACAGAGGGGGTGGTAGAGATGGAGAGACTGGGGAAGGGATGAAGGACAGGAAAGGTTAAAAGAGACAGGAAACGGTAGACAGCACAGAACAGAGGGAGCAGAGGAGGAATGACATGAGGGGGTAAGAAAAGAGAAATAAAAGAAGGTAACGCCAGGATATGGCTGAATGGGTGCTCACAAAGAGCCACAGAGAACTGGTTTTGGGACTTTTCCTTTTGGAAAACAAACTACTGTCCAGAGGGAAATTGTTTTCATAACACAAAAATATTTGAGTGGACACATGAGTCACTGTGAGGCAGGATTTAGGAGAGAAAACACAGAAACGTTTATGACTGTGCATATATTTGCATCACCCAGAACGGCACAGCTTTGGATCGGCTGTTTGCACGTTTCAGTGTGTTTTTTTCCTGTGCTTTAGTTATTTGTGTGTGAGTCTGTGAGTTAAATGCAATACAAGTTTTAACTCCTTCATGTGACTGAATCTGTGTATCAGAAACTTTTCAGATGCACAGACAGTCTGCTCACTGCTCGCAGGTGTACTGCATGAACTAATTGTATAGCATGTATACATACTAATCATCATGTGTGTATACATGCCCACAAATGAATGTGTGTGAATGGAAGCAGAGGCTGCTCAATGCACTGCAACTAAGGAAAACGCAAGCAAATTAAATATTTACATTTACCACTCTGACAGCTCATATGCCTTGGATACATAAACATTGAGGTTTGGGTTAAATTGACTATTTCATTAAGAGTAGTGGACCTTAGTCGTCATGGTTACAGTAATAAACATTTGGTTAAGGTTAGGGAGAGGTTAAGACAAACCAACTTTGACTGCCAGTTGAAAACGGAAAACGAACAGCAGTCTGCTGTGTCCTGGACTTTGTCATTCTCGATAAAGCGGTAACTGACGAGAGTTTGTTTTTGTTTTTTTGTTTTTTTTTTAAAGGCCAACACCAAGAGCCAAAAACTGGAGTTCCTCAAATGGCCACTTGAGGCTAGCTCTAAAAGTGAGTCAGTCACCACAAATAATAATATTAAAATGCCCAACTGTAGAGCAGAAATAAACATGGTTACAGCTTAGGTACAAAAACCAGTTTTGGTCTCTATAGTTAATGTCTTCATTCACCATTTAGCGTGAGAACAGCCACTTCTCTTCCAGGCATCACACAGTTATTGGGAGCAATACATATTCTACCCAGCTTCACCCTCTCATCTATGTATGATCACTTCTGGCCCCCTAAAAAGACAAGATGGTGATGGCCATGATGCCAAACTCAAGATTTCAAAGCTGTAGTTTACAAATCAATGGCTGAAGTCACAGTGGGTCTGTCCACTATTGAATATACTGTCTCTGCCACAAATCCTCCCATCTGACTTCTACCTTTTCTCCCGTCATAAATACTATGACTACTAGATCCTTCGTCACTTGAACATAAGCATATTTCATTTTGGGGCACTCAAATTTTGAGAAACAAAGACAATGTTGTGAGCTTATTTTTCCATCAATACTGACTTTATAGCAAGTTCCAAATTGGTGTATGTTACCCAGATTTTGGTATCCCCCATTGCCCCACCGTTGTTTTACGAAGCATGAAAGTGCATTTTTGACCTGGGAAGTATGAAAACAAACACAAATCAGGGATGATTCACATTGTGCTGGCTGGATCATCTTGTGGCTTAGGAAACACTCCACTGACACCTTTTCAGTCAGAATAGGTGGAGCGGTGTTTCGACTCTTTGTAAAATCCAAACATTAGACTATGACAATCATAGAGCAGAGGGGAGAAAGTAAGCAGGGTTTAATCGTTTCCCTCAGGCTCTCGTATTTCATTCTTCACCCTTCTCTTTCTGTGTAAACAACTGAGTGCCTCACCTTAAATGTCTCCCAGTAGAGACTGTTGAGGCTACAGAGAGTAGCGTACGAGAGTTCTTGAAAAGAGATCAATGCAGCCTGTAGGAAGATAATCCGCAAGACAACAGGATTTGAATGTGTTTTTCCAAAGTTGTTTCATATCACTGCTGAAAAGTAAATCAGTTTTGTGGCGCGACAACGCTTACGGTTAAGGTTTGGTAAAGCCTTGATTTAGACACATAAACTGCTTGGTAAATTTCAGGGAGAGATCATGGTCTGGGGTGAAATTAGCACTGTTGGTTGAAAACAGTACGTGAAGTCTCTCTTGTTTGTCATGCTGTTAAAACATCACCATACTTTCTCCTTGTTAGTGGACCTTGAGTTGGTATTATTGTAGTATGACTTGAGTTGTTTTAGGACTTGCAGTGTGTTTTATTATTTGTTTGTGTTTTCTGCATTTACAGTTTGTTTCTGTAGCCTACACCACTTAAATGTTGTCCATATATCAGTGTGTTTCTGCATTTGCTGGTGTTTTACTTGTTGTCTTTGTGATGGTGAGGATGTTTTCTTTTTGACTTGTGTTTTTTTATGTTGGCCACCTTATCTGTGATAGTTTGTGGGCCTGAGTATGGGTGTGCACTTTTAAGAAAGAGAAAAAGATTTGTGTGAGTGTGTAGCGGATCAGGTGACTGGCGTGTGGCATGGCGTCACTGCCATGGATGAATGTGGCAGCATTTAGCGGTTCTCCTGAAGCTCAGGTCTCTCTCTTTCTCTCTTTTCCTTTCGCCTTTGCTT
Source organism: Naso thynnoides (assembly GCA_029783665.1). NCBI lineage: Eukaryota > Metazoa > Chordata > Actinopteri > Acanthuriformes > Acanthuridae > Naso > Naso thynnoides. The sequence goes on from JAQLOL010000012.1 coordinate 11,640,056, forward strand.
TCTCAACACCACATCAGCACCAGAGGGCCACAGGATCATTACCCAATTACTGTGTCTCTACCAGAGGCGGAATCAGACTTAACGCCCCATCTGCCTCCTTCTCATCTGCAGCAATCTGCAGAAACCTATTAATGGCAACAGCTTGAGGATCTCAATTAGCAAGTGTTTGACTAGATCAAATCATATTGCTCTTGCTGCTTCAGTGTTGATTAGCAGTGCTGCTAGTGGATGTAAACATTGACTTACCAAACGAAAGGCAGGCTTAAACCAGCTGAATTACTTTGTTTTGTGAGGCAAACTGATAAAACAATCACTTATTAAAAATACCTTGCATCTGGAAAGGCAGAGAGGAAGACGTAACTGTGTTGCAAATGGTATAAAACTGGATGATGTTATCTGGATGATAACCTACAGGCTGAATGTAACTCTATACTCTTCAGTTGAATACCCTCTACCACTTGGCAGGCGTATAGAACTGAGGTTGCTTTATTGGTTTCCCTAATTGGTGCCAGTTTCCATTTTCATTTCCAAAAACTACAGTGGTGTAGCATTCTGTTCACTCCACGCACACCCATGCTGTGAGTGTGTTTGAGAGAGAGACAGCGAAATGGAAATACATAGAGAAAATGTGAGGGGGGGGGGGTCATAAAACAAAAACAGAGGTAGAGGGAGCTGAGAGACACTCTGCTGTGCTCCTGTGTAAACGCATGCACTAACTCTGTGATGAATGTTTGTGCTTTGTTCTGTTTATGTGTGTATAATGAGTCATCAGTGATTGGCCAAGTTGATGTGGTCAGCAATGGAGGCAGAGGGAACACTTTACAGTAAGTGCATCAACGGAAAAGAACCTCTCTGGGAGGGAGGGAGTGATGGAGGGAGAGGGAGGAGGGCTGGTCAAAGCACAAAAGCACATCATTGGCCCAATTGTAGGAGTAAATTACATGAAAATATACAAAACTTACCACAGTGGAGCACAAAAGCCACCGTGACGGAGGAGCAGAAAAAAGAATACTTTAGATTTTGGGTAAACACACGTGCAGGGGCTGCAGGAAAAGTAAACAAGGCAGAGAAACTTCTGGCTGGGACGAACGCATCATTGGAAACGGTGAACATGAGTAGGGGGAAGGTGAAACTGCATTACTGCGTTATGTTACGTACACATTTAGAAGGGAAAGTTTATCAGAACATAAAAAGGCGATCTGGTTTGGGGGAACATGTAATTGCTGCTCAACATTAGCTCATCATGTGACATAATATCTTAGACCTTAAACACACAGACACACAGACACACACACACACTCTGGGAGGGGCTGATCAGGGAGGATACACTGCCCTGCAACTACATCCACTATGACCTATTATTCAGCAGCTCTTCCCTGTAAATGTGATAATTATACGCTTGCCTATTCACAGAACAGCACAAATATACAAACCATGCTGCTTCTGTTTATTCCCCCTGTAAGGCCTCCTTTATTTCCTCCAACATTCAGTTAATTCGTTATAAAACAACATTGTTGCACCATTAAGCCGTTTCCTATGTGCAATGTTATTTGGTGGCTTGTGAGCGGTGACTTCTGACATTTTCAAAATGCAAAAGAGAGGGACGTACGGAATATGAGGAAATCAGAAATACGAATTCTTACTAAAATATTCTTACTTTAGAATATACATGTGCGCATCTGGTCTTGCGTGCTGATCAATGTGTGTGTTCAAGTATGCATAACACACTCATGCGGATCCATGTGTGTCTTAATGTGTGTGCGCTGGCAGGCCAGAGTGCCATTGTGCAGCAGCGACCACAGGGCCTCCTTCTCCCCCAACCCACCACAACAAAGAGCAATTAAACGCCGCTGCCTTGCCAGCTGAGGAGCCAACCGCCAGCCACACTTCCACAAACAGGCAGATCTGTTTAAAACCAAAGGGGAGAAGCAATAAAAGCCAACCTACCGGGAGCAACCCCCCTTCCGCTGATTCAAACCAGAAGGTGACTGGCTGGCTTCACCCTATCACTCACTATCACCGTTCAGGCAGCATTACCATCAGATGTGCAGCTTTACATGCACAACTCACAATGACTGTGCAGTGATGTATAACACAGTCTGTGCATCTTGACTGCAAAGGCCAGGAGGTTAAAAGTCAACACGAACAGCAGCAGAGGAACTTTGATACGATTTGTCGAAACATAAGAAGATTAGCTTCATTTAAAACTTAGTTTTCTCTGTATTACAGGGCTTCAAGATGTGAAAAACAAGCTTAGATGTACAGCGCTCTTCAGAGTTTGTTGCTGTCTGTTTCCTTCAATGACAGGCTACTTCTCTACAGGACGCGGACATGGAATTGCACTGTTTGTTTGACCTGCCAAAGATCCTTTTAAGGATTAAAGCCTTGTCTTCACCACATTAAACCAGTGGAAATGGTAGCACATAGCTTCCCAGCTCTTTTCATTCTCTCATTTTTTGGCGTCAGTCTTTGCCAGGCACCTACTACTGACTGCACATACCGTCTGTGTTTTGCAGAAGTGTACTGTATTTGTTTTGACTTCAAATGTTGCGTTGGTGGAAGCAGTGTTTAAATGTTATTGCTAAAAGTAGCAATACCACAGTGTAATAATATTCAATTACAAGTAGTACAAGTCCATGCAAAAATTCAACTTCACTAAAAGTACAGTATCATCAGCAGTTGTAATTTTTTTATTATATACAGAATTATGATCACTGATGCATGACTGTGTAAGCAGTTTTTACTGCCGGTAGTGTTTGAGCTATTTTATTCATTGATTACAGTAGTTTAATTTTCACCAAAGCATCATTTTAAAAGAGTAATTAAAGGTTTTTTATGTAAAATTTTAATCTTCAAAATAAATAGGTGTCAAAAGCTGTCAGACATGCAGTGAGGTTGAACTAAAAATTAGCACAAAATGGAAATGTTCAAGTTAAGCACAAGTACCACAAAGTTATATTCAATGCAGTTCGTGAGCAAACGTTACATTCCACCGCTGCTATGTTGACATTGTCATAACAAATGGCATTGATAGTTTTAAAAGACAAAACCAAACTTGAAAAAAAAAACCCTCTCCTATTATTTTTTTTACTTTGATATGACGACAGAATGTTTTCTTTTCAAAGTAGGAGCACATACATGGAGAGAAAAATATGAAAAAAATGAAAACAATGAAGTACTAAACACACACAAAAAAATCACTTGTTGAAATCAATGGGACATCTGCCATCTTTGGCAGGTTTTCAGCACAGTTCAGTCATTTAAATTGATATTTACAAGCCATATTCGCTCTTTTTTTCCACACATTTTCTGTTGTCTTGTTTCTCTGTGACCCCAGTAGAGGGCAGGAGCGCAGGAACCTGCAACGAAGCAGCTGTGAAGCTGGTCTTTGCCCTGGCGTGGCCCAGCCCACCATAGCCCGGCTCGGCCTGGGTTCAGCGTGGGCCGCATCGCGGTGTCTCTGGTCAGGCAGCCTGGAGCCCTTGGGCGCTGGCAAGGGGTGCGGGCGTCCGGGAGGGGCCCCCTCAAAAGCCATCTACGAGGGGCCACACCCACACGGCCATTACGGTGGAGGCTGTTCTGGGCTTCTCCCGAGGCCGCTTGCCTTCCATTTTTAGAGCAGCAACAGAGTAGACCACATGCTGTGGCTTCAGGAAAGTGGGGGGGAGGAAGGTTTCTTCATTTTCAGTCAAAGCACCATGAGCTTTGGGAGAATTTCTACATTTACACTCCACAGTTAGTCATTGTGGAGGAATTGTTCATCTCTTCGATTGATTTTGTCCCATCTTCCTTCCCAATCAAAGTTTTGTCCCAACTCTTTGCTCAGCCGCAGGACATATTTCATTCAAGAGAAGCAGAGTTGGCACATCCCAGAACATTTAATCCTTCTGTTTTAGTTGTGTGGTTCTGTGTTTCTCCCAGTCATAAAAGCATAGATGAACTGAAAGTATTAAGTTTAGCTCGGAGATCATTTGAAATATGTGAAGTTTGGTTCTCTCAGTCCTGCACAGTGTTTTTCAGGAGAGTGTGTGGGTGAAGCGTTGGGTGGTCTAAAGGAGAGAAGACTTGAGCTTCCTCTTGCACACACATGGTGTGGCTTGGCCTTTTTGTTTTGATTTTAGGGGTTTTAGGTTATAAGTAATAAAGTCCCCTTTAGGTATAGCCTGCTTATTTTACCTACCTATAATGTCATTCTATTTCTGTACCTTACGCCCTGCCCACTGCTCTCACCATTTCTATGAGTCCTTCCAGCCTTTTTCAGTCTTTTTCCAGCTGTATTTTCAAACGCTGAACCATTCGCATCTATCAAGCACCGGTTTTGACAGTTTTGAAATCTGCTTTTATCCACAAACCCGCTGTTTCTAAGCCAGTCTCGAGCCCTCTCTCTTGTCTTGATCAGTATCACCAGGAAGTGCCCACATCAGTCTCCTCTCCAAAGGAGGAAACACAAGTCAAGAACACTTCACTTCTGTTCCACACAATCACTCAATAGACGGGGACATCTGATACTCTTGGTCACCCGTCAAGCACATGAGGAGAAGGCACTCTCTTTTGACCCACTTGAAGATATTATCCCTTTCCTGCAGCGCAATATGTCTCTTATAAATAAACAATCGTTCCAGTCCTCCAAACCACATCGTTATGGCACTTAGACATCAAATGTAAAGCTTTGAACGATCCTCTTTAAGGCTTTGTCTTTTGAGTGTCGAATGGAGCTGAAGTGGATCTCAAGAGTTAGAAGAAAAAGAAACTTGATACGGACAGAATTACGCTCAGTTGTAGTTCTCTTACAGACCCTAAAAATGTGCTGTTTTGTATTTTGTAAGATGGTAGAACTATAGGCAGTGGTGGAAGAGGGATTCAGATGCCTTACTTAAGTAGAACTACTGATACAGCAATCCACAAATACTCCATTACAAATAAAAGTCTTTACTTCAACTATAGTACAGAAAAATTATCGGATAAAGTCACAAAACATCAAATATAAAAGGATTAAATAGAAAAGTGTCTCCTGTGACTGATATATCCCATTATTACAAAACAGATAGCTCATATCCAGCAATATCATTGGTTGTTAGCAGTGATATATTAACTATATATAACAGAGATGATGCCAAATTACTTTACTACATGATGCTGTAACTCTCTTTGTGCAAATAGTTGCAACTTGCCTCTCTTGTTTGAAGGCAACATGGTAAGAGGAGAGCTATGTTGCAATTCTGCATTCTCTAAAGGACGTATTTGTAGGACACTTGCGTAACAGCGGCTTGACGAAGGCTGTCCCATTTTGAAGGATTCTTCAATGCGACCAACAAATCCAACATTGTGATGGATGCCATGGGCATATCCTTTGTGGCCCCATGTATTCCAAGGTTCATTGCGTGCCAGTGATGATTGTTTGTTTTTGAAAGTGAACATGATGGACAAAGTAGCAGCAGCAACTGACGAGTATGACTGCCCCAGTGACCTTCATGGGCAGTGGTCTTTGAAAGGACGCAGCCCCTGAACTGGGACACACCTGTTTACAACTAGAGCTGCATTTCACAAGTTCAACTGTTACAACTGCTACAAAATGGAAACATTTAAAGGTCTATTATGTGGGATTATCAGCATACAGCAGTGAAGTTGCAGACTGTAGGAGAACCTAATATGGCAACGAAACTCAGGAAAATCACAAAAGAACCTCTTTAGAGCCAGTGTTTGGTTTGTCTGCTCTGGGCTACAAAAGAGAAGAGGACCTGCACCCTTCATAGATAAAAAAGCCTCATTCTAAGGTAATGAAAACCCAACTATTCTTATTTTCAGGTGATTAAAAAACTCAGAAAAACATCACCCTGAAGAAGTGGACTGAGCAGTCTGTTTCCAAGAGGAAACAACTTTTAAGGTTTTAGGGTAAGGGCCTTGGCTGTCATGCAGTTCAGCAGCAAGGACTCCATCTAGCAACAGCACCATTGTGCTTTGTCCAGCTGAACACAAGCCACTGAACCTTAAATGATTGCATGTTAAAAATAAACCTGATCAATGGAATGACATGATGTTGGGTTGACTGTGTGGTAACTGCGGGCTTGGCTCAGTTAAACTAACAGGGCAGCAGCCAGATATATTAAGTCTCAAAGCTTTTGCAAAGTCTTAGGAGTTCATTATGAACATGGCGATGAAATGGTTTAAGTCTATAACTGACCTACTGCTTTACTTGTTAACCATTTAATAAAGGCTCCATAAATAGCTCCCTCCAGACTGTACTACATTGTTATCACATTACTATTATCACTAAACCTAACCCTAACCCTAACAGCTAAGGAGCATTATTCAGCCTGACAAGAAGCCGATCATAACATACCACAGTATGTCAAGAACTACTATTTAATTATATGACTTTATTAGATTAATGCAGATGCTTTGATGCGCAGCATTTTATTGTTGTTGCTGGTGGTGTTGCAGTTAGTTTTACTCCTTAATAGTTTGTTAGTTTAG
>JAQLOL010000012.1:11664401-11681784 GCA_029783665.1 Naso thynnoides
ACACTTCCCAGGCTGCATGGTTCCAATTTAGGGCTTCTAATGAGCTGTAGTTGAGGTCAATTTATATAAAACGTCCCGGGGCTGACTCTGTCATCAGGGACCGACATGTTTATGGTGGTCTGAAGTGGGCGCATGGTCGAGTCCACAACATAAAAGCCAAAGGGAGGGGGGGATAGGGTATGGCTAGGGCGTGTCAGGCCAGTGGGTGAGGGTGGGGGGTTAGGAAGACGGTCAGTGGCTTTTGAAACTTCTGCTGCTCCCGGTATTTTCTGCCCTTTTAAAATACACTCCTTGAGCAGCGGTGGTGACATACTGTAGCCTTAGCTTTATTTTTACTCTTTTATTTAGAGAGCCAGGAAACATTAAGCGTTGCTTCAAATAAGGTCATAAAAAGAAAAATATACATCGGGTGACACGTAGAGGCAAAAGAAGAAGCTGGACAATCTGTTCCATATGGTTTACCCACACCGTGCCCTCCTAGAATCAAATCACCTCAGTGTAAAGACTTGTAAGAAATAAAAAGGTTTTTCCGGAGGATCCCAGACACACCTGTTTAAGCCATCACACAGCCCATTTCCTACCCAACTAACACAGAGAGGCAGTTTTATGACATTCATTCGAGCAGCGTTTAGCTTTGCCGTAAGACTTGATGAGTTACATAAACTCTGGCTTAATGAATTACTCCAGGGAGTTTCAGCTTTCTGAAGCTCCAGCTGTTGAGAGAACAATTTACAACTCGTGATGTGTTGAACAAAATGCTAATGAATCTCCTTTTCCTGTTATTATCTGGTCCTAACTGAATAGTCATGTAAAACAATGGGCTGTGTTCTGACATAGCCAGAGGCAGGCGGTGCTTACTAAGGCCTTCCAATAAGTGTGGTGGGGGTTGGGGTGGGGGTTCGTGGGAGGCATCCAGCAGGACAAAAGCACAGGTGTCTGCAGGTGTGACTAGGTCTCTGTGACGGAGCGGGGGGGAGGGAAGGGAAGGGAAAAGAATGTCAGCACGCCCAGAGGCTCAGTAGTCAGGCCGTAAGTAAAAACAAGATAAGGCTTTTTCTCAAAGGGGAAAGGTAAACTGACCTGAGTGAACCATAACATGACCTGTCGAGCAGAAGGGGTCAGGCTGAATAAAAAAAGAGCTGAAGAGGAAAACATGACAGATAAGAGAGGGCAAGAGGTGAGAAGGTCATGATGTTTGTAAATGTACTTTATGTCTGCTTTGCTTATCATTTTTAGGAATCATTTACATTTGTCAGGAAAGGAAACAGCATGTATGGCTGAGCAATATAACAATAAACTACATTGATATGATATGAGACTAGATATCTCCTTACATGTATATCTGCGTATTGTAAACTGTCATATGCGTTGCCTTTTCCCTGTTGAAAAGACTGCATTACAGTAAAGTGAAGTACATTGGTTGACTGATAAGTTCATGGCCCAAGATCGACATCCCCCCAACATTTACACACATAGTGGCTGCTGAGTATATGGATCCCTACTGTCAGTGGCAACCACGCTCTTTCTTCATCTTGGGAAAAAGGAGGTAGTCTGAGGGTGCGGAATCAGGTGAATAGGGCGGGTGCTGGACGAGTTCAGATCCACTTTCCTGGATGACGGCACGAAGGCTGACGTTTTCTCAATCAGAGCTGACCGGAAATTTTAATCACCCACACCAGGAATACCACAAGCTCATTATTTTCAAACTCCCTGCATAATCATTCAAAGAGTTGACCTGAAGTGTGCATGTAATGAGAACTGTAAAACTCATTTGCTTCTACGCTAGGCCACAAACTTATCACTCAACCTTTGTCATTTTCCGAACTTCCACGGTTCTAGCTGATTTAACATTTGATTTAGTGATTGTACCCACATTACTGGTTAATATTGGCTACACTTTATTTGGATTGTCCACCAACAGAAGGTTTATAGAGTATTTGTGACATTCAACAATGTCACTATTTCATCTAACCCTAACCCTAATTAGTTAAATATTTCATTCATCTTTGTTGAATATTCAACCTATATTCAACAATATATACAAATATCAACAAACAATTAGTTAACAAACTGATCAGTGTTGAAATGTAAACTATCTGTAGGCAGACTATCCAAATAAAGTGTAACCTAAGTACTAAGTGATCAAATATCATAGTGTTAATACTTTGTGAACGCATCATGACATACCTACAATGCTGTTGCACTGTTGATATTGAGGTATTTGATGAGAAATATTGTGATATTTGATTTTGACAATACTGTCCAGCCCTTCTTAAATGGTTTCATGTGGGTTTTATTATTATTATTGTTATTATTATTATTACCATGTTTTGCAGCTGTGTATTCTCAAACATGGAGGGAAACTCTTGCTTTGCCTTTTTTGATTAAAGTCTGTTTGAATAAAAGTACTCGTGACCTCTTAAATGTGGCTTTGACTTCCAACTGCACATTTGGCTTACTGCAAAGAAAAAAACAAGAAATGTTTCACATATCGCTCCAGCCTGAAAACATTGAGCCCTAACAGCATGTTAGAAAACAAGTACAATAGATGTGTCTCAGTGATTATGTGCTTTTCTTAATTTATGCCTTAAACATGGCAACATGCATCTGAGTCCAGCTGATGCAACACTCTTGTATCTTACAGCACCATTTCCGCTTTTTGCTCCATGATTCATTATCACATTAGCGACGGAGGTTAGACCACCCTCTCACTTTTGACAAAGCAAACAGCAGTCTGTGTGTGTTGCATCATCAAACTCGGAGTGCTTTTTATATTTCAGACTGTAACCATACAGTGTCACAGCCCCTTCTAAACTAGAAGTGCCTTTAAAGTTTAAAGGGAGTCCTCCCTTGCTGCCCAATGCACCAAATTCAGCACTAAATGAGGCCATTTTGTTTATAGAGACTGTGGGAGGGTTGTGGGTGACTCTGTGCCCCTTTAAAAAGATAATATGCTTCCCATTTAATGGTCTCCGGATGACAAATTGCTTCCAGGGTAAAATTAAGTTAAGAAAATTGCATGTGTGACACGTAAAGACATATCCACTCAACTTAAGAATTTTGACATCCATAATTCAATGATACATAGAAAACCCTTTTTTTCAAGTCTTGAATAACAGCATTTCTCATCATGTAACATTAATGGATATTTACTAATGATGACAAATTATTAATTTTTCATACAGATTTCAGATTTAAATCACTTATGGGGACCTACAGTGACAGCACATAAAGTAAAGCTTGCATGGTTTACTTCATTTTGGTCACAACACAGTTTTTTCCATCCAAGAGACAAGACGAATGGTCCTATTTCTTTTAAAGATGGTTGGAAAAATACTTATAACCAATTATAACACGATACCCGTCCAGAGATATACTATAGTGCCTATGAAGTGTTTTTTCTTTCTGAAAGTCTTTACTATCATGACGGTAATCTGAGTGACATTCAGCCCAAAACATTCTTGTTTGCTTTTTTTTTTTTGGTAAGTTCAAGCCACTAAATGCTTCCTTGGAACATTTTAAGTGAAGGGATTTGAGAGAGACAATGTAGAAAAAGGGTGGTGAATATGTAAAAACACCAAAACCTCAGAAGAAAAGGTAGAGAAACACAATCAGAGAACCTGCCACTGAAAGTAAAGCGGTAAGAGAGAAATAAGAAGGCGGCCAAACAGCAAATTAATCTGGATTTGGATCAACTGAATAAGGAAACTGAAGAGGGAAAAAAGAGTTGAGGGGGAAGGAGGGGGAAGAGAAAGACAGTGAGAGAGAGAGAGAGAGAGAGAGAGAGAGAGAGAGAGTCAAATGCAAAGAGAGAACTGAGTGATTTGGGTTGGAAGCAGGAGCAGGGAGCCAGGGTTGGCAGGGTTTTTGGTGGAGGAGTGTGGTGGTTCAGAAGTCCTCCAGCGCGAGGCGCCAGTGTGTCCGGCGGGGGCCCTGACCATGAGCTGCCTCACCCCCCGAGAGCCACGGCCACAAACCCCTTCTCCCCCTTCACCACCAGCACCGCCACCCATCCAACCCAAAACCCACTGGCAGGCAGCGCTTCACTGAAGCTGCTGCTGCTGCTGCTGCATGTTTATTTAATATTCTGAAGAAATTGAAATATCTTTGTGGGTTAACACACATACATTCACAATTACACATTACTCACCCGCGCGCACACACACACACATATACATGCACGCATACATTCACACACATTACCACCACAATATATAAATAAATAAAGTAGAGTAATAAGGTTCTCTTGATCTGTGGCCAAGAATAGAGTTGGAGAAAATCTTTTTCAAATGGTGTTTTCAGAAGCGTAGAGGGAGGAGTGTGAGTGTCTGACACTGCATGTTGCCTGAGCAGGCGGCCTGTCTCAGACTGACTCCCACAGAGGAGAGAGAGCATTACTGAGGTGGCTGACAAACAAGAAATGGTTCACATGTGACAGGAACAGAGGAGCTGAAAAATAAAGAAAGGCAAAAATGTTTAAATGTCGGCTCGATCATACATGGATTCTATAAAAAGCAAAACATTTCACATGTTAAGCAATTTAGCAGCTCTGACTGTGTGGTCTGTGAATGAGAACATGTATATGAGGTGTTTGTGAAGTGTTAAATGAACAAATGTGCATGCCAGCCTTCTTCAGTGTGTGTGTGTGGTGTATTCATGCATGGGTGCACACACGCACGCATCCATAATGAGTCTCTGATCATTACAAAGCAATTCCTTCAGACAGAAATCCCTTAAACAGCCTTTGGCTTTTGGGCTTCATGCCATCCCCCTTCTGTCTCCTCGCTCCTCAACAGCCACCAACCACTGCTGCTGCCAAAAATAACACAGGAGCGCCACTCGAACCCGCGCCTCACCACAGCACAGCTCGGCCGCAGGAGAGGGATCAAAACACACACAAAAAAGGAAACACATTATATTGTGGAAGGAGGGAAAAAGAGCATTCATGCCGCTCCACTTGAAGATATCTACTGATGATTTTGGCAACCAAAGAACCACATACACTAATGCACCAGGCCGAGACGGGGAAGGAAAGTGTGATTGTGCGTGTGTCAACGTGTGCATACAATTTGGATGTCCTGCAGCTGCTAAGATGCTATTAATTCCTGGCCTCAGCCAGTGATTTAACCACAAGCTCAATCAGAACACTTAGATTATCATGTTATGGGTCAATAAAGTATTGCTTTCAAATGACAAATGAAAGCCTGGCAAACAAAGCAAATGAATGCTGAAAGCATGAATAATGAGCAGGGGGGGTTTACACTGGTCGCAGATAAATCATGATGCTTTGATTGTAGGTTTAGGAGTTCAAATGGGAGACAACTTTGCTCATTGTCATGGCCGGTTCAATTTGTGTTGCACTTGGCAGGATGTGCTTATCCACACCGATACACTGATGCCAGTGAATGAAGCCGTCAGAGTCCAAACACGGGGTTTACGAGCAAACTGTCATGGGATTCATTGTCCAGCCACAGAAATAAAGGACATGATGGAAAAGTGGAAAATGTACTGAAATATTTTATGGAAGTGCTGCTACATTAGTTGGGCTTGAGGTTCTTTGCTTGTGGGTTCAAGGGTTTTAAGGGTTTGCACGATTCTTCTGAGTTTTCACCAAGGCGAAAGGATCCAAACTACACACAGAAACTCCACTTAAATTAGATTTGTCTGTTTGTCTTTATTCTGTAAATAATTGCATTACTATCGCTTTTGGCTTGCTTAGATTATAAGCAGGTAAAACATCCGCACCCCTCCACACGCATCACACACAAGGGGTAACAGTCACACAGGCCTGATGTCCTTTTAACACATCCTTACTTTTACTGCAGTAAATGTACATTTTACTGAAATTATTATCATTATTATCATTCCATTCTATCTTTTGTTTTGTATTTACAGGCAATGCCATAAACTGTATGCACACTATTTAAAGTTTACTGCACACCTATGCACACAGCTTATCTTTGGTATTCCTATAAAAAAAGCAGGATGAAAAGGCTAAAAATGGCCTACAATGATGCCATGAGGATGCTGCTGCAAGGCCCTAGACGGAATAGTGCCAGTCATCTTTTTGTGTCCTCTGGTGTACCGACATGTGAAGAACTTTTAAGGCACTCAGTGCATACTTTTATGTGCCGACTGGATGGGCCAGACAACAGCATTATTGAGGCTTTAACCAATCCAACAAAGAGCTGCTTTAGATATGTGTCCAGGCTGAGGAAGCACTGGCGACACAGCCTTTCACTTATATTATAAACTGTCATGGTTTTATAACTGTAATTTAATTCTATGTAATTGTGTGCCTTGTGTGTTTTGCTGTGTCTTGTATTCCATGGACCCAGTGGGGAGTCTGAAATAAAAACTGAACTGAACTGAACTGAATTGTACTTGCTTAACTGTTTTGCTGAATTATCTTAATATCAATTTTGCATTCTGTAGCACATTGTTTGTTGTAACTGTGTTATTATTGAGAAGTTTGTGTTTTTGTAAGATTCTGAGTAGGGACATGGCAGTTTTGTACAAACCCTAATTTTTATCCTTTTTTCCCTTTCTTAATCAGGATGGTCCATATACTACACTAGTGAAGTTTCCTGAGTTTTCTGAGTTGGTCTGTGGTGGAGATGACAGGTGCCAGGCACCCCAAGGACCCAAAGCGTGGACAAAGCCCCGACGGAAGCTTGACAGATGGACAGATCAGTGACAAACTGTCGCCCTCTTCTGGTTCATTTTAGTCATGACAAATTATTGCACATTGAACCAGAGATCATTTAAACTTGTCAAATAAAAAACAAAACGCTATCTCGATAAATTCTTGCTCACATGTGGAACAAAACGAGAAAACAATAAAATTTACCCAACGTCAACGTTACAGTTGTAACTGGTGCCTACTTGAGTAATTTTCCTTTTCTCGGGACTTTATCATCCACTGCGGCAACGTTACAGCTGCCGTTAGAGGATTCTAGCTAGCAAAGTTAGCTGGCTTACCGCGTGCTAGCTGCAAGGTAACGTTAACGTTACTCATTCAGTTGGGAACTTGTCTTTCAGCTGTTTCCACACTAACTTTATTAATTTCTTAAAACAAGGACCCCTCTATTTGGTACTTTATTTACGTTAAATTGATGCAATTTGCTTTGCCGGCTTTATACATGTGTTATTGTCTCACTTATCTCTATTTTATGCTTGATATTATACGGATTTCTACTTCCGCCAAAATATTGTTACGTTGAAACGGACAATAGTCGATTTTTCACCACTTCAAACTTAATTCGTGGGTATGTTTAACGTTAATGTTAAGGGACTCTTCACCTGTTGTCTTGACTCGTTGGACAATCGCCTAAAATGTCGCTGTGCAAAAGTCTCCTCCGGTGATTTCCGGTGTACAAAACGAACTACCCAAAACGTCGACGGACCAATGACAATTCGAGTTTCGCGGGGATCCGTCTTACGTCATATCTGTGCTCCTGAAGGACTTGGCTGCATTCTGTCGGATCTAAAGAGGGCTCGCCAGCTCTTACATGTCGTTGTCTCATTGTTATCTGTGTAGGAAAACACCGTCAAATGAAAGCAAGTGTCTGCTTTGGTGGGGGGATTAATCATCCGAAACCGATCGGCTCTGTCTGCGTGAAATAGGGAATGAACGACGAGACAGCATCGGACAGCTGGAAGAGAAACTCCGGGTGCTCCAGGTGAAGCTGCGCAGAAGCTAAGCTAGCTTAGCACACGGCTAACGGGGACCCTGCTTGATAGTTAGAGCCTTTATTTATACTTTTTTGAGTTTCCTGCTTTTAATGTTTGCCGACAAGCATGTAACGCCACGTTTGCAGTTATAGCCCATTTTGGCCATTAATTGAATCAGTTAAATGATTTTCTTTTCTTCAGCCACCGCTTGTTGAAAACTGTGTTCACTGTTCCACTGGTTGTATCCAGAGACCTGCAGCTGCGATTAGGACAGCCACGTTACATCAATAAGACTAAACTTTCTCAACTCTGCACCTGATAACACTCTGTAAATAGAGTACTGAATTCTTTGTGAAAAGCTTCACATAGTAGATATTCTCATTATAATTTATTACATGACTGTTCAGTTTTTTATATTTGATTTTACAAGGTCGTGAGCACCATTAGCACAGTTAGAATTGAATTGTTTTGCATTGGGTGGCTTGAATATCTCAAAATCTGTTGGGTTATTTTTGGTGAAACAGTCTTTTAAGTAGGAAGAGCTCATCGCAGTAGTTACAGCATTTTATGAAAAACATTTTTAAAAGTCCATTATAGCAAACAAAAGGAGGAGACCAAGTGCAAAAATAATGCAAATATCTATAAAACATTTCTGGATAGGTTTGAATAACACAACTTTTGTCCACAAAGCAACAGTTGCTCAACTCTTCATCCCATGCTGGATTTTTCCTTTTGCTTAGTATTGAGCAAATGCTGGCTGTGAATCCCGGAAAGACGCCCATCAGTCTGCTGCAGGAATATGGAACGCGGATAGGTAAGACCCCAGTGTACGACCTGCTGAAGGCCGAGGGACAGGCCCACCAGCCCAACTTCACGTTCCGCGTCTCCGTCGGAGAGATCAGCTGCACCGGCCAAGGGCCTAGCAAGAAGGCAGCCAAGCAGAAAGCAGCCGAGGCTGCTCTAAAGATGCTCAAGGGAGGTCTAGGAGGTCCCGCTGGAGTTGGTGTTGGAGTCGACGGATTTATTGGGGTTGACGTGTCTACTGATGGAGACAGGTGAGTTTTCTGCTAAGTTGTTTATTCCCTCAGACTGGCGCTAAAGTTGAGATGATACATAGACACCCACATTACAAAAAATGCGGCACTAGTATCAGCTGAATAAAGTTAAGAAAGAGATCTATGTGGTTTCACTACTTCCTGTTTTGTGTTTGTTGTCTCATCTTCTGAACAGCTCCCAGTCTGAGATGAAGACCTCAGGCGGTTCTCAGCAGTCTGAATGTAACCCTGTAGGAGCTCTGCAGGTGAATAAACAACCATAACTACAGTTTTAAGTTTTTGTTTTGCTATTTGACTTGTCAACAGTATGTGTTAGTTCTGTTTTTATGAACAATATCTGCTCAGTTGTTAGCTGCATCCCCTTTGTGTTTAAAAGTATTTGTTGGTCTTTCTTTGCCAGGAACTGGTGGTGCAGAAAGGATGGCGATTGCCAGAGTACACAGTCACACAGGAGTCAGGTCCAGCACACCGCAAAGAGTTCACTATGACCTGCAGGGTGGAGAGATTTGTTGAGATCGGTAAAATGCATTTCATACTCAGATTATTTTGTGTGTATGTCTATTTTTTCTCTGGTGAGATCAAATCCACATTTAACAATAATCAGATTATTTTCTATATAATATTATCCTCATAAATACTGTTACATTGGTCATCAGTGATGAAACATTTCAGCACCGACCCTACTATGATTTGTTGCATATAGAAAACAGATTATTGAATACGAAAAAAGTTGTGTTGCTGAATAAGTTCTGACCTTCTGATCAACTTGTGCACAAGTGAAATACAAAATCATTGACATGTCTCTAACACAATTTACAGGTATTGACGAAAATGTTAATGTCCCATTTAAGAAGATGCAGATTAGGATCACTAAATTTCAACAGACTCTTTTTTTTTTTTTTTAATCACTGTGTTACTCCGTGAATATAAAAAAGTCAGGCTTGTCATTGATCAGTGGTCATTACTTGTGCAACATGACTCAACATCACTCAGTTTCTGTTTTCTTCTCAGGAAGTGGAACCTCTAAGAAGCTAGCCAAAAGAAATGCAGCAGCTAAGATGTTATCACGTATACATGACGTTCCGGTGGACCTGAGGACCAGCAACGACGCTGACGCAGAGGATGACACGTTCACCATGGTGAGGAAAGAGCAGAAATCAACTTTAATCTGTGCACCAGCTTGCATGTTGAATTGTTCTGCATGTGACAGGAAAGAATTGGGGCCTCACTGATATGGGATTTTTAGAGCCAATACTGGCAGGGAGCAAGAAAATTCCATTCGCTGATATATCGGTGGGTGAATGTGGTTAACAAATACTTGTGACAAAGATATGTATGAGACAGGAAATATTACATTTCATTTCAGCTGTTAGTTTTTCTCAATTGTTTTGGCTCATTTTTCAAAACAGTCAACATTCTGAAAACTGTGAGTGCAATTGTCACAACAGTTTCATGGTTCATGAAAACTCTGTTGCATGTTTGCAGAAGGTCGTGAGAGTCACCCAAAACATTTTATTTACATTTTGAAAGCTAGTTTTTGTGACAGTGCATTGGCCAGTGCCGCCAAAATGAAAAGTTGTTCATTACATTTGAGCCATACCAGTCAAAATGTATAGATGGTTTTTCACTGTGATAGTCACATATTACATAATGATAATGACTGCCACAAAATTACATTCTTATGAAAAAGCAAAAATAAATAAATAAACCCTATAACAATGAAAATACATGTGGCAGTTTAGTAACAAAAAAGAAAAAAAACCTTTGTACCTCTCTACACTGGGCCACATAGCACTATACATAATTTCTCACCCTTGTGGACGAGAGCTTTTGTTAAAATCCCATCTGACCTGCAGGTCTTAAGCCAATTTACTGTTTACCTCACAAACACTCAATTTCATAGATATTTATAGCACATACATGTATGTTCGACAGATTTTGATAATTGAATGGATCATTTTGGCATGTGGTGCCCAAACCATTGAAAGAATGTTTATAAGCTGTGAAGAGTTTTCCAATTTCACTGAAAATTAACCAACCAGTGTTAATCGGTGTGCCATATACAAGTGATTTTTGTGCACATTTGCAGGGAATTGTACTTAATCTTGTGCACACAACAAAGTGGTTTTCTTGAATGAATGAGAAATTCTAATCTGTTGTGAATGACAAATTGTTCACAGATCTGACCTCGAATGTTTTGAAAAATGGTTTTCTCATTTTGAAAATTGAGCCAAAGGGATTGAGAAAAACTGTAAACAATGGACCGCCCTCTGCTGGACAAACTATGTGATTAAACCATTTTAAATCACTAGTTAATGCATTTTTCTGGCCTTTAAAACAGTTTTAATGTGGGCACATACCAGAGAACATATAATTGGATACTGACATATCTGCAGAAGGGCCAATCAGCATATAATATCAGATATCTTGTTTGGGCTCTAAGAAGGTTGCACAGCATTGCATAACATGTAATTAAAAAATGCTTAACACATCCTGAATTCTGTCCTCAGAATACCTTGAAAATATTATATTTGCACTTCATAGTGCTTAATCATACATTCCATTTCCAGCACACGGGGAGCAGAGCTGAGTCAGGCAAAAGCAAAGGCTTCAGCTGCACGTGGGATTCTTTGCGTAACTCTGCTGGAGAGAAGATCCTCCAGCTCCGCAGCCACCCTCTGGGCATGCCCTCTGACTCCAACTTCTGCTCTTTGCTGAGCGACCTGTCTGTAGAGCAGCGCTTCGATGTCAGCTACCTTGATCTAGGTGAGTTCAGGGATGCCAGCAGTTAAGCTTTAAAAAGTTTTAAAAATTTATAATGAGTGGATTTTATTGGCTACATGCATGAAAGGCTGCATTCTTAGGAGCATGATCATTTCATGAATGAGCATTTGATAAACCTCATTAGGATGCTAATTGTTCTTTGTGTAGACGCCTTTTTCTGCTCTCACATCTTCACAAGCTGAGACTGTCACAGCTGCATGTGTACACATTGATTCTGCTCACCACAAGCAAATGGCATGCTGTGTGGTTTCTATTACTGTCGTCTGATATGGAGGAAGTAGCCTGCAGCTGCACCTTATCAAGGTCTTGTGCTGCAGAATCATTTCCTTGTGGACAGCACATCACACAGCTGACAGGCTAATGGGTGGCACATTGTGACTAAATTAGTCTGAATTTACTGGTGGAATTACTAATATCTAAGTGTTATTTGTGCTAAAAATTTTTAGAGGCCAGCATACAGTGAGATTGAGATTAGCACACTTGTGTTCTAATCTTACATCATAAACATGGATTAATACTTTCTCATGGTATTGAATATAACAAACCGAGTAATATTTTTACTGTTTTTCAGTTGATTATTGAAAATGGATTTGCAAAGGATCACATTCTGATTTGTTTATGTTTCACAGAGAGTTAAAACATTTTATGGAATCAGGTTTTCAACGCCTCATATTCAATAGCTGCAGTTTATGGAGTTTTAGAGAAGTTGCTTCACCGGAAGTCAGCATTGTACTGTTGCAGATGGGGGGCAGCTGAAAAACTAGTGTTAACCACATATATTTATGCTTCCCTAAAAAAAATGTGAATCTTTTCAGTTGTACACTAAATTTAGGAATTTTTCTCCACTTTAGTTTGCTGCCAGACAGCCGTTTTTCTCAGCCCCTTTTTTTTTTAAACTGTAGTTCCTTGGTATATTACTACGCCCAGTTGCGCCAGTTTCTGCTGTGCACCATATCACACCACAGCTGAGTATCACCTGCATAGCAATGAAACTGGATGTTATGTATTCGAAAAATATGATTGAATGGAAGCATGTAAATAGAAAACAGAAGTGGACCTAAAACTGACCCCTGGGGAACACTGCATGTAAGGGAACAGAGGAGGTTGAAACACCTCCGATCTTAACTGAAAAAAGTTCTACCCTCAAGGTAAGAGCAACGCCATTCAAAGGCCATTGATCCCAACCCAGTTTTCCAGTCGGTCAATTTAGATAGTGTGGTCTGCTGTATCAAAAGCTGAACACAAGTCTAAAATAATTAAAATTGCACAGTTTCCAGATTCAGCACCAAGTAGGCTAATAGATCATTGGTAACCTTAATAAGAGCTGTTTAGGTACTGTGGTAGGACCAGAAACTAGATTGGGATTTTTCAAAAATTTTGTTTGGGTTTAAAAAAGAATTAATTGAAAAATAAATTTAGATAAAAAAGGAAGTTTGGAAATAGGCCTAAAATTTTTAAGATCCTGAGGATCCAGTGAGGACTTTTTCAGATTTATTATGGAAATAATGTATCAATGAAATGACTCTGAAACACTCTGCAGTTGAGGGTGACAAACATATTCTGCTTCCAAAATGGTGTCCTTTAGCTATCAAAGACATTTCCAGAGTTAATGGTGGAAATATATTTTGTAGCACATATCTCTCTGAATTAAGCTGTTGAAACAAACAAAATCAAATCCATGATTAGAAAAAGACTGATGTTTTCTAACTTTCCTGTTCTTCCTTGTTTCAGAGGAACGCAGTCTGAGTGGCCTGTGTCAGTGTCTGGTGGAGCTTTCCACACAGCCAATCACAGTGTGCCATGGCTTTGCTCCCAGCATAGATGCTGCCAGAGCCAACGCAGCCCACAATGCACTGCAGTACCTCAAAATCATGGCGGGAGGGAAGTGACGTCATTTCCTTGTGGACTTGAACTCAACACTACACAATGCTGGGATAAGTTTCCACTTTGGACGAAGGCGGCACTTTTGTGATGAGTTCAAACAACATGAATTACCTCAAATTTGGAAAAAGACTTTCAGCCCCTAAATGAACCTCAGAGTTTTTTGTTTGTTTGTTTGTTTGTTTGTTTTTTTGGTCCCATTAACGTTTCTTACTGATGCCAGTGAAAATTAATTTGCCCAAAAACTCAAAACACGTTTCTCTGTGACACAAATTATTTTAAAATGCTTTTTCTGTGTTTCAATTTCTTGTTTGCTGAGCATCCAAATGCAGCACTGGCTTTTTAAAATCTAAAGATAAAAAAGTCTTTTACCTAAAATCAAAAATGGTGCTCTTCCAGCGAATTCCAAGAAAAACTGTGGACAAATCCTGATGCAACAAAAAGTGCAAAAAGTCAAAGGAATTTGTGGAAATTGGACTTTGGAATTGCCAATTGTTGGTGCTTCATTTGATCCCCGTTCACATGGATGAGCGAAAGAAAAAATTGCAGAATGTGGAGAAAAAAGGACTCTGCTGAATCAGTAATAGAGGAGAATTTTTTTAAAGACTTTCCGTTTTCAGAAGAACTTGTATGAGTATTTAAAATTTGTGTTAATTTGAACCCTTAACTCTCAAACTGTCTCTGTGATGTCTTAATGTTGGAGTTTGGACTTTGTTCCCTCTCCTTTTAAAAGATTACAGTTGTAGTGCTATCTTTGAAAAACATTATGAACTCAAGTAAGGTTTAAAGCTTTGGAAATCAACCCTGTCTAATTGTGTTGTTCTCTGGGGTTTCCAAAGTAGAAATAGCAGAAAATAATGAAGAGACTCAGATGACTGATAATGATATCAATTGTCCTTGTAATATGAGCAAATTTGCCCCCTTATACTTTCTTCTACGAGCTGGGCTGGTGTTTTTGTGACATTTTCACATTTAAAAAACAGAGAGACAAAACTCATACTGCATGTCTTTTTAGTTATGAGGATAATTAAAAAAAACAATAATGATTAAGTTAAAACTCATCAATCACATACATTTTGCTCTTTTTTCTGTTACTCTTCTTTAGCACAGTGTTTTTATGAGGGGTTCTGTTAATCTATTTCAGTGTAAACAAGTTTATGATCAGGCTGAGACAGGACGAAGTAATGATGATGAGTTTCCTGATAAAGAATTGTTCTCGTTTTAATCTTTTAAGGTTGAGTCAGTAGCATTGTTGCTCTGTTGCTCTGCTTGTAGACACAGCATTCAGATTGGGCCGCGCCTCCTGCTTTTATGCCACCAAAAGCATCGTAGCGTGTACGAACAGTACACTGCTTGTACTGACACAGCAAAGCTACACAGGAATATTACATGTTTTAATGGAAAAGATGATAATATAGCTAGCTAGCTAGCACAGGCGAACCGCTAGTGTTTAACATGTACCTGTCCAACAGAAAGCAGGCCAACTCTGAGTTGCTCTTCATCCCCATCCTCTCCCTCAGTGCTTGAAAGCAGGTGAAAGCCAAACTGAGTTTCACTGTCATTCTTTAATGAGCTTTATTTGCTTGCTGTTTCACCTCACTAGGGCTATATCTCCTTTACTTCACGGCTACGTCTGCATCCACAGTTTTCTCCAATCTGAATGCTGTCTAGAATATATGTTTTATCCCCTCCCATCCTCACCTGTGTGCCATCATTTGTTGGGGGAAACACATTCCCTACCCAGAAATGTCCTAGCTAAACCAAAAACTCAAAATACAGGCAGAAGGCAGCAGCTCTGCAGACAGAGATACCACCACATGTCTAGGGGCCCATAAATGATGACTGAGCAGGATTTATTTTGTATTAAGTCGATATTTAGTTTTTTAGGAAAATGCTACTGACTCTACCTTTAAACAAGTTAAACCTTACTTTGACTTTCGCTATTAACACATATTTTTATTGAAGTTTCAGTGTTATACCTCAAGAATGCCCATTGTGCCCTCTGTTATGTGTTTTATGATGTAAACCTCTGTGCATTTTGTGTTCTTTTTTTCTGGTCAATGTGACCATGAATCCTTTATTGATATTTAAAAATTGATATTGACGTTTTTCCAGATTACCTGCTCCATCTACCTGTTGGATCTTGGTGTACGGATTCATAACCACCCAACTTACCGTACTGCAAGATAATAATAGAACTACCATGCACTCGTCTGAAAAAAGTATTGAAAATAATTAATAAATAACAGTTTGCACTACTTGAAAAGATAATGTCCTTTGCACAATGCAGGCTGACCACGTTTCTGTCTGTCTACTTCCACTGGTATCCGTTACAGTGTGTCTGAAAAGGCAAATCTGCATTCTGTTATTCTGATTATTGAAATAAGGAACCAACTGCTGGTTTTTAGTGAATTTTAGGTGCTGCCACCATCGACGTAAATGCTGACATCTATACATTTGAGATTTTGTTGTTGTAAAATGTTGACCAATCTAGAAAAACAATGAATGACAATGTGAGCTCCATGTGAAATTGACTTTGTTTCCAATAAAACCTTTTTGTAAACTTTACCACAGAGTTGCAATTTCAATAAAGAATGGTCCACACAGTATTTCATCAAAGCTTTTGAGCAGTTTTATTTTAACTTATTTATCATAGTCGGTATTCAGTATGAGCGTCAGGGAGGAAAAAGGCTTCTTCAGTCAATGTTTGTCCTCTGAAAGTTTCTTGTGTCTTCAGTCTCATGACATGTTAACCTTTTGTTTACATGCAGCTCTGGCTTTTCTGTCATCTGCTGAGTGAGTTAGATGAGGGGAATTCTTCATCCGCGTAGCCGCTGCTGTCTGACTGCATGCTGTCACCGCGGACCACTTCACCTGCACGAGGACAAACAGTCAGTGAGCAGCTCCGTGCACTGTTCACCGCTGACTGCACAAATGCAGCTGCAGCCCGACCCATAGACACACAAAGGCAAGTACAGTGTGTTCCTTGTGACATATGCACCTGCTCAATGACCTGCATACACATGCGCACGCATTCATTCTTTTTCTATATACATTTAACTCCTCACACGTCTTGTCTGACCTCAGTACAAGACATACTGTATAGCGCAGTGAGGCCAGTGTGAAATATTGAAGTTTAATGAGAGACACATGCACAAACATAAATTTATTGCTGTATTTCTGCAAACATCCTCTGGTTGCAGCAGCTGCCACTGTGTGGAGTGACACCTTTGTCATAACACATTCGACAGTTTCAACAGAGTTAATGCTGAAACTGTTCAGAGCAACGTCAGCTAATTTTGTAACCACACAATTATGACAAGTCATGTTACTGCAACTCTTGTAAATGAACACTCACACATACTAACTATACCTTTGTAATGATGTTTTTTGGACAACGGGGAGGTTGCTTTTCTTGTAGTTTGTCCAAAATCTTCCTCTCCTGCACTATGAACCTATGGAGAAGAAAAATGTACAAAGTATCTATTATACGTACTGCATGTCTGTTTTGACATTTGTTGAGAATAAATATCATCAAAAACTGTTTTAAAAATGGTTCAACATTAAAATCACACTGTCAGGATGCTATTTAAGAATCAAACTAATAATGTTTAAACCCATTTACTGAATTAATATTTGTGGTTCGTTTTTTATTTTCAGTCCAAATCGCCTGATAAGATAAAGAGATGTTTACTGCAAAATTCTGTTTGGATCAACAATTATTCACCCTTAGATACCAGCCATTTTCATTTGCTTACAAGTTTGGGATAACTTTTTAGTATTTTTGAAGAAAAGCACATAAGGATAACAAAAATGGCTGGCGCAGAGAGAAGTGGAACCACAGCCTAATTATTCGAGCCAGAGTTCATCAAAACCATCACCTGTGACACAAAAAATTGCACCAAATGTGTTGGATGTAGCTTTTTAGCCAAAATAAAAGTGTGGAGGTATTGAGCATATGACACAATAAAGAAGGCTTGGATTACACC
>JAQLOL010000012.1:11722388-11735237 GCA_029783665.1 Naso thynnoides
AATTTTTTTTAAATGACTTTACAGACTGAGCTGCAGCAGACCGACACTTTACGCCCACTAGTGGCCATACAAATAAATCTTTTCTGAAGTTTATAAATATAAACATATAAGAACCATCATTGAAGCATAATCAAGTAACCTGCTTGTTATGTTTGGATTCATGTAAAACACGTGTATCAGTTATTTCCGATAACATACTCGTCCTGTTGTGACGTCCTTAACTCAGCGCAACAAAGTTTCTAATATGGGCTACACATTACTTCTTATTTTCAAATGATACATTTGACTTAAACAGCCGGAGCATAATGCATAATGTCAAATGAAAGTGCTGCTATAACTTTTTTTTTTTAGAGCTTTATATATTTTGAGTATTTTTTGTTCCAGTTCCGAATGAGGATTCTGGTCGGGTGAAAGGGGAAAGTTCAGAGGTGAAAATCTTGTTGTCTTTGTGTAAAGGAGTGGAGCTCGATTTCACATCACTCTTCCCTCTTCCCCGAGTCCTTTCTAAACTCTCCCCCGGGTTTCTACCCTCCCGAACCTCTCCCCCTTCCACCCTTACAACCCTAACCCTCCCCCCGATCACTTACCAGCACACGAATCAGGTGAGTTTTATTTTGATGTGTGGTGTTTTTGTATTTTTGTTATGAGCAGAAGTAGCGAAAAGAAATCGCGCCCAGCAGCTAGCCGCTGCTCTCTGACATGCTAACAGGCCGCATGATGATGAGCACGCAGTCTCCTTACAGACTCATTTGGCTAGCTTAACTAGCCACGGGGAAGTTTGATTTTAAGGTTGCGTTGTTGCGGCTGTCTGGAGTTTAGTATCTTTGATTGAGCAAAAAGGGTCCCAGCTACTATGTCACCAAGGCTGACGATAAACGGTGAGCTATTAATAACGTTGACGAAGCAAGCTAAACAGCTAGCTTTGCTAACAAGTGCACGCATGCTTCATTCATTTTCACAGTACGTTGAGCAACCAAAATGCTAAACGGCTAACAGACTTAAAGCAAACGGCAGTGGTAGTTAAATGAACTTAACGTTAGTTTAAACCGAACAACACAAGCGAAGTATGCACTGAAGTTTCTGCCCTTCTTCTCGATCATTATTGCGAATATATCTCACGAAATGTAAGTGTAACTGTGATATTAAGGGAGTAATTGTCCGTCCGTTTGTTGATAAACTCGTCGTTAGCAAACATGTCATGTTTTTCAGATAGCATTGCGATGGACTCGGTGTTAATTTACTTGTTTAAAGACAGACAACTCCGTCGGAGCAGCCTTTAAATGTTTAAGATAAATACACCAACTTAGCAGCATGTAAGTTACCGCGAGCTGAAACAGTGAAAGTGATTTCAAAACCATTTTTGATTCATTTTTAAGCGCGTCCGTTTTCATTGAAGTTAGCATAGGCTTTGACATAAATTTACTGTATTGTCTTGCTTTATACTTGCTGTAACGTCACACATTTGTGTTAAGCAAAAAGCTATCACATAGTCTGGTGTGATTTAACCAAATAAGAGAGAAGAAATTAGCAGTCTGGGCAATTGGCACCCGGATGCTTTCTAATACGCTGGATACTGCAGCCATTTAAATCTGTGGCCATAAAGTAATCTGGCTGCATACATTTATATCTGTACACAACAAAAGTATTCCGAGGAATGGAGATATAAGATCTGCAATTCTTTAGAAATTTTCGAAATCTCATTATGTCTGAGAAAAGTCATTAAGTCACTAGGAATTGGAATAGTAGTGTATCTTTGTGCTGCATTTTGTTGACTATGTCAGAGTTACATGTAACAGGCCATTTGTATGTGATTAAAGGCGCACAGTCATCTTACCACGATCTTTTTGTGTAATGTTGTGTCTGCTCTGTCTGTATGTCCCTTTAGATCCATCTCGGTGACCAAAGACCCCCAGTTCTGTACAAACAGCTAGGTTGCAGTTATGGACTCCGGTGTGATTGAAGGAGGACTCAATGTCACCCTCACCATTAGGCTGCTCATGCATGGCAAGGTGAGGTCACCCATCAGCTGCTTGTGTCAGCACTCTTAATGGTCTATGATATATTTATGGAAATGAAAGTTCCTCAGGAGTGTGCGAAGGCGAGGGGCTTTAATGTGGTAGGACTGGAGGATGGGATCCTGCCCCTTGAAGTACAGTGGACCGCTGTCTTGGCCAGTTTTACCTAGGAGCTGCTTTTGCCCTGTGTATCAATGGGTTATTTTCCTAGACAAACTCACATTGCTAAAATATGTTACTCTGTTACTCCTCCTATTTTGTTATTTCGAAATAAGGGGCTGTAAATCTCAAACAAGCAGTTATATCCTATATACCTTGAAAAATGTGGCTGTGTCATACCCCCTTGCAGCTCCCTGAACGATCACGGATGAAACAATGTTACAGCCGGTATGACATCTTTATTACTTGGTTAAATTAACAACGAGTCGGTGTGACACTGCATTTGTTGTTGTCACTTATATGTCTTGCTTTCACGTCAGAAGCGTAGCTGCACACTTGTTGCTTCATGAGTCCCACACTGGCCTGTTGTCAATGTGGTTTCAAGTGTGGAGCTGCCATGTGGCAAGAAACAGCTGCTGTAAATCTAAAACTGACATGTCAATTTATATTGTGTAAATACCAAACTGTGACATATCAAAAAAAAAAAAAGATCCTCCAAAAGCTCTGCTAGCACATAGCATCCTAAAACAGGCCCCAGCACTAACTTTGAATAAGCAGCCTACAGAAACTGTCAGTGTGTTTAACAGGATCTTACCTTGGTGAACAGCACCATCTTCAGTCTGTGAGAGATTAGACAGAAACAAGAGCTGCTTAAGATAGAGAGCTGTGGAATTCGTGATAGATCCAGACTGTTTGCCTCAGTTTAAAGACCATCAGTAAAACCATTTGCAATGAAATTTGGCCTGTTTGGATTAATGCCAAGCAAGGGAGGTCAACTGATTATAATTTGGTCTAATAAATCTATATCTGTTCTCTTATTTTAGGAAGTTGGAAGTATTATCGGAAAGGTAAGCCGCTGTTAATTCAACTATTACTTTGATTGTCTATTTGATGTTTTAAGTGATAATGACTGTGTGACTTTGAATGGATTTTCCACTTACAGAAAGGTGAATCTGTAAAGAAGATGAGAGAAGAGGCAAGTTTTATTCTTCTGTTTCTTCACTTTAGTTCTGGAAAAGTACAACGCTATGTAAAAGTTTCTGAGAGGGAAAAGTAAACCAATTTGCACAGGGTGTCTTTACAATAGATAATTATGATTTTCATCTTAGAAGTTCTTTGCT
This sequence comes from Naso thynnoides, assembly GCA_029783665.1. NCBI lineage: Eukaryota > Metazoa > Chordata > Actinopteri > Acanthuriformes > Acanthuridae > Naso > Naso thynnoides. Next base: position 11,725,684 of record JAQLOL010000012.1, read on the forward strand.
TTACTCTTCTTCTGTAGAGCGGGGCTCGCATCAACATCTCTGAGGGCAATTGCCCTGAGAGGATCATTACTTTGGCAGGTCCAACCACCGCCATCTTTAAAGCATTCTCCATGATCATTGAGAAGCTGGAAGAGGTAGGTCACAATTTCTACAGGCTCCTGAATTTGCAGGTCAGCACTTTCCAGCCCAACAACAAACTAGATTAACCTGCTCCTTCATATTTTTTTCCAGGACATAAGCAGCTCAATGACAAACAGCACAGCTACCAGCAAGCCCCCAGTGACCCTACGCATTGTGGTGCCTGCCAGCCAGTGTGGCTCCCTCATCGGGAAAGGTGGCTGCAAGATCAAGGAAATTCGAGAGGTGTGCATAGATTCGAGCATGTAATGCAAAAGATGTGAAGCATAACCACAAGAGCTTCAGTCTCTTCAGCACTACCTGATGGTCACCTTTCTTCCTGTGGAATCCAGCACATCAAACATTGATATACAGAAGGTCTTAAATTCTTCTTTAATTTAACCCTGGTTGTGTGTTTCAGTCAACCGGTGCTCAGGTACAAGTGGCAGGAGACATGCTCCCCAACTCTACGGAGCGAGCCATCACCATCGCTGGGACTCCCCAGTCGATAATTGAGTGCGTGAAGCAGATCTGTGTGGTCATGCTTGAGGTAAGTGGACTTACGAGAGCAATGATGCAGATGAAGTAGCAGCTGCTGACCTGTAAATTAATAATGAGAAATCGTGTGAGCTCTGGGCTCTTTTGCTTTGTGTTTGTTTTGGACCAGGGATGTCTGACGATAATATTGGCTGTGTATTGCTTATCCAAAACTAGTGAGCTGTTGACATTTTTAGTTGGGCCTGACCGATTTAATTTGCTGATATACTGTAGGCTGATATTGGTCTAACACAGGGATATGCACCGATAATAAAACAGTTTTTTAAGGCCGGAAAAAATGCTTAAAATAGTGATTTAAAATAATGGTGTAATTCCGTAGTTTGTCAAGCAGACAGCAATCTGTTATTTAATAACTTAAGTGTTTAGTACACTGATGTTTGAAATAAAGTTTATGAAAATGGAAGATATCCTGCCTCAATTACCTATCTCTGACAAGTATTGGATATCCACAGGAAAAAAAGTCTGGAGTGCTCAGGAAGTTCAAAAAAGGGTGATGAAGGTGCTCTTTGATGTGGGATGCTAGACTTCATAAAGGGAAAAATCCAAGGCACTCTTCTGGCAAAAAGTTTTTAAAAAACCTTTATTTAGATGGCTATTTGATGGTGAAATACTTCACGCATTGCGGCCCAACAGCCTTCTCCATGATATGGGTATTGGTATCGTCCTCAAAAATATCTGTCAGTTAGGGCCTAATATTTAACTTGCTGTACTAGTTTCGTTCACATTTCAGTTTTGTTTGATCTTGGGCTAAATGTGCAAAATAAATTGAGACACTTGTGAGGGAGCTATTGCTTTTTTAAGGTCATACATTTCTGTTGCTATAGTTATTGCTACAGCAATTGTGTACTGTATTTGTTGTCAAAATTATTTTAACACTAAAGATTTTGCGTTGATTGTAATGACATGGGTAGTCGTGTAATCACATGTACACCTGTTTTGTCTTCTGTACAGTCTCCCCCTAAGGGGGTCACTATTCCGTACCGACCCAAGCCTTCAGGATCCCCCGTCATCTTTGCAGGCGGACAGGTAGGACACGACACAGATTCCTGCTGCTTTTCGTGAGACTCTGGGATTTAATTATTTCCTCTCTTGTCTGTTATTTTGGATTTTAGAATTTACGATGCATATTTGTGCAGAATATTATATGCTTAAAAATCTCTAGGTGTGTTAAAAGGCTCTGAATATAGTTAACTCAATGCCAGAAACATCTTAATTGTCAATGTCAGTGTTTAAACTGATATGTAATCGGCCAAGACCATAAGGTTAAGAGTACCTGCGTCAACTTTAGAAAACAGAGCTGCCTTTGCTAATAGTTTGACAATAGTATGGACAGCTTTCGTGGTCTGATAACCAGAAGAGATTCGCTGTACAGCCAGGTTGTTGCATGGCCTTTCCTCTGTATTTTTCTCCAGGATATGTTTTATTTTGAATGCTGATTTCTGAGATGTTTTGGCCTAAAAATGCTTTCTCGTGCCTCTTGTCTCTTATCTTACTAAATGCTTTTTTTTGTTGTATTCTTTAAGAAAATTTCTCCTTCTGGTTTTCCTTAATTTTACTGTAAAGTATCTCAAGATTTCTTTTTTCCCAGAAATGTGGAGACTTTGGACAAGACATGTGTGTGGATATTCTTACATGGTATTTGTTTAGATAGCTTGTGATGTCTGTTCAGGAGATCAGGAGATATTTATATATTAAGCCTGGGACACACTGCCTGTCAGAGTAGCTTGTGTACGCTGAGTCTTGTCTTTAATTTCAGAGGCCAATGTGACAGATTAGTTCAGCCAGCGTGAGCAGCACGGTTGCAGCGACACGTCAGCAAGACATTCTGTGTGATTTTTCACATGACGTGCATTTCTGAGCAAAAATAGAGCATGAAAATTATCAGTTGATGACCATATTAAAGCAAACTAAATGTAAGCCAAGCTTTTTTATGTAGAGACCACACGAATGCAGGTAGTCAGCGAGGTAGCCGTCACACACAAGTAGAGATAGGCAGTGTGTTCTGGGCGTTAGGAGAGTTGTAGCCGAAGAGGTAACTGCACCAATATCCAAATCAGATGTGAGGCCTATGAAAGCTCTGTTTCCATTTGTTTCAGGCATATGCCGTACAAGGACAGCATGCGATTCCACAGCCAGATGTAAGTGCAGTAGACATTTTTTTCATGACCCCCACCACTCCCAACCATAATTACTACTGTCCTCTTCCAAAATGTGGAACCACCCGCCCACCCAAGATTCATTTTTATGGCCTGTAACTGTAGCTGAACTCGCCCCTAATTTTATTTTTGACCTACTATTACCAGACTATAACAGGGCTTTGAAACCATTTTGAGAGCAGCACTGTAAGAATTTCTTACTTGTTATAGTTCCACAGCCGACTGGCAGTTCAGTTATTAAAATAAACAGACATTTGTTGTTTGTGTTTGTCCAGACTCTCCACTGTTCCGTGAATAATAATCTGTTCCTGCTGCTCACTCTTTTCTGTTTTTCCTTGTTGTGTCTTGATTTACATGCCTTGTTCATTAGTCTGTCCCAGATAAACATGTGGTTTTGTTTTCTCCTTTTCATTAACCCTTCATCATTGCTTTGTGTTCTGCCCACTTGTCTCTCAACTCAATTAATCTTTCTCTCTCTTTTTTTTTAATGAGCTTTAGATGTTCCATGTGGAGCATTGGATGTGATAGACCGTAAATTATTATGTGTAACCTGCCACTGAATATTGGCAACAGCAAGGAAGTACCAGTCAGATATGATGTAAAACATGGTAATACTGTTAAAGTTTGTTTCGTTTTGGCTGTTAAGCAGTGTGAGTACATTTATGTAACATTGCTTATGCAATTTTTTTCCATTAAGAATAGAGTCTGTTTTTAAAAGTGACTCAGAAACCTGTCATCACTTCCCTAAATCTTCCCCTCCAGCCAAAGTGGAGCTAGTTCATAATGCATATTGAGAGCTCCCACCTTTGTCTATTGTGACATTGCCCTGACCCAGAAGACTGCAAGAAATTACCAAGAGATGGAGCCTGCACTTTGGAGGAATACCTGTGGGGTACCTTCATAGACAGTCATAAAACACACAGATTGTCAGACACCAGTGATCCATGTAGAGCTTAAAAAAAAAAAGGATAAGAGATCTACTCAAACAGTACTGAGTGATGTCTGAAATGTTTGACGGTGTTCGTGTAGCTGTCCGTACTGACTGTTTCTGTTCTGTTTTTCCTTCTTCCTGTGTTTTCCATTTCCTCCATTTCTCTCCCTGCCTCCTCTCTCACTCTCACAGTCTTCCTCTGCTGCTATCTCTCCACAGCTCACCAAGCTTCACCAGTTGGCTATGCAGCAGAGCCCCTTCCCCATTGCACACAGCAACCAGGGATTCACTGGTATGCAGCACAAGGCACATTGGCTTTCAATGCAACATTTTCTTTTCAACTTGTCAGCCTCAAAAGTCAGAATATATGAACTTAAAAACATTTTTTTTCATTTATTTTTTTCAATTTTAATTCAGCACTCAACATTCAGTGTTTTTTACTACATTTACCCTCGTGAATGTCGCATCCACTGTTTTATCAAAAAGAGGAAGATGTTTGCTCATGCATAATGAGTGTGAGCAAGAGGATGCTGACTGCAGTTGGCTACTGGTTCATCAATAGAAACTCGAACAACAACACACATTTTAGGAGGGTGTGTTTAGGCCTTACGAAAATACATTAAATGTACGAGTGCCCTATCAATCAGAAATATTGGACATCCTTTAGTTTAATGTATGTTGTGTGTAATGTTTAATGTTTAATTTTTTGTGCTATTGTAAATGTCTGGTACAGTGATGTGACTGAACCTCATCACTCAGCAAATGTTTAATTCAGATCAAGGACTTGAAAATAAATGTTTGCTTTCATTACTTCTCTGTTGAATTTTGGGTCTTTTTTAGGCTAATTCATTGATTCTGAATTGATTAATATAAACAACATTTTGATAAAAACATTTTGGTTTATTGTATTTATTGTTTTGGTTATTTATCTCATGGTTGGTAATATTTTTTTCTTGTTTTTTTGGTTGTTTTTTTCAGGCATAGATGCTTCTGCTCAAACAAGTTCCCATGAGATGACCATTCCAAATGATGTAAGTGCTTTAAAAAGTCCATTTTTATCCCTATTAAACAGTTGAAGGGATAGTTTTGTTGTTTTTTTTTATGTGGGATTGTTTGAGGCACTTATGACTAGTCAGTAGCAGTGTTTACATGGACACATAATTAGAATAAAGGCCTGATCAGAATAAAAATGCGTCATGTAAACACGTCATGCGGAAGACTCTGATCCGTTATGGCTCATTTGGAAAGAAATTTCATTCCATGTGAGAGGGGTTGTTTATGCCGATCGTTATTCCGACTGGTGTCATGTACACACTTGTTTGATCATGTCCTCCTGGTAGGGCTAAAATTATCCCAGCTGCGCATGTATGCCCTGTGTTCCCAAGACGGGGAAGTTCATGGCTTATTCCTGTCTGCTCTCTTGTGAACTGTACATCGCTTGCCATGATGGCTTGGACATTTGCATTACCACCATGAGTAACGTGGGACAGCGGGAACTTACCGCTTCACCATTGGAGGACGCTCTGGTAATGATGGTTTGTCCAGCTACTTTTGAAAATGGGGAGATGATGTGTAAATGCCTGTAATTCTCTAATGGTTAAAGAAACCCAATTAGTCCAAGCAGCACAACAGCTTGTGGAAAAGTCGACGCTTTGTGCCACTCAGGCCAAGGCAGTAGTGTCTTCCTCGGCAGCGACAAGCAGGAAGTTTCTGCTGTCCGTGTCTAACTATAGTCACAGTGAAAATGCTTATGTCCAAGCCATGGCAAGCAATACAGTTCACGGGAAAGCATATTGAGACTGGGAATATGCCACGAGCTTCCCCATCTTGGAAAAATACAGTTATCGCTGTTTATCCAGGAGTAGTATACACTGCTGAGCCTTTAGAGAAATATCTGAAGGTGTGCAGCGACAGCGGCGTTTGTTTGCAGCACAGGTGGAAGCAAAGCTGCTTCTTCCTGTTATTTCCAGAAAATTAGACAACTCTGTGCATGTCAAAATGGTTCATTCTGATTAAAGACTTGATGTTGGATTCACTAATCATTTAAGGTTTTGATCAGATTGAAGAAATTTTGCACATTCAAACATAGCTAGTGTCTTCCCTGCTGTAGATAACTGGTAGGAAACAGCTCAGTACTACTGTGAGTGGTACTAACAGCAACATCTTTTTCATCTTTTAGCCACCAACAAGATCACCCACCTTAAGTATACTGTATATGTCCCTTTTGTCATTGGACGACTGTGTCCTTAGGGACTACCAAACGTACGGCTGCGTAAATTTTATTTGGTATGTAAAATTTGAGACAGGATTGCTGACATGAGACTCTCTTGTACTTTTTGGTTCACTGAAAGTGTTGATTCTGTGACAACAGAGGTGCATCAAAATACAAATGGCATCTGTCTTGACCAAGTATTCCCAAATGACAGCTCACTTAGCAGCAGTGAGTGCTAAGTGTGGGATAATTACCTTGTTTTCATAAACGTTAAAAGGCAAAAAGATTGAAAATAAAATTTGATTAATGGCCCAGCCTAACAGAGGCATATGTTCCTTATGGCATTCAGAGTCTATTAAGCATTCTGAACTTCATCCCTGCTGGTTTTTCTCCACTGTAGCTTATTGGGTGCATCATTGGCCGCCAGGGAGCCAAGATCAACGAGATCAGGCAAATGTCAGGCGCCCAGATCAAGATTGCGAATCCAGTGGATGGATCGACTGACCGCCAGGTCACCATCACAGGCACACCTGCCAGCATCAGTCTGGCAGAGTACCTCATCAGCGCCAGGTGAGATGATCAGTTAAGAATTACTTTAGCTCCTAACAGGTAATACATTCAGTCAGAGCATTTTTCTTTATCTGCCTCTGTTGAATTTATGAGCAGTCCTACTATAATCCATAAAAGCATGAAATAGCTTGTTCCTTAATGCATATGCAAATTGATAACAGGTGTACCAGCTGCATCAAGTTTTCTAGTTTGCATTTGTATGTAAATGATATGGATAATGGTATTTTTTTGGCAACTGCTAATCATCACTTTGGTGTTGCTAGCTTTCTGTTAGTCTGCACTTGTTTTTTCTCTTATTCTACCCTCTGCTTACTCCACATTGATCCATCCACTGGAGATGTGATTTTTTTAAGTCTTTTTTTTTTTTGTTTAGGATAGCATAATCAGTTCTAATAAAGCTTTATGTCTTGTGTTTCGATCACATCCCGAGTGATTCCCCCACACCCGCTTCACCCCTCATTCTACACTCCCCCTCGCACCCATTGCTCGCCAGCCTGCCCTGTGATCCATCCCGACTGTGTTGTCCCTTTCTCCTTGTCTCTCTTTCTACAGTGTAGAGTCCTCTAAACCTCCTCCCTCCTCCTCCTCCTTGAACCCTGAACAGACCAGCCCGTGCCCTCCCTTCACCTCTACTACTACTACTACTACCACTACTACTACTACTACTACTACCACCACCTCCTCTGCTGCTACCTCCTCCTTCTCTTCTTCCTCCTCCTCCTCTTCCTCCTGTGTGGTGCCCCCCTCAGCCTCCATCCCTCTGTCCTTGTTGGCTCCTGGGCCGCCTCCTCCTTCCTCTTCCTCCTCCTCTTCCTCCTCCACTGACTCCCTGCTCCCCAGCTCTCCTGCCTGTGTGTCAAGTCTACTCAGTCTCAAGCCCCTCCCTCTCCTGGCCCTCCATGTTGTCAGCGGGGCCAGTAACCCCGCACACCCAATCCCCACTGAGCCCAAACTCGCCCCAGAGCTGAGCTCCAAGTCAAAAAGACGAAGGCTCTCCCCTTACTAACAAAGGAAACATAAGTCATCTACTACTTAAGTGCTGACAGTGCTCTTTGTTGTCTGTACCTGCACTTGCTTTTGTATCTGGCTGTGCCACGCCACGCTTATTACACAAACTGAATGCCGTGCACACAAACCAGTGTTACACAGCCAGACAGATGGTTGCCGCCATATTTATAAAGTTGATAGCTGTAGCTTGATTTGGCCTGTCTCTTAAAGAAATGACATGTTGAGTGCATTATATTTTTAAATGACTTTGAACTTAGCATGGACAGTGAATTGTTTCACTGATGTACTGAAGCATTTCTCTCTTTGTGTAAGCTCTGCTCAGGTAGCGGCTCTCTCTTAAGATGTCATACCATGTTTAAGGAAATAGTTTTCTTGTAGTGAAATTTTAAGTGACTGTTGTCAGTGGTATAGTGTAGAGTATATGTGTCATGATGAAAATCTTTTTTTGGCTAATGTACGAAGCAATTGTAATTTCAATTCCAAGTAAATTTGCCCTCAGGTATCAAAGGCACCAAACCACCCTTTATTTGGATCATTTTTGTAGATATGAAAAATACAAAAAACATCCAGCTGGTTCAGCTTCATTTTAAAGGAATAGTTAGACATTTTGGGAAACAATTGCTGTCTTGTTGAGAGTTGGATGAGAAGGTTAATACCACCCATGTCTGTACAGTTAATATGAAGCTCAAGCCAGCTGCTGGATTGCTGGGAAACGGGTGGGGGTGGTAACTCCAAAGATCAGCAATCAACATGCTTTGTCTTATTTGTGTAATTAATGCAAAAACTGTGTATATATGACACAATTTGGTTTTAGTGGGTGGGGGGGGGTGTGTCACACCGTTTCTTAACCAGGAGTAGTGACTTGCTAGAGTCTCCACTGGTTGAATTGAAACTTTATGTAATGACAAAACATCAGGAAGGTAAACAAATTGAACAAATGAGGTACAATATGTTAATCAGTGATCTTCATAGATGCTAATTGGTGGATTTTGCTATTGGTTTTTACCTCTACCTCTTGGCAAGAATGCAAATAAGATTTGCAATTAAAAACTTACAGACTGCACAGTAATGTGTATGTAGCAAGTGCAAGTAATACATTTTGTGAGCAAACATTTAAATTTTTATCAGTTTACATTCAGCAGCACCTGAATTGCATAGTTTTGTGTGCGCGTTTATGATTTGCTGGTTCACGAGCAGAAATATTACCGTGTTGGAGTCTGCAAGTCTCACCAGGCCCGAGATGATCTAACGTCACATCAAGGATCACCAAAGAGTTGTGTCCATAGCAACGACCCAGAGACAAAACCTGGGTCTTTGCAAGAAAGGAGCCCACAGTCTCTAATGGCCAATTTATGGTTAGTCTCGCGGCCCATTAGATAAGTGTCACTTGACGGCAGCGAAAGAGAACGTGTAAAACGATAGGGCTTGCACAGCAGCAGAGATGCATTACGTGTGAACAGAAACATGTGCAAGAAGCAGCCAGCAAGGCCATGCATGTGCGGCGCTCGTGCATCCTGCGTGTCGCAGGCGTTAATATCGCAAGTTTTGGATGTACACATGCAACTTAGGTGCTGATGATGATCAAGCAATGTAGCTTGGAATATTCCATAAGTTATTCTTCCACCTGCTGTTTGCATGTTACTGTGCAGCCCCCCTTTGCGTGCATCAGGAACAATCTTAAGTTTTTGATCGCACCTCGTAAGTGTTTCCTGAGATGTTGAGTTATTTCTTCAGTGATGTTTGAGAAGAGTTATCATTGACAAACTGGACTAATAATTTTTTATTTTCTATCTTATTTTTTTTAAAAATGCATTTCCTGTTAATTATTTCAGAGGAAAAGCTCCTTATCTAGCATTTTATTATAATTATGTAATGTACAGTAAATGACATGTATCTCGTCTGTCTGATTGCATGCCTTATTCTCTCTCCCTCCCTGGTCTCCGGGTGTCTCTGTGTTTCTCCAGGCTTTCCTCTGAGGCCACAGGAACGGCAGCCAACTGAT
>JAQLOL010000012.1:11735243-11761585 GCA_029783665.1 Naso thynnoides
CTGCATCTGCACTAAATCTCACTTTTATATCATCGGCTACCATTAAGCAGTCAATGCAACTATCCAACTTAAGAGTTTATATATTATACTGCCTCTTTCTCATTTGAGATCCTGTCATCTGCGTCTGATTTGATCCGCTTAGTTCATTATTTATTTAATTTGTTTTGGTTTTAGTCAAAAGAAGCAAACAGTTAGGTTTTTAATTCGCTTTTTGGGTCAAGTTGGAGGTTTTAATGATTTGTTATTAGACTTTTCTCTTTTTCTTTAATGGATCCCTTGCTCTCTTCCCTTTTTCTTTCCTTACCATCACAGAGGAGTAGTGTTGGAAAACTTTAAATAGGCATATAGATTAAGTTCTGTACAGTCAGTTTTTTCTTTAAAAAGGAAAAGACAAAAAAGGAAAAATTACCAAAAAAACCCCAACAAAAAACAAGAATAGAGTGACTGTTTTATTCTGTTTATATACACGCCCCCCTTTTCCTCACCCAGTTCCACAAGTCGGTCTATCCATTTTATGTCCATACTCACTTGCTTTGAATATAAACAGCATTTTCCCCGTTTGTTACCTTTTCAATTCAAGTGCTTGTAACATGAATTACACTCGTGTCACTGAGAATACGTAGCTGTACATGCACTGTCACTGATTATATTTGGTTATGGTGACAAATGTTCTAACACTCACATTTGAATTTATTCAGATAATTTAAAATATGTATTATTGACTATATGTGTCACTTTTTGCCCCTCTACATGTCATTCCTGGTTTTACCCCCCTCTCCTGGTCCTGAGATCATGTGTTGTAATTTTGCTGGGATGGGAGGTTTTGGGGGTCGGGGCTTGGCTCTTGGGGTTGGAAGCAGAGGGTTCTCCTCGCTTTTTTTGTAAAGACTGATATATACTAAAAAAATGTTGGAATATTTGTTTTAAACGGAGGAAATATTTTTTTTTAACTACCAAAGGGGGATAAACTCCTGGACACTGACTGGTGTGTCGAATAAATGTGATGAGGCTGAGAAGTGAAATCGTGGAAGCTCTGGAACTAGACAAAGGGTTGTGAGTTAACACTAGTTTCCTGCTCTTTGCTTTGCTCGAGTCAGAATTTATTTTATTTTTTATTTGCAGGAAAGAAAAATCTTTTGTGCACGTTTTTGAGACTGTAGACCTGGGTGCCACAACATTGTTTAAAAAATACAGAAATAAAGATGTGAAATGCTCAAACCACAACTTCTCGAGAACTTTGTCACTACCTGAAGCATATTGAAACAGAGATGATTTAATTACAGGTTTAATTTTATTTTTTAAATCATTTCTTAAATATATTTATTGTACACTTACAATAATGCAGTATAAAAACCCAAACGTTTCAATTCAGACAAGGTTTTTTCAATCAGTATTATGGGAAACAAGTACCTCCACAGTCCGGACACTAGAGGGCAGTAGGCTTGCTTTTGGCAACATTTCATCCTGCTGGAGGATTTCTGTCTTGGGAAAAAATCAGTTGATCAGTTTAAAATCTCTATAAATTGAATGTTTCAAACTTAACACCAGATAAAAAGAATAGAAGCTGCCGTTTCTAGCTTATTGAATAGGACCTGATCAGTCAATCAATGGAACAGGATGTAATGTGCTGTTGTACAGTCAGAGTGAACCACATGTACTTACGAAGGCTTGTCAAGGGACACAAGTACATCAAAACCAGAGTTTTATAAGTAGTAACTGAGTATTATAAAGGAGCCCTTACAAGATAACCATCTGTTGGGCCAAAGCGTTAGCTGTTCTATTAGCTGGCAAGGACAATGTCTGTGATCTTCAAGTAAACTGATGAACCAAATCAGCTCTGATGCTTGAACCAGTTTCGCTTAGGATTTTGGGAACCTTGGTGTATCCAGTTTTGAGCAGAATCATTGCAAAAAAAGGATACATCAGCAACAGAGGGTGCTGCACAATGCACAGCAAAATGCAGACTGTGGCATGCCCACTTTGATTTCTTAAAAAAACTTTTTTATTTTATTTTTTGTTTCAATTGGGAAACAGCTTTTCAGGTTCTGAATGAATTTATTTTTGGTAGCAAAAGGCTCCAAACTGTTGCAAGTTTATGTGTGCATACCAGAATGGGAGCGGTTCCATGTTAGTGGATAATATCAAACTGTGGACTTGTACAAGTGGAAAAATCATAATATCACATGCCTCATTTATAGGTGTGCACAGAATTTATAAGTTGGCAGGAAAAACGTCTTGTTTAGGGGTCTGTAGTTTTCAGCTTTATCTCATATGAAGGAAGCTACAGGGGATTTTTGGAGATGAGCCACATGAAGGTTCCTCAAATAATCTTAACTCTCTAAACATCTGGTACTCTGCAAATACAGTGAGACCACAAGCCTGGCAAAGTTGGACCAGAATGAGAGCATAAAATCACAAATGCAATAATGTTTTTGCATTTTTTTTTTTTTTTTTTAGATTTATTTTGGTGTTTCGTGTCCTTATCATCTGCATGCCTTCAGTCATTAAACTGGAGCATTTATTAAATGTGTGCCAGAAAACTGCAGTCTCACTTTCACTTCTGTCGATGGGTCTACCATTTTATTTTAATCTGAATCAAAAACAATGACTCATAGGCTATCTGTTCTTTTTCCACAAGCTTGCTTTTCTGAGGCTTCTGTATTTACACCCCCCAGATACTCAAAAAGGGATTTTCAAACTGACATTGCATTATAACACAGTAAAACACTGCAATACTAATAAAAAGCCTGTCTGCTCTGAATGAACTCAGCTGTGGTTCCTTGCACCCCTGACAGGGCTTTCTGTGCCAGAGCAGACATATTGCTTTCTTTTTGTTCACACGTTGTTCCTCTTTTCCATGTTTTGATGCTCGGACATGAACAGCAGCTACAGTACATTCCACTACCAGAAGCTTTTTGAGGTTCAAATAGAGTAGCGCCACCTACAGTATTTAGAATCATCAGCACCTTTAAATTATACAATCTCACATTTAAAAAATTTGTTCATGTAACAACATCACATATTTACATTGATATTAAAACACAAAAGTAGAAAATGAAAACGTATTCCATGACACACAAATAAATAAAAAAAAGTGTACAACTCAAAAGAAAAATGTAAACATTGTTTTCTTCAGAACAGCAATAGATTCACTGTAAAATAACAATAAAGTAGTCCGTGCATAATGTTCTTAGAGGAAATGCAACATGACATGATGATCATGAGGAAATCAGTACATTTCATAAAGTAAGTGCAAGCAGCAGCATCAGTGGCTGACCCTGTAATGAAGACAACTGAAAGCATTAAAATAAAATAAAAGCCCTGATAGGATTTTATAATAATGTTCTCATATGACACGATGTAAAATAACATGACACATTTTCATGTCGGAGTGAAATATAAATTGACATGGAAGATGACACACGTTAATGAGACAGTCGTGGTGGCCTCTTTGAGACCTCTGTTGCCAAGATGTCATTTGAGTTTTCTTGTAAAGCTGATCTTGGGTGGCTTGTTGCTATGGCGGCAACAGAGCTGCTGAGTCAGCTGGACAAGTGCCCCAGTTCAGTGTGACATCATCCTCGATGCACTCATCTCAAAAGGAATGGGTTTTTTGTCCAGTATGTTTTCTGAGAACACTCACCAAGAAAGAACCTGCTTCTCTGCAATCTCTCTGATCAGGACTTTCTTCTGAGGTCTCTAAGAGTAAAAGAGGCATTCACAGGCTGGGTTTGTGGGTCTTTGAGTGGGCTGAGGTGTTTTCACCAGTTGCCTGGAGGTTGGCTAGGCTCTGCACTGCCTGAGTGGTCCAGCTCTGCACTGTCACAGTCCGAGTCATCATACAGGCCCTGGTTTGGAAGAAAAACATGACTCATCTGAGGCGCGACGCAAAAGATTCTTAAAGCTGGGCTAGGCAAGTTATTTTTTTGTGTCATAGGGCAAAAATTCCACAATAATCTTTCAGCATATTGTATATCAGGTGGTCTGAAAGAATACTAGACTTCTGCACTTTTCCTTGGCTCTATATTCAGGCTTTAGAAAAAGAAGACCATGGCAAGCACTTTTTGGCCAATCACAGGTCATTTCAGAGAGCGTGTGTTCCCATTGGCTGTTTTACGCTGTGCTTCTTAGTGCCAGGTAACATCGCTAAGAAGTTATTGGCTGTTGACACAAGTAACATGCTTTACTTTCTGAAAGTGCCCTATGGCGACTTGACAAGTTGTGTTGCAGGTGACACCGTCACCAGCTTGAGTCGAGCTCAGACAGAACAGTTTACACCACTGTAACTTTCCTTGTAGCCATTATGTCTCGTCATAAATCTAAGGTGTGAACTAGACTTAAAAGAGTCATTAAAACGCTAGCCAGAGTAAAAACAGGAGGGGGGATGCAGCACAGATGCTTCCTTAGGAATCTCATGCCACAGCTACTTAGATTTCCAGACAGATGCCTACCCCAGCTTTAAATATTGACTACAAACAAAAACAATGAAGCCTGATGTTTGCCTCTACATACACATGATGTTTTATCCTTTCATTCACTCTGTGCAGCCTACCTCATAGTTATGGTCATTACTGGCAAGCTGGGTCTTGACTTGTTGAAGAATTGCCTCCTTCTCAGACAACCCGTCAGACCCCAGCTGGGTGGGGTCGGATGGGTCGGCAGGAATCTCCGAGCCCTGAGACAACAAGTCGTCGCTCTTGTCGTCCAGGCGCTCGTCAGTGTTGGTGCTGACCACGTCCGGCGTGCCACTGTTGGAGTGGTCAGTGGTGTTTCCCTCCTCGCCATCTGAGACAGACAAGTTCTCCGAGCTGAAGGTGGATATGGACTGGCACTTGGTCATGCTCACAGGACGCCTAAGTGGGAATGCAGTCAGAAACATACGTAGTTCAGTGAAAAAATGTCCTATTTTATAACTTTATTACTGTATTTTTATGCACTTTACAGCAGAGAGAAAGGATGGGTAAAAAAAAGGGTTTAACTATGACACAGATCCATGGGCATGTATTCATTCTTTAAAGGTACTGAATGTGTCCTTTCAACAACTTATGACGTTTAGTTGAAAATAAGGATCACATTAGTGGACTACAATAATGTTCTGCTTATGGTCACATACTATGTGTAAAAGGCCTTGCACGCACTGGTGTCTTATCAGCTGTATCGTGATAAGTTGGCTTTATGTAAATGCAATTTTGGATTAGCTTAAGAAAAATAAACATATAAACTTCTTTCCTATATGGATGTCAAAAATGGAAATGGGAATATATTATTACCGTCTCCTTGGAAATTCCACCTCGCTGTCCACTTCTCCTTCCTCTTCCTCTGATGACACCCCACGTCTCTGTGAAGAAAAGTAAATTCATGAATGAGACATTCATTGCAAACTAATCACTTTTATTCCTGCCATATTTAGTGGTCTGGTAAGATAAGACCCTGATGACATATTTAACATACAAGTGCCCTCCCAACACACATTAAAAAGGGAACTGAAGTGAGTGGCATGAATTTATGTCCTGTGCAGGTATATAAAAACACTCTGTTTTGTGTCACATTTTTCTTGTATAAAAAGTATTAAAAAAAGAGGTTGGAAGCAAATTTATTCTTTTCATGTCCTGAGAAATTCTGAATCTATGAATCACAGGCATCTTAAGCTAAGCTAACAGAGCAAGAACAGTGCACATCAAGATAGCTAATGTTAATGTTAGAGGAAAGATTGGGGAGATTCAGCCAAGATATTTTAGCCCCAGTCAGACCCAGATTTGCTTTCGAATTTGTGTTTTACCAAAATGAGCTTGTTCATGAAGTGCACAGACATCGCCCCCTTCAGCAGGGCAAAAAGTCAGTAAGGGCAAGGCCTGAAATTTTGTAGGGAACCTTTAAACTATGAACTAAATGGCCTGTACTTAAACACTTGATTTGAATCTATCCACTAGTTTTTAATTTGCCATTTTATTTGTTGCATGGCACCTACAAAAATAAGGATTGTACTTAATGAAGTGATGACAATCATGTGCGGCAGATTAGAGACCAAAAGATTTGACCATCTGGAATTTTATCAGTGTCAATCACTGAAGTAAAATAATTAGGTCATTGTAGCATGGCATCATTCTACTCTCGCGAAACACCTCTGGTACAGCAGATAAAACCAAGACCAAGACTGTGATGAAGGCGGGAAAATGATTTGCCTGCTGTGTGTTGCTGAACTTGCATCACATTAAATCAAAATGGTTTTACATAAAGAAAGTCTCTCACTGCTAATTAATTTTTGCTCCCTTATAAGTAAAAATGACTGTGAAAACGATGTTTTTTTTTTCTCACCTGACTGCGTGTGACTGCTGCCCTGTAGAGCAGTGCTGCAGGTGTGAGGCGTTGACTCCTGGGTGAGCGTGTAATCACAGTTCCTTCCTCCTTCTCCTCGCCCTCATGGGAAATGCGAGGGTTCCCAAGCACAGACGCCCTCCCTGCAGCTGCTCCCCTGCCACACGGTGAGTCAGGGCTACTGGAGAATGGAATAGAAGCTGCATCCTCGCTTGGCGTATCACTGCGTGGAGGCGTTTCTGCCAGATCATCGGTTCCTACACCCACATCTGGCCCCTCCTCCGACCCTCCAGTCCTACTTTCCCCGAGCCCGGCTGAGGCGCTCTGGCTGCCCGCTCTGTCCAGCCCCGGCCTGACCTGCCCTTTCCTCCGCCCTTCAGCCTCCAAGGTAGTTGAAATAAGATCTGGGCTCGAGGAGTACATCTTCTTGAGCAGAAGATCATACTGCAGGCCCCTGAGAGCTGTGCTGGGGTCTAGATGCTGCTTGCTGCTTGGAACAGATGTGGTGGAGTTGATCATTGCTAATGAAGAGGAGAGAGTGGCTTTCAGCTGAGCCAAGTCTCCGCTGCTGCCTTTACCGGCCTTCCTGTAGCGGGGTTTTCCCCGGCGTGAGCGACCAGGGGAGGTAGAGCCCTTGTTGGGGATTGTGACCTGGGTCATAGAAGAGTCCAGTTTGGGGAGGATGACTTCTGACTTTAGTAAATCTGGCCTGGAGAGGACAAAGGCAGAATAAATGGAAAGAAGAAAGATCAAACGTTTTAATAGTTTGAAATGCACTGACTGCTAGATAGAGGTTAGTTCGTCTTCTGCACTCTTCACCATGAATATTAAAGGATAAGTCTGGTGACATTTTATATTTCTTTCTGCCCTATCAAACTTGCTGAAGATTAAAACCAAAATTGCGTTAGCACATCTTTTAATACCTTTCAATCCTTTAGTCTGTTTGTGGTGCTCAAAACCTCCTTAGTTCCTACTTAAAGGACCATACCAGAATACATGATATTGTCCCTTGTCAACATTGGCCACAGGTTTCATAACCTCACACATTAAAAAAACAACTTTATTTATGAGATATAGTGTTTGTTTACCTTTTGTCCATATTCAATAAACTTTATAGAAAGTACTTAAAAATGTGTGACGTTAGTTAAAAAGAACGTGTTAAAATCCTTCTTCATGCTAAGATCATAACTAGGAAGGCAGCACTTATAGGGAACTATTTTTCCAGGCATAAACTTACGTCTCAATGGCTCTCAGCTCCCCTTTTTCTCTTGTGCTCAGCAATTTTTGACCAAATAAACGCAGATGTTCTCTTTAGAAGGGTGAATTACCTATACCTAGCAAATTTCATGTGTCCTATGGCATTTCTATACCCTGTTTCAACATGAATGGCAGTGAATGGGGTTTAAAAATAGAGTCTGCGATCTACTATAAAATATACACATGATCAAGTTGTAACAACAGCATTTGTAGGAGATAGGGGTGATTTCTGCTAATGGCGAAAAGTCCGAACATAGACTGGTTCCTGACTTTAGCATTTTAGTCTTTAGGAATACGTCAGGAGGATATACATTCAATTTTAAAAAGAGATCAATTCAACATGCTATGTATGGGCAAGCTAGTAACTAAGTATTTACAGGCCAGTGGAGGTGAGTGTGTCAGGATATATTCAGAATAAACTATGTGCTTTCACGGCAACAAGGGCACTTGTCAGATTTGGTAAACACAATCAATGTAAGCAGGATCAATTATTGTTGGTTTTGGTCTCTTAATGGGATTTTCTGACAATAAAAAAAAACAACAGAATACCACCATCCTTTAACATAGGTTTTGGGAGAAGTACTATTCAAACCATCCACATATAAAAGCTGCAAATATAGACAACCCCTTGGTGCCTCACCTCTTGCTGTGTGAGGGCAGTTTTTGAGGTATGTTGCGTTTCTTGATGAGTTTCTCCATCGAGTTGGAGGAGGCTGACTGTCTGGAGCTGTGGTGCTTGAAGCAGCCCTGGTACTTCTTGTCCAGCGATTGCTCCCTCCTGATATTTAAGCACAAAGCCAACAAGCATTTAATGGATGTCAATGGCTACTCGGCACAAGAGGGCTCTTTGTTACATGCAGTGGTGCTGTGTGACTGCATGTAATGGCCGTTCATTGCACATTACCGGTGAACTTTTCTAAGCTCTTTTATTACAAAAACACTGCTAACCAACACTGATAGATAAAGTTATTAATAGAATATATTTAAATGATTACAATCATGTTTTTTTACTGTTACAGTAGGAAAACTAGATTGTTACAGCATTTTGTCCACCATGCAGGTGAGAGAATAGAATATTCCTGTTGCTGTCCTTTCTTTCATAAAACTTTATTCTAAATGCGTTTCGGTATTGATCTTCATCAGGTAAAAAAAAGGTCCAGTGTGCAAGACTTTTCAATTCTCTTGCCTGAAAAAAACAAATTCCGAGGGGATTAATATTTTTCAATTGTATTTCAATTCAATTGTAACTTTCATACTTGTGCAGTTCTTTCTCTTTGATCTCCAGCTGCAGCATGATGGCGTTGAGCTCCATGTACAGATTGTTTGCTCTCTCCAGTTTCCTCTCATAGTGCTCTCGGATGTCCAGCGCATGTCTGTGTGGAGAGGAGAATGACGAGAAGAGCAATCATACATTTATCTACTGGCATAATTTCATGGGCTTCTCAACAGCAATTTAATCCTTATGTCTTTGTTAGTGTTGAAACTACTACCTCTACACTTGCCACATCTGTATATAAAGGTGTTTGTCCCTGTGAGTCTATGATATGATTTCTTTGCTAACCTGAGCTCCTCCCTGCGTCGTTTGATCAGCTCCTCGTCCAGTCGGTGAAGACACGTCCCTTCAGACTTGATCTTCTCAAAGTGGTGCCTCACCTCATCCCTCCACTCCACCTGGCCAGACACATAAAACACATCCATCAGAGCACACAATCAATTACAGTAACTGAATATTCCATCATTTACAGGTAATAGTAAAAGGAGCATCGACTGTAAAAGGGGCTCAGAAATCACAGGAGCTAAAAACTTAAAGCCATGCAAACTAAAGTCACTGAAATCATTTTAAAGGCCCTTACCAGTCTATTTTTGAGTTCTTACCAACAGCAAAGATAGGCCCCTATCTTCTGCAAATGTTAAAATTTGACCATGTTTAAACTTTAGTAGATCTCAGACTGCATTGTTAAACCCCATTCAATGCCACTGATTTTGAAACAGGGTATAGAAACACTATAGGACATGTGAGAGTTGCTAGGTAATTGCCTAAAGAAAACATCTGCATTTATTTGCTCAAAAATGAGAGAGAGAGAGAGAGAGAGAGAGAGAGAGAGAGAGAGAGGAGCTAGGAGCTATTGAGACAAAAGTTGTTACGCCAGGAAAAATAGTTCCTTACAAGTGTTGCCTTCCAAGCTCGATTATTACCGTGAAGTGGAATTTTGACACAAGTTCTTTTTAAATAATGTCACACATTTTCAGGTACTTTCTATGAAATTCATTTAATATGGACAAAATGTAAAACAAACACGATATCTCATAGATAAAGCTGTTTTGGGGAAAAATGAATTGGGCTTACATAACCTATGTGGTCAATGTTGACAAAGGACAATGTCAGATAGTAACACTGGCATGCTCCTTTAAGGGAGTAGGTATTTCCTCTGTAGCTGACTGTGGAGACAAAACTTTTCTTCTTCTTCATTCTATATTTAGAACTTAATATTTTTCCAGTTATATTTCTGTGTAACATTTTTCTAAGCCCTTGTTTTCTAAATTCTGTGTTTTATTTCATTAATACTCTTATAAATGCTGTCATTCCTCTGTGTTTATATTGGAATAATGTAAGAATGACTGAGCTTTATTTTTGAGTGCTGGCATTAACAAATATAAAATATTTATGTTGAGAATAAACTTCACTGCACCTTGATCTAGTAAAAGGGGCGTTTAATTTGAAGGGGTTCATGTATGTTATTGAAACAAAACCCTGTCAGATGATTTTCAATGCACACGGGAGGGAAACTGAACATGGACTGACATGACATGAGCACAAAAAATGCAGCACGGGCATTTTTCTGCACGCAGTGGAGCGAGACAGCTGTTATTTGATACCTGTCATATCAAAGGACAAAGGAAGCCAGATATATGAGTGTGTGCACATACATGCATGTGTGTGTGCATGACTGATGCTCTTTCTTATTAAGCTAATGGACTGTGCGCACACTCTTCTGAGTCTCCAGTCCCCTCTTTCTCTTCTCTCTCTGCTCTCTGCTCCCTGCCATTAAAGCAATCAATACACTCCAGCAGCAAATACTTCTTTCCAACGTCACAAGAAAATCCATTATGGGACAGAGAGAGGAGAAAACGGGGAGGGCCTCAGGGGGGGAGGGAAGGGGAACCAGGAGAAATAAAGGATCGAGGATAAGTGGAAAGAGTGAAAAAGGTTTATTTTTTGCTTCCTGGGATATTAATGGAGGAGGAGGCGATAGGTTGCTGTGCAAGGAAAAATGAAACAATATTCATTTTGTGTGTTTGTGTGCACGTGATTATAGATGCTTGAGTTACAAATGAATCTGTGGCTCTGCATGGCTGAGTAAACACTTTTTTCCTGCACGATTATACTTCTTCTTCATCTGTGTCCCCTGCCCTTCATTTGTTTGGGTTTGCAGTGGTCTAACATATCTGTCATGGCTCCCCATCCCCCACCCTCTCACAGACAGTCCACACCCTGCCTCTCCATCACACAGACCTCCTCCATCATGCTTTGATATGATGGAGGTTCTCTTTGACCACAAATCAGCACTCACATGTGACAAGGAACAAAGACCAAGGAAGCAACAATAATATGTTGTGACTGAAAGCACAGGTATTATTAGTGGGCTCCTGAGAGGTCTGGGGCCCCAGAACAGCTGCTCTGCCTGTAGTTACTGCAGAAGACTGGAAACAAATAGCAGTCGGCTGACAGCAAAATGACTATAGAGATACCAGATGCTGTTGACAGGAGGCTTTTTTTATTAAGAGACATGCAAAGCTCATGCCTTCCTCATGTGATGTCTATGTATCTAGGTTTTAATTTGACAAGGGAGACTGTGACTGTAGATATGATGGTTCTCCATTTTATTGTCCCTTAATTACATGTAACCAGTGTCTGAGCAAAATTTTGATTGCTTTTTTGAAACTTTATTCTCGATTTCTATCTGACTTATACGTAATGTCTAAACAAGCACCCAAACTAGCACATCAAAAAATAAAATTGTTTAAAAATCTGTCAGATTAAAGCCCTTTGAGGAACTTTCATTTTGTGTTGATTGTGGCAGCACGTGTGGACAAAAGCGGTGCTGCTTACTCTCACAAAGATCTTGTCGAGCATTTATTTTGGAAGAGAGTGAAAGAAACACGGCACTTATTTGCAAAATACCAGTTAAGCCATAAACACAAAACACTGAAATGAGTCGGGACTGAAGCTTACCTGAGACTGAAAGTAAGTTTCTTGTGGAGTCGATAAAATATCTGCCGAGGCGATGTCCAGGTGCAGAAGGATCTGTCGGAAGGAAGGTCGGTTTCTTGGCTTTCCGTTCCTGTAAATAATTTCAGCAAATGTTCTATCAGAAGTGAAAGAGACACGGAGTAAAACTTCATCTCTTATTATTGGTTCCATCTTTGTAAATGACATTTCTTTTTATATCTTTCCTGTCTTTCCTTTGTGACTTCCACTCCTTAAGCCCACTTAACATCATTATATTTTCTTCATGCTGATGCCTCAACTTTCTTTTTCCATATCATTCTTTCATTCTTCCTCCATCCATCCCTCTCTCTCACTCTCCAGCTTGCTCACCAGCATTGCCTCAGGAGCAGTTTGAAGCTGTCTGGACAGCTTTCAGGTACAGGCAGCTGTAGACTGTTGTTGCCCACTCCCCAGATGATGGCGGAGGAGTCCACGTCCTTGTAGGGCACCTCTCCTGTCAGCATCTCCCACAGCACGACGCCAAATGACCTGTAGAGAGAGGTGGCATATTTAGGCTCAGATGTTGATAAACAACCGATGGAAGGAAGTATGACTGAAATGTCACACTTTGAAATAAATCCTGAGCTTCATCTAATTACTACAACTGTAATATCTGATAGAAGCTTCAAAGAACCTTTGATGCTGCCGTCTGGTGGGCAGTCTTTGGTAGCTTAAAGTCATAATATCAAGGTTTAATTAGTTTGGTGCTTTCAAAGTTTTGTCACTGCTAATAATTTTTTAATCATTATTGATAAATATATTACAGTTACACCATGTTCATCATACTGCAGATTCCCAGTGATTGTTCCTATGTATGTACATATATGTGCATTTTAATAATATTCCTGCTGCAGTTTTATATATATACGTATACACATACATGGTATGGTCAGTGCTTTATTAATAAGATTCAGCTTTAAGTCTGTTTGGAATGGGGGCGAGACAGCAGCACCCACGGGGAAAGTAACTAAGGAAAGTCTGTTGTCAGTGCCTCTCTGAGTTGCCACGGTGACCATGTACAGTATCCAAGGTGCCAGTAGCCTTACATGCAGCATTGAGAGTGTGTGTGTGATGTTGTGTTTACGTGTATTTTTAGAATCCATCCATCTCTTTGTTTATGATTTGTGATATAAAGGCACAAGACGACTTGATTTTCGTGACAATACATGAATTTTTTCAGTTACATTAAATGTTACCTGTTAATTACTACTGTAGATGTTGGATCATAATTGCGTTGTTTATTAATTTCTATACTGTATAATGACATTCAGTAATTTCAGTAGTGACCCATTCGCCAATTCATTGTGGCTTATCTTAAAGAGTTTTTTTCTATTTTAAAACAGATAACTGAAAGTCATTAATTTTGTTTATTTTACTTTATTTGATCTATTTTTTAATTTATTAATACTCTATATTTTTTCTTTTTTAACCAAAATTCACTCATGTCATGAAATTAATTTTTTTTATTCACTTTATCTGCAGACACAGAAGCTATATACCCAACTAAAGCGCATGTCTATTATTTCTGCCACTAGAGGTCCCTCTATCAAAGCAAAGAAAACAAAAGACGTAATTTGACAACATCGTGAAGTTATATGGGATCGATAAATTTGTTTATTTCATTGTTTCACAGTCACCACTGCAGATGAAAATCCATGTGACTAAAACAGGTAAAATGTTCACTGACAAGTTAATGTATTAATTTTCAATTACATTACATTTAGTCACATTTACCAACTTCCTTTTCCACTCACAGGCTTGTGCTGCCCTGAAAGTTAGTGGCAGGTGACAAAATGAAACGAACCATTACCATTAATAAAATTAAAGGTTTTAATCACACTCAAAAAATTACCAAAGATGTAGACTAGCTGCCTTTAGACATTTAATGTTGAAATGTTCCCTACTGTAAGTTTTAGTATTTATTACAAGTTCCACTTATAAGTTTGAGCTGACACTCTTTTAATGTTAAAAACTTAGTAAATAGCAATATTTTTTCTCACTTCTATTTACTGTATACTTAATTGTTGACCTGTGTGGCACACACCTGCAACACATTTGCCCTAGCTGGAATAAATGTAGTCGGGCTGAAATTAATTCAGTTAAAGTTATAGAGATTATACTTTGTTTAGTGAATATGTTTTCGTCTTCAAATGTATTTATGTCAAATTACACCTCTGGCTATTTTAGCAAAGACCTTCTATAAAAATCTGTTGTACAAGCTGTCAAAGTTTGGGAGCACAAAACAAAACAATACATATGTGAGAATACGTCACCACAGCTTCTCCCTCAATGACTCACTCTTTTCGTGATGTACCTCACTACATAATTTACAAAAATTTAAACAAAGCTGCACAGTACAGTATACACTGATGCTTCGCTATCTTTCCACATCAAAAGCTTTTTAATCCTATTTTCACGTCTCTGCTAATGTACTGCTGGCTCGGGGCCAAACCGTCCGCAGGCTCAGAAGGTTACTCCAGCCCCTCCTGAGCACTGCAGCATCTGGCAAATCAATTATTAAATTAGCCAGCGTTCCTTTCAGGACGGAGAGGAAGAGTGATGGAGGGATGTAGGATATGAGAGAGAGGAGGGGGAGAACAATGTATTGGGGGGGGGGGATCAGGGCTTAACACAGGGCAACTCATCAGATAGGGCAGAGGCCCTATAGAGTTTCATGTAATGAGATATTGTACATTATACTCAATAGATTTTCTGGAAACCAGATTCTGTGCTCTATACTGTAGTAAGCGGGAGCTAATGAGATTCTATGACAGATAAGACAAATTGTAAGGGTAAATTGCAAAGGTTCAACACAGCAGAATTCAGTGAAAAAGGGTTACGACACCTACCAAATATCCACCTTCTCTGAGACTGGTTCATTGCGTATGACCTCCGGAGCCATCCAGGCCACCGTACCAGCGAAGGACATCTTGGTGCTCTTGTCACTGAGCTCTTTGGATGTGCCAAAATCAGAAATCTTCACTGAGTCATCATAGGTGATCAGCATACTGGAATAAAGAATTGGACACCAAATTTACATGAGCATTTGAGCAAAAACAGGAAAGTTAAATCTGCTGTTTACTAGACTGAGTCACAGGAAATAGAATTTAGGCGTAAGCCTCCCATTTGCCGAGTGTTTCAGTTGACATTTTCCTCCCCTTCCTCTATTACTACGACTATTTTGCAAGCGTACCATTGCTGCATCCTGGAAGCAATGCCCAGATTGTGATTGACTTACAAAAATACAAACAAGCCAGAATTATGACAGGTTGAGCCTTTTCACATAGCATGGAGAGAGGTCTGGCTAAGTGAGACGATTGTTTTACAAAACCTATCTATTCAGACCAATCCATTCGGGCCGGTCAAGAATGAGACACATCATCCATCCAAGTCAGCAGTTTGTAAACCAGTGGTTCCCAACCTGTGGGTAGGGACCCCTATTGTGGGTCACAAGATAAATCTAAGGGTTTGCCAGGTGATAAAAAGCATGGGGAAGGAGAAAAAATTGAGTTCTGCTTCAAAAGATTATATTTATGTTTCCTATAATCTTGTCTTTTCCCCCCTTATAACTGGATAATTAAACCTCTTCAGGTCTCTGAAAAGTATTTAAATGAACTGATCCCAACAACAACACATGCAACCTGTGAGATGGGGTTGCATATGAACACTGCTTTATTTTACAGAGACAAAAGATAAAAAGGGGAAGAGGTGTTTTTCTAAAGGTTGCAACAAAGCTGAAATATTCGTCATTACTCCAATTTCCCTACGAGGAACATTTAACAGGTTATGAAGCAGTATAAATTTAATACTGATACCTCACATTTTACCTACATCGACAAATGAGACCATCAGCAAGGAGACTGGAGATTACTATCCTGTCTCTTACAATGTCTTTGCCGGAAAGAAACCACAAAAAGCCGTATGGCACACAGACCGGAAGAGGCGATTTGTTGTTTACGTGCATGATCGAGCCACTGTTCTCTTTATTTCTATCTATGTTTGGGAGCAGGAGGATATATGTACTTAGAAATTTTAAATGTAATGTTTTTATGGCTAAACTGATATTGTGCAAATAAGTGCCATGTTTCTTTTATTCAAACAAATGCTAGTGCTACACAAGATCTTTACAACAGTTAGCAGCTACAATCAACACAGAATGAAAGTTCCTTGAAGGGGCTTTATTCTACATCAGACTGCTCATGTCTGAGACTTAAACTGAGGTACAGATTAGAGGGTTAATCCTCACCTACATGGGGCACAATAAGTAACCTCCTGCTTTGTACCTTTACTAGTGAGACTCACAATTAATTTTCGCCTGGTCTATAAAACTCACTTTGGCGACTTGAGGTCTCTGTGAATGATCTTGTGGAGGTGAAGATAGTTCATGCCGCCAGCAATGCCCATGGCCCAGTCCATCAGCAGCGATGGCTGGATCTTCCTGCCTGCTCTCAGCACCTCATACAGCTGTCCCTGGGCGCAATACTCCATGATGATGCAGTAACATGGAGCCTGGGTACAGATGCCTCTGCAGGTGTAGTGAAGTTTGTACAGCACATTAAGAGAGAACATATTCAAGTTGTCACAGTGCCGGTAATGAGATCTACCACTTGACATGTAGGCATTTTACATTAACATGTAATCGAGTCAAATGTACAAACATGGTCTTTGTGTAAGTCTACACTTTCTGTAAACTGAAGCCAGCAGATCAAATTATACTAACTTGAAAGTGATGATATTGGGGTGTTTGAGCTTGCGTAGGTGCTTGATGTCTGTTTCTTTGATGTTTCGCACTTTCTTTACAGCCACTTCCTGTCCGTGCAGTTTGCCCAGAAAGACGGCCCCCTGGGCTCCGCTGCCCACCCACTGCAGGTCTGATATCTCCTCGAATGGGACCTCCCAAGCCTCTGAGATTGAGGAAGAAGATGGAAAAGTAGTTGGAGAATTTATCGGGGAATAAACATAGCAACATATGCTGAGTGTCATGTTAACCTGTACTGATTACAGCTTATTGTCAGCAGCTTGGATGGCAATAATCAGTGAGCTCATATTCTTTCTTGCAGCTTATGTTTCATAAAATATCTAAACAGCATATTGTTATGATGCAATTTTGATGAGTCACGGAAGAATCCTTTATATTCTTTATTTAATGTGAGCAAACAATTTATCTCAATGTACTTTTTCTTTGCATTTTTGATGTTTAATGATCAACTTTGTGTTATTAGAGACATTAAACCTCTTGTCTGGTTACATGATTTTGATACTTTGACAGTCAGTCTCTTCATAATTCAAAAGAATAGTTTGACATTTTAAGAAATATGCTTGATGACATTAGATTAGAAGATCAATACCATTCTCTCATGAGTAAATTCAAGATTAAGCTAAAGCTAGCAGCCAGTTAGCTTAGCTTAGCACGAGGATTGGAAACAGGGGAAAATAGCTACTCTGGCTCCGTGCAGAAGTAAAAATATCCACCCATCAACACCTTTAACTAAATAAATATCATGTAACGTCATGTTGGTTTAGTAGTAATGTCTAAACTAGCATAAAAAGTAGAAAGAAAATTCCTGAATTTCCCATAGTTTGCCTGGCAACCTTAATAAATACATGCATTCCATTTACCTCTGAAGTTGGAATTTGGACCTGGGAGTGATGTCAAATCCGAGCTGACCCCATTTCAGTTATAAGGAGCCATTGTTAGCTATTGTTGTTGTCAGCACTATTAGTTAGCAGCCAATTACAACACACTGTGTGATGGTTTTTATGTGCAAAAGCGACAAAACAACAAGTCCACAAATAGAAGTTGAACAATACTGTCAGTCTGACTGATTTAATGACAAAAACAAAAAACAAAACTTATTGGCTAATAAACAGTGTAATGTACAGTTTTCTTGTTGTTTATGCACACAGTGGCCCTGTAGGATTTCAGTCTTGGGCTATTGAAGTTTCTCGGAGTTTCCGAGTTGAATTTCAACTTCAGGGAGTGTTCCTGATGATGTATCTGACTGTAAACTCTGAAATTCCAACTTTTGAGATCAAATGGAAGGCACCAACAGTCCCACCCCAACCAAATCATAAGGTGCCATTTTTACACTTTGTTGTTTGTATGGATTACACAAACCAGAAAAAAGCATACTAATTAATGAGCTTTAGAGATGCTGGAAGGCATGATTTTTGTTTCCACTGGGCCTGGCTCACAGTTTCCTCCTGTTTGCAGTGTTTGTGCTAAGCTCAGCTAAGCTAACTGGCTGCTAGCTATCACATATTCACTATACACACAGTGCCATCAAACCGTAAACTCTAACCCTAACTCAAAACAAGAGAGCAAATAAGCATATTAAACAAAATGTCAAACTATTCCTTTAATGTGCCAACTGGTATGTTATGCCAGCAAAATGAAGACAAAACAGGCTAATTTCATTTTTAGTTTTTGGATTCATTCAAAATATAGAAAAAAAGCTTAAAAAGAAGCTAAAATTAAGTTAGATGAAGACAGAAAAAACAAAAAGTCTGTTTGTGCAACTAAAGCTAACAGCAGGGAGCAAACAGGCTTTGCCCTTTTTTCAGTAATAGACCTGCAACAGCGTGAACCCTGGCTCATACAGTCAACCTACAGCCCAGATATCTTGTTCTGTAGTTGAACCTCACCTTAGCCTAAGACTTGGGGTGTGCAGGCAGACAGACAGGGAGCTCTAATCTCCTGTGTGTAATTCTGCCTCAGCCTCCTAAATCCTGCTTAGTGCCATTGTGGGGCTGATGCGAAACAGGGGTCCAATGCTCAGGAGAGGGTTAGAAGAGGGAGGGGATTTAAGAGCCTGAGTGTGTCTGTGTGGTGAATATGAGGTAGGAGGGGTAGTGATGGTAGAGATGGTTGTAGCTCTGTGTGTATGTGTGGGGAGGGGGATTTCCCAGTGGTCAGCAGGGGTCCATGAGGCCCAAAACAGACTGTTAATACAGAGAAAATATACAGCCTGCTCTGCTGCTGTTCCTAACCTGAGAGAAGAAGATTCAGACACATTTGTAATAGTAATAAGGATCATATAAATGATTAATGCTCTTCAGTGATAAACTGAGGGCCCTGTCTCTAATGAGCCCCTCAATTGTTCCACAGTGAAGACATAGGGCCACATCTGATAGACCAGAACACCCCCACGTTTGCTTTGTTTGATCTGAAAAATTGAGGACATTTAGGGCATCAGCAGGCAGCCGCAGTCCTTCAGTATCAATAGAGGGCAGATGATGTTCCTGCTTTCTATTGTACCTTCCAATCTAAGCTTAAGAATAGAGCATTATGATATGGCAGGCATTCAGTTGCAATACTCCAATTTATTTCACTTTTATAATATCCGTTTTGCTCTCGTTTGTGTGTGTGACTCCCTGTGATGCTGCACAGAAGAGAGGAGCGGTGAGGTGCAGACGGGCTGGAAGTGATAACAGCAAAGGATGAAAAGGGGAGGAAGGGAGACAATGAGAGATGGGGGAGGGGGGGGAGTCAAGAGGAGATGTGGAAGTCAAATGGTGATAAAATATTAGACGGCATTAAAGACAAGAAGACTTACAAACCTGCCACCCTGAAGCATGATGTGTGATGCTGTCTTTATTTTCTCAAGTTTGTTTTTAGGCTTCTTATCCGAGTTTATGTGTTCACGCCCATGCAAGATATGGAGTGCTTTTTATTTGTGGATGCGTTTATGTGTGCATGCACTCTGCTCACATATGTGTGTCTATGTGCCTGTGTCATTTCTGCGTTAATAGAGATGAGAGGCGCAGGGTCAGAACGTGGCCATGCATAATTCATGAAGCAGATTTGGCAGAGGAGTCCCGGGGGAGCGCTGTGCTATTGTTGTGGCTGCAGATATAAACAACACAGCGTCACAGGGAGCTAGTTTCATTGGTGGGGGGGGGGGGGGCACAAGCAGGCGAAAGGATGGGGGGGGATATCAGGGGGAATATAAGCTCTACTCAGCTTTGATAGAGTCTCTCTCTCTCTCTCTCTCTCTCTCTCTGGCTGCAGCCCTTTCACGTCAAGGAAAATGTTTACAACATAGCCTTTGAGGGAGTCATTTTTCTACCAACTGTTTCATGTAATTAAATAGGGTGATATGATGGTTTAATTAGCATATCAAAGATTCAGACTGGAATTAAATGGAATGTAGTGGTTGCTGCAACCATTAAAAAAACCACTGATGCCAGTGTGTGTTTATGCGTTTCCACTGAAATTAATTTGACTGTTAGACTCACCGTCCAGGTCGTGTTTGTGCTCTGTGGAGTAAGCTTTGCCAATCATAGTCCAGACAGGCCGTAGACACCCAAACAAGCCCTCCAGAAACCCTCCTCCCCCTCCAGTAGACTGGCACTGTAGCCTGGCGTCATCCGCCTGGCTCCTGACCACACTGCTGTCCATCTCCTGCTCCTCTCCCTCTGTCCTTCCAGGACTCCCATCATGCTCGTGGAGCTTTAGGACACTGTTGGCAAAGTGCTCCTGTTGTTCCTCGCCTGGTGTCTGGTTGTGCATAGCGGTTTGCCCCTCCCCTCCTCCACCCCCAGGCTCGACAGCGCCCCCGGTGTCTATGGAGAGGACGTTACGGAGGACGCACTGGGTAGGGGTCAGGTCCATTTCTGGGGTGCAGGGTGTTTCAGCATCGAGGCGGCGAAACGACGGAGGATCAGAGAGGGGTGTGTTGAAGCCAGAGAGAGAAGGAGAGGGGGCCCGAGGTTCATGTATAAGTGCCATGGCCTTTGATCATCCGAATAACTCAAGAACTGAGAACACAGAGAAAGAGGAAGAGAGAAGATGAAAATTATTATCAGTCAAACTGAAATTAAATCATTTTCTTACCCTCTGGGAGCAATGAAGGAGTTTAGCTGAATACTGAGTTTGTAGGAGTATGTTCCCTCTGGAAGAGGATTATTAAGGAGTCCTATAAGTAGAATCTTTATCTAAAGTCACTACGTTATCTCAAAGAAGTGACGGTTCTGCACCCCAAAAAGATCTAAGCCATGCAGCTCTGAAATCTCTGCAAATGCAAAGAAGACAAGAAGACACGCCTCCCTGCCCTGAGCTGTGGTTGTTATCAAGGAAATGCACACCCATAGTTCCTTCTATAGTGAGGACAAACATTTTAGAGAATACAAAACAGACTGAGTGAACAACATACAGAAAAATCGATCAACAGCAACATACAGCAAACCTATATCATTCAAAACACTCTTTTTTTTAGCATTTCACGCAGTTCAGAAGTAACAATTTATCATTTGCTGAAACACTGGTGTGAAGCTGCCACTCTGATCATCGGGGCAGTGGCATAAACTTATGAGTCACGATGTCTGATCTCTGAAGATAGATATCAGATCAATACAAGAGCGTGAAACATGATTCAGGATGTGAGATAAAGGACAAAAGAGAGTTTGTCTGGACAATAAATCAGAGAAACCCTCAGATCAGCACAACAGTTATTCACTTTGAATTGTCTTACGTCTGAGTGGTGCCATATAAATAAACTTGCCTTGCCTTAGAGTCGATGAGGTATACAGTAAAACATTTTTGACAAGTCTTTTAGGCTACTTGACCATCTTTTATAGGTGCAGCAGCATCATCACATCTCAGATAATTTCCTTCAATCTCACAGAATAATACACACCCTTTGCTTATTGTTTAGCATGCTTATGATTCACAAAACCATTGATCTGTAGACAGAATGGTTCCAGAGTTCAAACAATCACCAGTGTATTCAAATGGATGAAATCAAATGATTGCTGTATAATGACGAGAGAACTGTGCAAGCCTCCTCAAAGCTTGTCATTTCTCCAAGGACAACAGCACACAGGCCTACACGCTGAGCGGAGAATGAAAAAGCATCATGTCTTGTCAGAGCCTTTTGAAGTGATGCACTCCTCCTCTGCTTTCTCTGACAAGCAAGAATATGAGGTGCAGCTTTTACCTGCTGTGCAAAATAATGATACAAATCAAAATCCCTGACAGTACTGGCATCATTCTGTTGTTGTACAAATAAACATGTTTTCTTGCACAGGCTTTCGTCTGGTCATTGCAAGGGGCACTTCAGGTATGTTTACTGTCCATGTTCTGGTCACTGAGCCTTAATGCTTCTACATGCAGTTAAAACTGTTACAATGATCAACCGACTGTGACAGTTACTAAAAGTACTGCGCCTGGTGCCCAAAATGTTATGATAGCACCTACTGCTGTTTATAGCCATCTATAATTCATTCAATAGAAAAAAGATCACACCACACAGCCCCGAGAATACATTAAACCCCATCCATAAAGCTCATCGTCAGAAAAAAAATCATCCCGATTCTAATTTTGTGCGCAGAGAGAAACCCAACTACTGGGACACAGTGGGACACATCTGCTGTCTCAAATCTGGAATAACAACACTAATCGTTCACATCCGACTGATCCTGCCTGCTAGTAGCCCTGCCCCGGCTCTCACTTTATTTATTTTCGAGGTATCAGCTGCGGGAGCTGCAGGAGCAGGCTACGGTCTGTTACAGGCCAGTGCATTGAGGATATGTGAAGAGTGGTTTCTTGCGCGCATCATCGCTTCTCCGCGCACCTCCCGCGGTTCGGATCCCAGCTGCATCAGCGGAGCATCACTGACAACGCTGAAGTTACAGTCACACACACTACTGATGTATATTTAAATAATAAAGGACCGGCTGCCTTATCTGGGAATAAGATCGACTGCTATGTCTTTGCTGCTCATGACGTGAAAGCTGCCAAACGTTGCCTACCTCAGTACCGACAACAGAAATCCATCGCTGGTGACTGCAAACGCGTATTCTTGTTTATACTTTGGTAGATTCTAATATGTATCCTTTCCGGGGCTTATCGTTATAGCCAGCATCCGCGTCTTCCTCCTCCTCCTCCTCCTCCTCCTATCTGCATCCACTGAGGTCCCTCCGCCCTAGATGAGTGGAAGTCTGCGTTTTCACTGCGAACAGTAAGCACAGCTCCCCTTTGATTTGCTTGTTTTTCCTGCTCCTAAACCACCACCACCACCTCCTCCTTTTCCATTCTCCTTTGAGGTTGTGATCTGCGCACACTCAGGAATTTATACGGTTGTCTCACCTATAGTAAACACGAGCGCAGAGGAGAGGAGGATGGGAGGGAGGTGGGGGGTGGCAGCGATGGTGCGCCCTCCTATCAGGGAAGAAATGCGCTGTGACGAGCTCGGGCCGGTGAGACACGGGACCACCGCAGGTAAACGTGTTTATGAGTGAGTGAGGCTACTCTTAGGGGAGGGGGTGGGTGTCAGCCGGTATGTGAGGTGATCAAAATGATGTCATCCCCGAAGCATGCAGCATTGGACTGGACAGCGCCGTGTAAATCCCTCCAAACCCTATTAATGCCCTCTGTATCGGGTGTAATTGGTGCATAATCTGTGCGCGCTACTCCGTCTGCCACGGAGGGGACATGCAGGAAGGACGGCAGGTCGTTTTTTATTATTATCGTCTCCAATCTCCACTGACCCATTTCTCTCAGATTGGGACTGTTGGACAGCACAGCGCCTAAATGGGACTTTCCCCAGGCGTGATTTGTTTCCCTCAGCGACTTCAATTAACCCGAATGAAATAAAATATCACACTAATTTAAACAACTGTCATCTTTCAACACAAATCTCCCTGTGTATGACCACCTTCATCCTCCAGGGTTCCCAGTTAAATTTGGTCATTATTTCAGGTGTTAGGCCTATTTCCAAGCCTGGCATTCTTGCCATTCAGCAATAATAAAGTTTTCATTGTTGTTTCAAACCTAAAAATCATGCACACATGGGCCTAGAAAATGTTCTAAAATACATAAAACACAATCATGTTGTCAGACAAAAGTTGTAATGTTTAATACCGGAGAAATTAGAATAACCACATTTTAAGTACACGTGTTTATGCAGTCAATACTTTTAAGACCAAGTTTGCTCAGGTAACACACCAAAACTGAATAAAAACTTTTTTTTTTAAATATTTAAGCTATTCAACATGAAACTGACTCTAAATAACCCTTGCAAAACTTAAGGATGTACAATGCAAAATAATAAAAGGACCCCCAAATCACAGAGCTCACACATCAAGGCAGGGAAATCCTGCATGAAGCATGATTGTCAGTGTAACTCTGCAGGCCGGTGGGAGGAATCATGAAATCCCTGTAAACACTGCAGAATCCTCCAAGAGTCAAATTATTTGGCGGACACAGAGGAAGATGGGAGTTTGTGGAACAGCTGGGGTTTCCCCATGCCTGAGCTGTGTATTTACTGCAGTCTAAATGGTACGTGACCCTTTTTGAGTGCTAAATCCAAATCCAGCCCTTATCTCCCAGATTAAGCTCGTGTTGGGCTTAAACCCCGACGATGACCTCATCCTGCTGCTTGTAGACGGCGGGGGAAACCCTAACAAGTGCGCAGAGCGACCATGTGACACAGACAAATCTGCACAGTACACAAGTATTCAAAGCTTTGCCCCCCTCAGCAGAGCCTTATTAAAGTCTGATGAAAATAAGATCACTGCAGTGGCTGAGTTTGATACATACAGTGAAAGCATTTGAAAAAAAAAAAGTTTTTTCATTTTCATTTCTTTTGAGCCACTCTGCTTTCTGTTCCATGAAGCCTTGCCAACTGAAAATAGAAATGATCTTTGTGAGTAGGCTACTTTGTACTCTGTGTCTGTCTGGGGTAGAGTGATGCAGAAGCACCAAAACAAGGTTGTTGGTTTTTTTTTGTTTTTTTCTAACGACAATATAATTTCAGACCCACTGAGGAGAAAGCAGCAGCAAAATAATAATGGACCTGCTGATACAAGTAATTAAATGTTTAACTGCCTTCTTCAGACCATTAGGGACACTGCTGCAGTTCTACAACTATTTTCGGCAGCAGACTTGAATGCTTACAATTTCACAATCTAACAGAAAAATTTCTTCTAGTTCTTAAATGAATATTCAAGGAACCACAGCCAAAAATGTGGTTTATGAATGTTTAATCCGAGTACAAACAGAGTGGAAAAAAAATCAGCAGCTTTAATCATTCTTGCTATTTTATGCCATCCATATCTATGTCTTTCTCTCATCTGTCTTAAGGCGGTCTGAATAGGGGAGTACATTCTGCTCGGTTTCTATATTTCTCAAAACTTTCTTCATGATTTATTTATTGATGCCTGTAGTTGCAGGACGGCTCCTTGTCAGGGATGTTCAGTCCTCCAAGGGTCTGTGCTGCTGCCTCTGATGTCCACCAACACAGCCTCTGCTTCTGTTCTAGTTACTCCAACAGAAACAAGCACAGAAGGAACACCACGGGGTATCACTCCTTATCAGACAAAAACTTCAAATCTACAACGTGACAGCTATTTAAAAAATACATACGCAGTGGGACTCCTTTTTTTGTTTAGATATTGCACAGTGGACTCAGAATGAGCTGCATTCTCCTCACATTACTCTGCGCATAAATGCAGAAGTCATCTTGCAATGTAAGAAACAACAAACAAAATGTACACAATTAGAACAGCATAGCTTTGATCTGACTGCTCATGGAATGACTGCACAGACCTCTGTGGTATCCACCACAGTCTGATGTAAAATGCTGCATTGTTTGGCAACACGCCTTGTAATCTGTAGGAGGGAATTAACAGAAGCCTGCACTGAGAGGAAAGTCATGTGTGCATGTGTGTATACATGCATTTGACAATGAGTGCACACTTTGTCGTAATAGACCTGGTGCCAAGTGGTCACAGATTGTCCCAGTCCGGTTAAGGCAGAGGGGTGTGTGTGTGTGTGTGTGTGTGTAGGAGATGAGGGGGAGGGCAGTTCCTGGCTCTTTGGAGAGCCTATTTATGGATCTGCATCGAGAGCCCCTTGTGTTACTCATTGTCACTTTCACACACACACACACACACACAAACACACATATACAGCTGAATAGGTGGCCGATGATCAAATCCACTCAGCTGTGTTCCTAAAGGGAATGTGAACAAAAGGAGTGAAGATAATTGGCACTCTGCTTCAACATACTATTGACTGAAAACCAACAACAGCAGACATTTGTTTTGATTTCAGATGAAAGGACACAGGTTTGTGTGTCTGTGTTCTGCATCTGTGTGTCAATACAAACAGTGAAGTGATCACTTCCTGTCTGTCGAAAAAGCTGATATTGGGCAGTATTGTAATCAATCAGGTTGCCACTGCTGTGTGTTTCATCCATTTTTTCTGCTGACGAGATTCATTAAGAATTGCGCCAACCAACATTTACGAATTGTAGGGGGGTTGTGTGTATGTATGTGGTGTGTGTGTGTGTGTGTGTGTGTCCTCCGTTTCACTTAGATGATCTCACCTCCTGTCTGCTGCCCAGGAAGGAGTTTTCATTCATAAAGTTCATCCAATCACACATGCGTGTTAATGTGCGTGCGCACACACACACACACACACACACACACACACACACACGCACGCACGCACGCACACACACACACACACACACACACACACACACACACACACACA
>JAQLOL010000012.1:11771359-11782191 GCA_029783665.1 Naso thynnoides
ATTCTGCAACTGTTTTGTCATTGACTAATCATTTGAGTAATTTTTCAGAAAAAAGTACCAAAAAGTAAATTTGAATGAAACATGAATCAAGAACAAACAGGCCTCATGCTTTCTGCAGATTTCCTGCCAAAGTTCCTTCTGCGCGATTTCATTCATTCTGAGTCTCATCATGTTGAGTAATCAGCCTTTTCCAGATGTCTTGTCAGCTTAACGTCCTGATGATAATCAGCGATAGCTTTTATGACCACGGTGATAAAGATATGCCAGGGCTCTCTCTTCCTGGCAGGTGGTTAGTGATAATTAGCGTTCCTTCAATTGAACGCTCCCCTGCTGGTGGTTCACGAGGCACAGAGGCTGCCACGACACTGTCAGGGGCCGCAGGAGAACGCGGCTGTCACTCACATGCACGGATGGGGGCAAGAGGCTTGTTATGGTGGGGATGGATGTAAGTGGGCTGGGGTGCTTGAGGAAATTGTACAAGTAGCTGTCGGGAACAATTAGTCCTCATTTCAAAAGGGTGACAGTGTACAGATGAAGTTGACATCAATGCAATAGTAATTAGAGCATTAAATGAAAGAAATAGCACAACATTTTGGGAAATGTTCTTATCTGGTTTTGTGTTGGGAGTGATCCCACTTTCATACAAGTGTCAATCTTCTCATTTAACTCTCAGCAAGAAAGAAAATAAGTGTATTTTGCAAAATGATGCACTTCTCCTTTACAGACAGGATCAAGGACAGTTGATGTAAGATCTTAATCTAAACTTTGACTGTGTAATCACAAATATGTTCCCCCTTACATTAAATCCTGAAAACAAACAAAAAAAACCCCTGTCATGAATCATTTTACTTTAAGTCGACTTCTGATGTGAGTAACTGCTGCAGAGAAGGAAATCTTTTGTCTTTGAGGTTATAAGAAGTTTCGTAAGCAGGAAAGAGAACGACTGCAAGAGTTGGAGGCATGACAAATGTTCTCTAAACACCGACTGAAGGTTAATAAAGCTCAACCGATTAGATCTGGCGAGCATTACATTTGTGGTTGCTCGCACTGGAAATGTACCCGTGTCTCCCACTCAGAGACAGAAAAAGTAAGAAATAACAAACATTTCTTTGCCTTTACTTTTTGCTTTGCTTGTAACAGTGACACAGTGAAGAATGTGGTCTTCACTTGGCAGAGAAATCTGATAGATAGTCTTTATTGCGATGGAGTTTATGTTTCCACTGCCTGTGTGATTTTTGCAAACTAGCAAAGACAGATCCATGAACACAGTTTTCCCCCAGTACAGCACAATACTGAAAGCCACAAAGCTCAAAAAAAATTGAAAAGAACGTCCCCCCACCATTCACTAAGGCCCTCCTCCCATTTGGTATCACTGTCCGTCCTGAGTGATGCGATCACAAGTGGACGGCTCTCAGTGTGTCTGTACCCACCTCGTATTATCATGCATCTCCAGTGACCACTTGTGATCAGATGTCACTCCCGCAGGGGACTAACACTGCTTTACACCTGAAATATTGCCAAATTGGCGAGCTGGCGTTATTCTTCGAAGCTTAGTCCTCCATGTCTCGATATTAAAGCGCCACGTGCATAATTTCTGTCATGCAAATTTACCTGTGGTAACCTCTCCACCATGTCAAATAGCAATGAGCATCGCCTCCGCCACCACAGCAGCTCCGCATGCATTTTCCTTTCAAAATAAAAGCCTGAAGATGCCACAGGTGTTCGATATTCAATATTGTGAAAAATGTTGTCAGTGACTGCAAATATCGCAATATTCTGTAATAGCTAGTATCAACTCAATCCTTGCCAATATTTCAGATGTAGGCATTGTCTTGCTCCCTCATATCTGCATCACTATTGGTCACAGAAATCCTATATCTCTCAGGGCCCTAAATTAAACCATTACTTCTAATCATATAGAGTGATCAGCAAAAATAAATGATGCAGCTGGTGCAGTATGGGAACATAATGTGTATGGTAAGTACGTCCCTTCATTCTTGCCAAAGTATTTCTTGCTTTTATACTCTAATTTTACAGACTTGTTTTAGTTCTGTGTGGTGAATGCTAGTTGGCTAGAAGATGTAACCATCTTTGATTCACACAAACAGTTTGATGACTTCTCTTTTAGTCAGCATATATATATTTTTCAGCCATTTTCCATTTCACTCTGTTATTTTCATTCTCCCTCTCCCTCATTTACTCCCATCTCCTGATAATCAGCATAGAAATGCCTCAGCTTGGCCAATTAGGCCTTTTAATGGCAGTGATTACCCCCCACTTCCCTAGCCTGTCACTCATTCATTTAAAGTTCTTTTTTCCGCTGTGCTGCAGCCCAAGCATCCTAATTAAGCCAGAATTAAATGACCAGCAATGGCTGGGTGCTGGAGCCCACCCATCTCAGCACGTGGCTGAGGAGAGACCTCCGGTGGCTTTCATTTATGTCCTCACACGCAGCATTAGCTTTCACTCACGGTCAATGCACACCGGCTCTCTGAGGCTTTCGAGAACATTTATGGGAACAAGTCTCTCTTATTGATATCGGATACATAGCCAGTAATGCACAGCACACGTCTGGATGCAGGAGGCGTTTTATTGAAGAAGGCTGTTACTGGAAAAAATCTGATTGGTTTGTTTAGGAGCAGAACACTAATGTTTAATCACCACTGCCTTGGATTTAGGATTGAGTGTTTGATATCATCTATTTTATAGACTGAGAAGTGTTTTTCAGCTTATTGATATAAAGTGAAATCCATTTCCTTTATATGTTACATGGTTCTTGTTGCAATATGAGAAAACTGCTTTGACTCTTGTAAGCAAACAAGTTGATCACTTCACCTCATAGTTGGAATTAATTAGATTTTTCTTATGTTAGCAAAAAACAGGGTTAGTAACCCTCATAACATATTTTTAAAGATTTTTTAAAAAATTCTTATTGATTCAGTTATTGAGTCTGCCGATTATCAATGAATTAATGGTTTGGCCAATAAGATATGGAAAATAAATTAAATATAGTTACAAGTTTGCTTGAAAACAACTCCTTTACTGCTGAAGTGCTCCAGTTTTACTTTCAGCCCTGAAATTAGACTGATTTTATTTCTGTTGACTATGACAGCAGATACATATTTCGCTTTTTTTTTTATAATTGACAATTTAGTTTAGAGCTTCAACAGTGAATTTATTGATTGACTACTAGATCAATGAAAATCTGCAATATTTTTGATTAGGGCCGACTGAGATAATAAAAAAAATAGACATTGGGTACAGCCCTAGACAGTCACAAGCTAAGGTTCAGTACAAGACATGTTTTAATGTTTGTAAGTTAGATAAGAATGAGACTTAAGCATGAAGTGCTTCACTGCACAAAGCCTGTGGCTCAGTGTGATCATCTGCTCATCTGTTGCTGCTTCATGTACATTTTGATCAGCTGTGATTCTGTTGAGTTAATGCAGAACCAGGGGACACCACTGTAAAACTTGAAAATACAAAAAAATAAAAAAATAAAGAATCACAGAATTAGGGCTTGACTGATGTATCAGTGAGCCGATATTATAGGCCCATATTGGCCTATTGCAGATATGTTGGTGTCAGCCTATATGTCCTCCGATAAGCGCCAATATTAAAACTATTTTGTAAGGCTGAAAAAAATGCTTGGACTACTGATTTAAAATAGTGTAATTATGTAGTTTGTCCTCCAGAGTGCGGTCAATTGTTTAATAACAAGTAAGTGAAGCGTTTACTGTTCAGTGCACTGGTGTTTGGAATTAAGTTTGTTAAAATGTAAAATATCATATCTTTGTCATGACTCATAAGTATGTGATAACTAGTTGGGCTGTGTCTTGGCAAGAATCTCAACAATACTTTTCATCATACAGGGGTTACGATGCGATGTATCGCGATGTATCTGGTAAGGGAGGCAAGATAATTCAAATTTTTCTCTATCTTGTTTAGGAAAACTGTCAGTATAAAGAACACACCACAATGAAATATAAAGAAAAAGAAGAGTTTTTTTGTGCAATCAGAATATCATAGTAATAGTTTTGTGCAATAGCATTTGAACCACTGCCACAAATCTCTACATTAAAAAACTATCAATTAAAAATCAATACAATGTTTTTAAGAGTTGAAATGACTTTGCAAAACATAATATTGCGATACTGATGTATCAATGTTTTCTTACACTCCTAATCATCAGTATATCAGACATCGGAATTTTCTTGCTCCCCAATATCAGAAATGACATCGACCCCACAAAAAACCGTATTGGTCAAGACCAAGTATTGATAATTTGTTACTTTTTAAAATTAGAAAAAATGCATCTGAAGTATTCAAAAAAGTTTTCACTGGTTGCAGCATCTTTAATAAAAGCATTTTAACTACACTGGAAAAAAGTTATTTTCAGTCCTGATTTTGTTAAATTCTGGCAATTAATCACTCATGTCTTGACAAAGCATGCACAGTCTAGGCCGAGTGTAGCTGTTCTGAGCCCAAGGCATCTGTTGCAGAACACTGGATGTATAAGCTAAAGACAATTTTTATATGATGGTTTAAAAGCTGATTCTGTCGCAGTCGGCTAACAGAACGTCTTCCCTCTGATCAGGTCATTTGCAGAGTGCTTTCACAGTCTGTGTCCAGAGAAGCCGTGGGTGACCAAGCTCAGCTCGGCCGGACTTGTCTACCTGCACTTCGGTCGTCAGCTGCTGGCTCAGCTGATGCAGCTGGAGGAGGATGACAGGCAGCTGGGTGTGCTCTATGACAAGGTGAGAGAGAAAAGATTGTCAACACTGTCACTTTCATCATGAAGTTGGGAGACAGGGAAAAGAAAAGGATTTTTAGAAGTAACAGCAAGCTTATTCTGTAATCTGAGCATTAAATGACACCTATCGCCATGTTGGTTGTTTAAAAAACAGAATCCATGCAACCTCGCCCACTAGAAAATGCTGAAACCTTGAGATAAACTTTAATTTATGGCAGTCTGCCTTCGTCAGAGTGTTGGCCACAAAGTGTGTTTGGAAATAGAAGGAGAGAGTCAGGGATGTGGCAAAGTTTCTCTCTCTCAGATTCAAACTGAGGCACTGCAGTTATATTTAAAGCATTTCAGACAGCCGGACCAGCAGGAGGCCTTGGAACACAGGGCAGTTTTGATGTCCAAGCAAATTAAGCCCGCCAAATTGTAGGTCACCATAAATATTAGCATTATTAACTCATATTACTATTGGCCTTTTGATGTGTCAGTTTGTTTAAAACCCCCAGTAATCCTTTTATTCATGGCTGGGGCTTTATTTATT
Organism: Naso thynnoides; assembly: GCA_029783665.1. Lineage (NCBI taxonomy): Eukaryota > Metazoa > Chordata > Actinopteri > Acanthuriformes > Acanthuridae > Naso > Naso thynnoides. The sequence continues at coordinate 11,776,645 of JAQLOL010000012.1, forward strand.
TTAGGATGTTTCATGTCTCGCCGTCTGCCAGTTCAGACAAAAGAGCCTCTATTTTTGTCCCCAAACTCAGTTCCACTCATAAGCCACTTGCAAAATGTCAGCTGTTTGGTGATTGACCTTCCATGTATGTTGACTTTTTTTTTAGCACAAGTAGATAAGGCTCCATTTCTTTGCTCCCTCTTTCACCTCTTGTTAGTTTTGCTCATGAACCGCAAAATTGTAGCATCGAGCCTTGCACAGCAGTTTGGATCAACTGCCCAAGCACTGAGCAAATGGACCTAGATCAGGATAATGTAATCCCTAGGACATCCTTTTCAAAATGAGGACAAATGGCTGATTCCTGTGTAATTACAGGTTATAAACTCGTCTGTCACATGCTTCTTTTAATTCCCTGCAGCTGTATGAGAACTTTGTGGAGGAGGTGGATGCTATAGACAACGGCATTTCACAGTGTGACGGGGAGGCCCGTTACTCCATCTCCACCACGCTGAGCTCACGTGTCAGCCACCTGAATCCCCGATGGAACAGCAAGAGTCAGGACACTGAGGTGAGGGACTGCACGAGTGTTGGCACAGAGACAAGTGTGATGCAGCACGTTTATCATGGATGAGAAACGTGTTAGAAAGTGTGTACTCTGTATCTGTGATGTAACAACATTAAACTTTAACAATCTTGATGTATTGTAGTTTTAATTTTAATGATCAAGTGGCTTAGAAAAAACACGCCAATTGCAGATTTTGAATTAGGATTACAGGATGGAGGTTTAGGTGTAGTGCAGAGGGTTAAAGTTGTGGCAGCATCACAAGGTTTAACTAACAGGACATTTAATTAGAAGGAGGTGTGAAAATATTGTGTGTTTGTGGCCAAACAAGCACATGGATGAATCTGATTCTTTTGATACAGGATACGTCAAGATATCTTGAATCATGGCGTGACGAAGTGAGGTTCTGTAGATAGAGTAATAATGTCATTACACCTTATCATTGGATAGATTTCCACAGTATTTCTTATAGACACTGTGTTTATAACTGTTTCCTCATAATACTTAATATCCATTGACAGGAAACACAGAAGAACTTTTTTTGACATGCATGGAGGGGATTTTCAAAGTGTTAGAAACAACATAGATCCTTGGAATAACATTCTAAAGTGAGGACACTTATTTCAAAGTTTGCAACTAATAACTATTTCATTATTGATATTTTTCTGAATTGATTGTCATTGAAATGTCAGAGAAAATGTAGAATGTCCATTTCAATTTTCTAATATCCAAGCTGACGTCCCGAAATTGCTTTCAAATTGCATTTTTTTTGTCCAAACCGAAGTTCCAGCATTAGTGGGTTACTGTTGTAAAAGACTAAGAAGAGCAACGAATCCACACGTCGGGAAGGTTGGAGCCATTTCAATTTGGCATATTTGCTTAAAAAAACTACTTTAACGGTTAAATGATTCACCAAAATAATTTTCTGTCATTCAAGTTGCTTTAAAGAGAAGTCCACCTTTTTCATGTGGCTGTCCAGTCAATGCTGATGGTAATTGAAACAGAAAGCTGAGTCCTCTGAGTTGTCCTGCTCACACAGCCATTTTGCAATGCCTACATGTACCAGGATGCATTGTGCGCAAGATCCTGAGGCTGCAAATGTGGCTCAATTTACCAAACAGTAATGGCATAAGCAAGAGTGGTGCAGTAACGTTACTTTTCCCCAAGCTGTGAAATAATCATATAGATGTCATTGTATTCTGACCCACCAAGCATCATGGAAAGAGATCATTCGATGTTTTTCAGTTGAAATAACATCACATTATCACCGAGTAAATATTAGCCAGTACACCGGCAGCTCCAACCTGTGTACCTGGGGATAGTGGCTTACTTTTACACAAGCTGTAAGAATTATATCTTAGATGTTATATTTTGTTGTGATTGAGATTCTGACCCGCTATGCATCGTGGAAAGAGGCAGGTAACCATTTTTTGCTTGCGGTACAAGAGACAGCTGCCAACAGCGAGACTCAGGCCTGTTGCAGCCCGAGGATAGACTCTCCAGGCCCCGGCGGTAGCTGGCTTGATGCATAGGTAGCCTACAGAAAAGATGGGCGGGAGGGCTAATTTTACTTTTCCACAAGCTGTAAAATAATGACATAGCTTTTTTTATATTGTGTTGTGATATTAGCCATTTACATCAGTTTAAGTGCTTGCAGCATTTTTTAAACTCTTTGTGTTGTGTTGTACCCGAAGCTGCTGAGTCCCAGGTCGACATTGCGCAGATGTGCTGTAATCACAAAACCAAAACAGAACAGTACTTGCTGGGTCTCCACGGTTATTATCCGTCACATCGAAACATTCCTTTTATTCAATATTACGTAGGTTTCAATAATGAGAGCTTTTTGTCTGCCAGAGACTGAAATTTAAAACAAATAGTGTTGGCTCACCTAGAGTGCGAGAGGAAAGGCGAGGAGTAAACAGTTTGTGGTTCGGTGGCGTCAGTGGTTCTAGGAATAACAAGAGATTTTGACGCTGAGCCCCAGAGACACAGAGAACATTGAAAAAATATATTGTTGGGTTTCAAATGAAATCCGTTATTTGGATAGAAAGAGATAAAGTTGAAAATTGGTGGAGTTCCCCTTTAATCAACTCATCATTTAAGCCCCACTTATGTTCAACATGGTCCTGGACAGACAATAAAAAATTACAAACTTAGGGCCTGTGTCCACCAGACTGTTTTACCTGAGCGCCAGCATCTTTTTCCAGTTGTTCTTAATGAGGAGAGCGCATCTGCAGCAGTGCAGCAGCAGATGGCTGCTGGGAGAACAAGCACAGTGGCCAGTCGCTTTTCCGATCACTTTGTTTTTTTGTGCAGCTGCTCTCAGCACTTCCAGTTTCTCAAATTAACAGAAAGGCGTTGATGACAATCACTCTCCTGCCTCCTTGCTTCTTTTCTGAACGCTGGAGCTGTGATAGCAGGGCCAGCATCGTTATAAAGCTCATCATCCATACAAAGTATGAGGGAAAGGACCTAACCTAACCTGACATTTGATCCTCATAGTAAAAAATTTAAAGATTTCAAGCAGAACAGATAGTAAAAGCAACATAGCAGTGTCAATCATACAGTGGCCGTCTTCAAGATATTGTTGTCATGGAGACAAGACGCACATGCAGCATTTTGTTCTCTCAGCACACAACGCTTTTTCTTTCAGCGCACAAGTGCTTTATCCCAACACTCCCAAGAACTCCACCAGTGCTTTTTCTGCCCCTAAAAAAAATGCCACATGGACACGGCACCTAAAACAACGAAAAATCTTTCTTTAAAACCCAAATTACATTCGTGCAAACTAACCAAAATGTAATAATTTAACAGAATCTAATCGATGACTTAGTAACTTGTTACCTTGCTACATAGATCAGCCCCAAGCTGAACTCACTGAAGACCCTCATGTTAAATAGGAGGCTGCTCCGCAGCCGGGCCAAATCATGCGAATGACTGTGTTCTGTTTTTATTTACTTCTGCACAGCATTGGAATCTTTTCAGAAAAATAGCTGGAAGTTAAGATCATTATGGTAAGCATGATGGCTACATGGCAGCACAGATGAATTGTTTTTTGTTTTTTTTAAAAAATCTGCAGATAAGACAGAGACCCAGAAATGACCTAACATGACTTTTCAGTGGTGCTTAGAAAAAAACTGCAGGGACAAGAGCAGCTGTTCTCTGCAGACTCTCATGAGATACCTGCAGCCTGACTTTGCATAAACGTTAAACATGCCGAATTCAAATTTTTTTCATCAATGAAGCTTTCTCAGGGGAGAACAGTCATTTGTTTTTTGTTTGTTTCACGTTTCATTTCACATGATTCTTCTTGTTGTCCCAGCACTTTGCTCCAGTTTCCCCACTAACTCACTTTGCAGTGAGTAGACAGCTCTGGCACATCAGAAAGTAGGACAGATTTGTGTAGATCAGTACCGAAAAACATTTAGCTGGCAGCTTGATGGCAGACCGACCTGGTGAACTCTCAACAGTGGCTATTTGTAATAACTGAAAAACAAATTTTTGGATTTTCATCTCCTTCATCCACAACAGTTAAAATGCATGGACACCGCAACCCCCTCAATCAGATCCATGGAGATCAGATTTCTGCCTTACAGGCTGTGTGCAAAAGTGTTGTGATAGCATGTCTGTCTCGTGCTCTCCTTAGTTTTTTGCTCACAAGGTAATGAGAGTGTGAGGTCAGGTGGGTTTTTGTGCAGCAGATGAAGCAAGAATGAGTGTTGAGATGGCTGGACTTGACTGTATCCCCCACAGTTTATCTGGGACACAGTCTCATTGAATCTGTCTGACATTAATCTGTATTAAAATTCATAGATGTTGCCGTATTAATCTAAATGATCTTAAACTAAAAGGATTTTGAACCATGAGCACGAAGTTCTGTTTTCCAACAGAGTGACATCTAAAGTCAAGTCAGTGGGAAAAACTATATCCTGCCTTCATAAAATGATGCAATATTATTTCCACATCCTCACACTGTTTTTAGCAGTAACATGCACACGTGTTTAACTAGGAGGGATTCAGAAAGGCGATGAAGATGGTTGGGGAGGAATTCCTGGATCGTCTGGAGTTCTACCAGTCCTCCTGGCTGCCAGCTCGGGTGATAGTGGAGGAAGCTGTTAAGCAGAGGCATCAGGTAAAAGATTACTCCAAATAATATGTTAATTTTTAATTTGTTTTAGTCCTTTGTAAACATTATAACTTTGTAACAAGTATCTTGGCACTTGGATCCTGGAAAAAGTCATTTGTAAAGCTGTTGTGCAAGTCACCTTAACAGTATGTAATGCATAATTCATCTCCAGCAGTTGGTTTCTCCCTTCTCTTGTGTTTCTTTCTTGTATGTTTATCTGTCAAATAATATTGACATTGTGTAAATTTTGAAATCTTAAGTACAGTATTATTTATATTTAATAAAGCCAACAATATCCAAAGTACAAATCACCCAATATTTGTTGATAAATCATCTACAATAGATGTTAAATGGACTGCATTTATATAGAGCTATTCTGGTATTTTTACCACTCAAAAATTTTACAACATGTGAGCATTCACCTATTCATTCACACAAACTGTTAAACACCACTAACTGCCAACCTGCTCACAAGAAAAAAACTCACACACTGGTGGGACAGCCATCAGGAGCAATTGTGGGTTGAGTGTCTGGCCCAATGACACTTCCTCATGCAGACAGGAGAAGTTGGGGATCACACCAAAGAGCTTCCGACAAGTGGATGACCCCCTGAGCTACAGTTTTCCCTAGAGGGGAATAATTTCCTACAGACCTGACCCTGTGTGACCTTGTGTGACCCTGTGTGTCGTTCTCCATCATTTTAGAGAAAAGTGTGGAAGTTTGTACTATAGTTCAGTATGGAGCTGAATGTAGTATTTAGCTGGAGGAAATTAAAAACAATTTGGCAAAGAAGAACCGTCATTATTTTTGTAGAACCATGTTTTAGCCCTGAAAAAGTAATTGTGTGTATATATAAATATATGTTTTACAAATGTAGTCC
>JAQLOL010000012.1:11789398-11805531 GCA_029783665.1 Naso thynnoides
TCCCAGCTGTGACTCGGTTCCCATCGTTCATGTTAACGAGCCATTCAAAAGAATCGGTTCGTTCGTGAACATCACAATACTATTGGCTAATATCCCTGCAAAAATATTAGACATTTGATGACACTAGTAACACCTTACCCCATAGTACTGTATGTAGAAAGTGAAATACACAATGACTCACTCCAGTTTGTTTAAAAACACATATAATTCTGAGATGTCGATTAAGATTCTTCACATGGCATTTCTGCTGCTGCTATTTCTGTCTGCTTTGTACACATTATACCTGTCTATTAAATGCCCAGCTGTTCAAAAACAAAAGTCTCCACATTGTTCTGCTTTGGAGAGAATCTTTTTATATTGAGTCAGCTGTCTAAAGATTGAAGGTATCATAAACTGTACCAAATTGTGAAATCCTCTTATGTAATGGTGTGATTTTGGTCCGTACAACTCAAACTGATTTTACAAATGAGATCTCTTCGATGTGCCTCATGCCAAGTCACTGCAGATGTTCTGCAGTCCACCTGACCACTATGTTCTTTTAACGTCTTGTTACCTTTGACTGACAGTATGTGCTGCTATGCTGTTATCGTGGGTGACGTCTCATTACTGATAGACTGCTGGTTGTCCAAAGACACAGGAGGAGGACAGAATAGCTTTGAGATACTGATCTGACCACTGGCTGCTCTGTTACATGATTTCTATTTTCACCTTTTTCCTTGAGGTCTCCTTGCTCTTGGCTTCCATTAGTGTTGCTTTTCTTCCTCTCTCTCTGTCTCTGTGTGTGTCTCTCTCTTTCTTGTACAGTATTTCTCTCCCATAAACATGCCCTCCATTTCATTGTTTTTTTCCTATCTCTCTTGCTGTCCTTTTTCCCGTTAATCATGTTTCTGCCCCCCTCGCCTGTTCTCTCCCCTATCTTATTGTCTCACCTTTCCCACCTTCCGCTGCTCCCCTCAGCCAATCCCTTCACTAGACTTTTTCTTTTCCAGTCCACTTCAGAATCTCATCAGGCGGCAGCTCTTTGAACTAAAAAGGCGGGCACCTGCTTGTGGTCATGGAGCTCTTCAAAGCTCTAATTTAATGCAAACATGGCGGTAGGTATAGAGCTACATGAAAACAATGGCTTGTGAGGTGAAAGAAAAGCATAGCTCCAGATGGCTCTTCCACTGGGTGGCTTGCTTCCTCTCAGTGGGCTATGCTGACACTGTGAAAGGGGTGTTGTTATCACCTGTGTCCCTGCACCTGTGGGGAAACAGGTCTATTTTTATCAGCATCACATTGCTAAGGAAATGTGAGCTGGGAGAAGGAAGAGAGGGGTGGAAGCAGCCCTTCCTTGGAGATGCACTGTGTTTGATGGTGCTATAGGTTTACTGCAATATGAGCTGAACTAGAACATCTATTCCAGGGAAAACGCACTGCCGTATCTGATGTGGATTTGCAGCAGGGCTGCAGCTAATGATGATGCTATTTTTTTTGATAGATCATTTGGCAAATAAAATGTCAGAAAACAGTTTAAAATGTCCATTACAACATTGAATGCCCTAGGTTATATCATCTAACAAACAGTCCAAAAGCTAAACATACCACCCCAAATACAAAGAAATTCTTTGAATCCTGATAGCATGACGTGTTTATTTTTGCATATTTTCTTATTCTGACTTGCCAGCAACAGGTTTCAGTTGGAACAGGAGCGTCTGAAAAACGGCAAATGTTCACCACTGTGTGAAACACCTGATTGTGTAAAGTTGGACCCACTATCTCTTTACAGGCTTGGGAACACTTCATAAAACTTGTTGGTTACTGGATCAGTTAGCAGATGACTGCATTAACATTTTACGCAGCATCAAAACTTTTTTGGTGTGATGTTTAGAAATTAAATGTGGCTAAAAGGCCATCTTGTATCTGGCTTGGAGGATTGGAGGAAGTGGTGAAGCTAATACAACTCCCATGTAATTTTCTCTTAAAAGGAGCAGAAAAGGAGCAGGCTCTCTCTCTCTCTCTCTCTCTCTCTCTCTCTTCCTCCCTCCACCCTTCTGTGTGAATTGGATAAATAATTGGATGTTCCATGTTGAAGGGAAAAAATACCTTAAGTATGTAAAATCTCTACAGCAGAGATGGATGAATTACTATAAGTCAGCAAGCTGCAAGGGGAGGGTTCAGCATCTCTACATATAAGTGGCTCTTGTTGTCTTGGAGAGGAGATTGAACAGCGGGCTGAAGCTCTGTGCAGAACCCATAAACACATGTGGTGGATATTTTATGTTTTAATGGCTGTAATTTCCTGAATATCAAATCATCAGTAATTTTGTTCCCTAATAAGGCACTAATTCCCAGTATCTGTCTTGTTAATCCTATAGTAAATGTCTTCAAGGTGGGTGAGAAGGTAATTGACTAATTGTGGGCTTATTTTTAGCGGGTCATCTTGAGAATCACGAGCTTCCTGGCCTGTAATAACAAGTCATCCCCCTCCTACCCCTTCCCTCATTACCAGCACTGTTGACCTTTCCTCTCAGCTCGTTTTCCAGCCATACTGTGGAGCTATTGATTCGTTGATTCATTTAACAGGGATTAGGGGGTTGCCATGCTTTCCTCCCCATGTTGTCCTATGACAGTCTTAATAAGGATAAGATTGTGTAGACTTGAGATAATTGCACGAGGAGCAGACTCAAAGAGGGATTAGGATATTCAGTGCACGTGTACATGTGGAAAGTTTGACATTATGGTCCACTATTGTACTTGTGAAGCTCTTCGTTCGGTATTGCAGTTTTAGATAGTCGTCTACAGAATGGCATTAAATATTTAAAGGGAAGTAGAACGTCTGGGAAATAAACCCTTCAATATCGAGAAGAGAAACTACTTATTTCCAACTGCAGCCATGTCTGACAGCTGTGTCACTTTAATTCTTATATCTTCTTTAAAAGTCTGTTTTAAAAGCAGAGGAGGGGCAAGAGGAGAGCGATGACGTGACTGAAGGTGAAAAACACAAACTGAAACATTGCTAAATATATCTATACATTGAGAAGAGCATTCTACAGTTATGGAGATAATGCCATCATGGCAGGAATGACACGTGCACACAAGCCAAAAAGAGCTGGTTAATGTGTTTCAGATGACATGCAAGCCTGTAGGCAGGGCTGCATGCTACATGCAGTGGGTGGCAAATGAGCTGCTCTACATTTTTATGAATTTTGCCTCATATCCAGAGACACTGTCGGGGTCAGCTCATAAAACCTCGCGGTGCAAATCTTTTCCCACTTTGTGAGATTGCCTCCTCAACTACTGTGATTTTCAACATTAGTGGAGAAGAATAAAGCTCACTTGTATTGGTCTATTTGCTGGGGCTGATTGTAGCAGTGCTGTGTGTGATGGTTGCTGCACTTTACCTTTGATGGCAGGAGCTTTTTTCCAGACATTACATCTGAAAAGATTAGAATGATGAGTCTCTGTGCACAATCATGCTGAAATAAAGTCATTATCATTGTTTTATTTACATCTAAGAAATGTCTTTGACGTTTTTTCATGATTGATCATTTTATGTTGTTTGATTAAATAATTTTCTGAACAAATGTCAGAAAATAGTTTAAGATTCCTATCACAATTTCCTAAAGCCCAGCCTGACATATTTATAGCTTTTTTTGCCCAAGTAACAGTTCCAAACCGAAGCATAAATAGTATATCAGTATATGTGACAAAGGAGCAAACCCTCACAATTTTAATAGCAGCCAGACATTTTTTCTGTGTATATTGTGTAATTGTTTCAGCCTTACTTAGTTTTATTATGCTCTTTCATTGATATTTTGGTGACATTATTCATCTGTTTAGGTTTAATGTGTAGTTTTGTCTGGTTTTGCAGAAATGAACAGCACAGTGTGTTTTGCAAATGCAGTGAATCAACAGGAAGTGAGCAGCTAACCACATAGTGTCCGTCTGTAAGCCAACGTGCCCTTCTGTCTTCCTGTCTCAGGCTGTCCCTGCTGGAAGAGTGGCGTGGCGTTCGTGATGAAGCACTGTCGGAGCTCAGCGGGATTAAGGACTGCATCTTCGTTCATGCCAGTGGCTTCATTGGCGGGAACAAGACCCAGGAAGGAGCCCTGGAGATGGCCCGGAGGACCCTGCAGGCTGCCGCCCAGTCACCTGCGAATGGAAGCAGCTGAATGGTCAGAGAGGACGGCCAAGGCACACTCTGTTCTCTCAACTGTCTTTAAAATGTTAGCTTGCTAGCTTACTGTAACTTGTTTGTCCCAGCCAGGGCTAATGTTGTTTTGCCCTGCCTTGCCAGGATTGGGACAGTGGGAAAATAGTAGCCAAATAAACTTGGACCAGTTCCCTAATTACTTATATTCCAATAAAAAAAATCACTGAAACACAGTGTTTACTCATGTTCTTCTTCTGCTTTCTGTCTGTTCTCATAAATGTTGGTCAGTTTGTTGTTTATTCACAATAAAAAACTATTTGGAATATACTAAGGTCTTTTGTAAACCTTTTTATTTTTTGGTTTAAACCCGTAACAAAGTATTTGTTTTTCAAATGCTTCTTACATCTCTTTTTCACCGTCATGGGAATATGATGCAGACCGTCTGATGGACCAGCATCTTCAAAGCCCATGAATACCATGGCCTTACCTTTCAAGGGTCAATTTATAGAGACACCTGGACAGTGGTTCATCCTTTCATTTCCAGTGGGCTGACATTAAATATAGCATTACAAAGAGAGGCAGAGGCTACTTCTGCCTGGCTCCCAGATCAAAGCGTCAATAATGAGGCCTGATTAATTTGGAGAAATTAAATTTTCAAATGCCACAAATAGGTGCTCTTTATGGCAGCCAGTGTTGTGACAAGGTTACCCACAGCAGGACGAGCCGCACAGTCAATTTCCCCGTAATAAAGCCGGGTGATGTGCCTTGAATTTTCTCATTAATGCTCCAGATTTTCTCCCTCTCTATCTCTGCCTGCTACTCCTCAGTTAGTGCATTCTCCGCCAGGCTGCCCTTCTCCTGCTCTTGCCCTTGTGCAACATATTGCTCTACAGTTTCACTGCTGTGCATTTTATTTCCGTCAACACCACTTACATTGTTTAAATGCCACAGCAGTGAACAAATATTGTATGTGGTGTTACAGGTGCTAATCCTGCTCTGCTTTATTGCACTTTTTTTCTTCACTTGTCATTTCTTGTGTTCAGCAGTGCGGACTGTGAATTCTTCACTGACGAGGACCCTTTACAAGTCCCTCTTTGTTCGTTTGCTTTCTTTGTTTCTCTGTGAATCAACTTTGAGTGGATGCTGGTCAGAAATACAAACAGTTAAAGCCTTTGAGTAAAGAAATCTGCACAGAAAACACTGTCAGAATGATTCAGCTCTTAGTGTGTCAACTAATCTATATTTAGTCAAGTTTTAAGTGCTGAGTTGTGTTTCCATTTCAGTCGAGAGGCTATTTTTGATAGCTTTGGAAAAGGTACTCTTCCATTTGAATCTTATTTTCCTCACTACCTGTGTCTCTCTCACACACAAACACACACACATTTTAGTGTTATTACTCTACTCTCTATTGTGCTGAACCTGAGCCAAGACCTCAATCCAATCTATGAACATTTGTGACAGCCTTTTACAGTCACATGTTCACATTGTAATCTTTGCCAACCATTGCTCTGTTGTTTTGTGAGATTCAGATGATGACCCTTCAGGAGACGGTAGAGGTGTATTTACTGCAGACGTGTAATTGCAGACACTGAGAGAAACATCCAACTGAAATGAGGAAAAAATGGACTTGTACCCTAATATGTATTGATCTGAGTTTCCAGCCACCACTTTACCCTCGGCACACAATTTCAGGCTTATTCATGATCAAGAGCACTCTCCTGATTGCTGTGCACAGGAAATCACAAGATGCTATGCCTGTGTTTTAGCATCTTCAAAAGCCTGTTCCTTATTTTTGGTCTCTTTTTTTTAATCCTATGCCCCCCCATAGAACCTGAAAAAACTTGCCAGCGCTGTTCTTTTTCTGCTGCCCAAATTTCCCACAAAGCAAAAATTTTTAATACTTCATTTTGTCAGCAAAGCTAATTTTCCCCATGCGTTGTGGTTTCCACACATAGCAACAGTCTCAAACCTTTGTGTTGGTCCTGGGTTCGTAAGCATTTTTAGACGACACCAGCCCCAGCAAGTCCCAGTTGGCCACGCTGTGGAAAAATGGCTACTGAGAGCCTCAGCAGAACACCTGCCCCCCGCCTGACCTGTTGTTAGTGGATTCAATCCCAAGAGAATGGCAGGCTAGTTACAAGAAAATGCTCTGCTGCTTTTACATCTCTCCCTGACTCCATCAGGCTCACTCGCCATGCAGCCAGGACATGCATTTTGTTTTTTGTCCTTTCCTTTTACGACACAGATAATAGACAAAAACCATCACCATGGCTGCACTCTGTTTCTTAGAGAAGCACATTTCTTCCACTGTCAGCCAGATACTTTCCGCTGCCTCTATCAGTTCACAAATTTATGTATGGTTCAGTCATTTTTCCCCTTGAAGGACTGCAACCAAACCAAACAGATGGTGCCAAACTGTGTCACTTCACTGGAGCCAGGTTTTCCAGTAGAGTTCACACGTCAACATTGTCACCAATAAACTGCTCCAAACTCCATCGTTTTTTTAAAATGACTTCCTCTGAGAACCTCCCAAAAACTGACTACCTCCCTCAACTCACTGTGTTCCACTTCTGGCTGCAAATTGAACTTCTCACCCATATCATGCCTTTCAATCTGTTTAGGTACGTGAAATACTGACAATGTGCAGTTTTTTTAAGTGTGTGCATTTTGGGGTTTCTGCAATCATGTGTTTTCTTATTATGCACGCCTTTGTCCCCTGTTGTGTATCTGAAAATCTGCAAAACTCAGCCTGGCAACCATGGAGGCAATCACCTGTCAAGGGCAAAAAAAAAAAACCATCCACAAAAATTCAACTTTAAATCAGAACAAAAAATGCATTACGCTTGCAGCATTCTATATTATATTTGTAAGGAGGGAAAATGTCAGTCAATATTCGGCAGATGATCAGAAGATACTCTTGCTGCATTTGCAGAGTGCAGAGCGCTCACCCTAAGAGCGAACCTCCATGAATAACATTTTCCACACACTTGTGTCACTGTGTGTATGTGTGTGTTTGTGTGCGTCCCACATGCTCTTATTATTTATATGGAAATTTGTGACCCTGGTAAATCTGTCTCCAGGATGTTTCATGTCCAACCCCTCCTGTGTTTGTAAATGCATGTGTTTATTTGTATGCTTGTAGAGGTGTAGCCTACTGTTCCAATAAATCTTCACTTTTAAATTGATAGTGTAATAGTGTAGTTTTAGGTCTCCTACATGATGACGTTCAAGACTATAAACCTGTGATTAGAGGGTGCATCCTCATTTAGGCTAAATAGAAAATAATATATATATTTTTTTTATACCTTTTAATATTTCAGGTAGTTTTATTTCAGGTGTTTTTTGTTTGTTTGGTTGTTTTTTTTGGTCCTCAAATGGCTGCCTCTTCACCTGTGTGACCACCTGCCTGGGATTCAATCAAATTTTGCAGGGAGAGACAGCCTTAAAAATCTAATTATATCTATAGGTAAGCCAAATTAAGTTACGAGCTCACAGGCAGCCGACGTCTTCTCAGAAAACACGAGACTAATGCTGTCATAGTGGGGGGCAAGAGGGACATGTGATGGCACACCTTCCATGCCTGTCACACAAATACACACACGTGCACGCGCGAAGAGAGAGAGAGAGAGGGTGAGAGAGTTTGCCCCACATCTTTGTTGCTATAACTACCCTCTGTCACGGCAGTCAGAGATGAAGCCGTCCGCAGGCAACAAACCTCGGATCCTCCGCTGATGCTCCTCAGAGTTTTTTCTCCCACTAATTTATCTGAAGAACAGGATGATCCGTCCGCTGTCTGGAAAAATCCGAAGGAAAACTGCAAACGGATTTTAAAAAACAAATCCTCGTTCGCTTCTAGATCCCAAACTTCACAAGAACCGTTTAACAGGTAAGTCCGTAAAACTATCATGCTGTATTTTTATCATGTGTCACTGGAGGAAAGATTTTTTTTACCGTCACTGTTTTAGATTTTCCTTCTTTAATTTGCATCAACTTTTAGGCTGATCAGGCGAAGCATTTCTTTAAACCTGGTACAAACTTAATTTTTGTGATTGAAAAGTTGCAAAAAGATGCACAAAACAGCCACGTTTCGTTAAGGTGCATGAAGATAAAAGCTGTAATTTTGGTTTCTTTATCTTTGCCTCGTCCAGTTGACCTATTTTACCCAGATTGATGTAGCCTGATTTAAAGCTTTTTTCACATAAATGTTATTTAAGTGCAAATTAATTTTATGACATTTAGCTAAATAACCGGAGAAAAACTCAGACTCAGGAAGCAGGGAGTTAAAGACATTTGTTTCCTTTATTTTAGGAAATGGAGATAAATGGTTAAAATACTGAGCTGAAGGCTGCAGGCATCAGCTGTAAGCACAGTGTCATCTGTATTTGCTGTGCAGGCTCTCTCCATCCCTGTCCTCCAACCTTCCTAATTCCCTTTCATAATAATGCAGCGGATGATTATTTTTGTTAATTGGGGATTTGCATGCATCCACATTCAGCATGTTAATAACTGTTCCGTTAATAAGCGGAGAGCTAAATCCTCACCTCAGCTCACAAAGACACACTGGGCCACTTGATGGACGTCATAGGATTGTCAATCAGTCAGTCACCTTTAGGCTTATCAACCGAATCAGGCCAGCTTTAGTCAGGGGTGAAACCATCAGGGTATGCAGTCTGTGCAGGACAATAGAGTCACATGACAGTTTTTGATTTTGTTATAAAGACAGGAAGAGGGCAGAAAGTGCTTGACATTTGAGAAGATGGTCATCTAATCACATTCAAAGACTGTGTTGTGATTTCTGGCTTGGAACAACAGCAACGTGCAAAACACCGTTTTGCTCTGAAAACACCAGATTCGATTTTCCAAACAAACTCAAATGACACCATTTACACACAAAGTCAGGCAGATTGGCGGATGAGGGTGAGCGGCTCTAAAATAACTCAACACACATAACACATGTGATGTATTCTCCGGTGGTTTTTGCCCATGGCATGCAGAGTCAAGCCAGGTTTCCTTTTTTTAAACTTTTGTCTGCCAAGTGCTGGAGTAGTGAGCAGATGCTAACACAGACTACTGCCGTATTGTGTGTCCCCCAGCTCTGTCATTTATTGACACTGTAGGACACAAGCAGGATTGATGTTCTCGCCGTTAATAGTGCAGCAGGCAATACTTGGGCTATTGATCCCAACCCCCTTTCTAAACCTCCATCCCTACAATGCACCCTCCCTCCACCTCCTCCCTCCGTTCATGGATTATGATGAAGGGGCTATGGCATCATGGGAAAACAAATAGATGAATAAATGAATAAATGAGAGGAACATATATTGATGAGTCAAATTCTTCTTTGATGCTTCTTTCTGGTCTTGAATTTGAGGTGCATGTGGATGGGAGGACTTTGGTTAATCATGTCTGATGGTTAATGTCCTTTTAATGCAGAAAAACAAAAGTTCAACTTAATTAGATCACTGCTGTGAATAACAAGGGATATTTTTCTTGCACAGGAATAATCGTTTTCTTATATGTTTTGGACTTACAGTGTCTCTCCCTGCAGCATTTATCAGATAAACCGGCTTAAGCACATTTCATTGTTGATCTCTTTACCCACTGACCTTTTTTCTCCTCAACATCATAATCTCCCCTGTCACCATTCATTTTGATTGCATGTGTTTGACACGTTTGTAAAGAGAGGTGCAGACAGGGAGTGTCATCTTTTCCAGACTGACCCCTTTTTCCTCAATTTGTCAGATTCTCCTGGTGCGACCGTGTGTGGCGTTTGATTGGGACCAGGTGTGTGTCAGGAGGCTATGGTGAGGCGATGTGCACAGGCTGGTGTGAGGAGAGACGTACCAGCAGTGGAGGAAGATGGAGAGGTAAAGGAGTGGATCTTCGTCCATGGCTGTGCATCCTGCTCTTGTCCTCGGTCCTGTGGGGCCAAGGGTGCTCCCAGTGCCCAGACAGCTGCCACTGTGCCTGGGACACGGCCACGGTGCTGTGCTCAGACGCTGGCCTGCGGGAGATCCCCGAAGGGATCCCACCGGAAACAGTCTCTCTCCACCTGGAGCGCAACTACATCAGAAATATCCCGGAGAAAGCCTTCAGTGACCTGGTCCACCTGCGGGACCTGTACCTGTCCCACAACCGCATTGACTCACTCGCTTCGGGGGCCCTGCGACATCTAGGCCCCGAGGTGCGCCTGCTGGACCTCTCGCACAACCAGCTGAGGCAGGCCAGCAAGGAGGAGTTTGGCTCCACTCGTGCAAAGACACGGCTCTACCACAACCCATGGCACTGTGACTGTGCCCTCCAGGAGTTAATGGAGACTCTGAACCTGGAGCCTGAGACAGTGAATGGGATCATTTGTGAGAGCTCTGTGCGTGGAGTGGGCGAGGGGAGCAGGTGGGAGGACCCGGGGTCACAGGGTGAACATGCAGGCCAACCGCTGGTCAAATTGTTGGATTCTGGGGTGAATTTTTGCAGCCTGCAGAGAAAAACCACCGATGTGGCCATGCTGGTGACAATGTTTGTATGGTTCTTAATGGTCATTGTGTACGTAGTGTACTACGTGCGGCAGAACCAAGCCGAGGCCCGAAGGCATTTGGAGTACCTGAAGAGTTTGCCCAGCCCACGCAAGACGCCGACAGAGACAGACACTTTAAGCACTGGTTTCTGAACTCCTGCTTGGCTGTAATTCAAATGAAACAATAATTCAATTCTATTCTTATGGAGAGAAACTCATTAATTTCAAAATACTTTTGAGTTACTGTAAACTGACTATGGAAGATGCTGATAAAGAGTAAATGAACCCTTTACAGCTGTGTTCTGTGACTGCAACAGTTCTTTATTTTTGTTACAACTGAGCCCCTACGTTCTTCTTGATATTTCTTTACCCATCACATTTATCTGGGTATAATGACAAATGAGAAGTGATTCGATCACTCATTCTACCCTTTGCACTGCGAAACAAAGTGGAGACTGGAAGAAAACAATGTGCAGCAGAAAATGAAAGGATGAAAGAAACATTTTTGAGCTCTATAGCCTCTTATCTCTCTCTGTTGTCACTCTCTCCTTTTCTTCTCCCATCATGCCCCATGCTGAGCTCTTGTATTTTTCACTAGGCTCTAATTAAGAGTCCTTGACCAACTGACACTTAATGATGACTTGAAAGGCACCAATCTGTCCGTGTGTTTGTATGGTCAGGAAGGGAGAGTGCAAACCCAAATTTGTGTCTTCATTTAATTGCTTGTTTCATTTGTGTGTGTTTGTGTGTGCATGTGGTGTACACGTGTGTAGTTACAGCCATTTTCATTTTGATGACAGTGATTTTGCATAGATGCTCTTTTACCTCCCCAATACATGGTCACTAAGCTGGTTGTTTCATGGCCAGTGGAGAACTGCTGATCTAATTTTACTTTCAGGAAGCCATTAGAGCTGGAGGTGAACTATTTTGTCTCCAAGCTGCAGCAATCAGCTCTAAACTATCTGGACAGCTTAGTGTATGTACAGCTGTTAGTGACTGGTGCAAAGAAATTTTAGATTTAAGATTCAGAAGTGGATTGTTGTTATAAATTAGATTAGTACCACCATTTATCCTGAGGAAAGCTGTTAGTTTAGCTTTAATTAATCTCTTGAGTCTTCTTTTTCAGTTCTCTCCGCACTGATTGCTGTGTATAAATCGTTCTGCCTTCCATTTTCCAAATAGCCTGTGTCATAATTGATTTTTTCCAAGCCACTGAAAAAATAAACAAAACACTTTGATAATAAATAGAATAATTTTCTCAGCTCATACATTTAATGCTTGTTATGTTCCGATTAATGCCTTTCCTGATGTGTATAATGTAGCGTTCTGCATAAAAGGACAAATCCTGGCTGGATTTACAGCCACATTTTTTAAAATTCACTTGCTTTCATTGTAATCATATTTACTGTGGCAGGAGTTTTTGGAGCATTATTTTCTGAGGGGCAATGCGTGTGTTTTATGTAATGTGTGTTTAATGTTATAATTGTTAGCACTGGAAATGGGTAAAGGCCTCTCTCAGTTTGATGGTCAGCAACTTTGAATGCATGGGTGGTTCCCAACCTGGGGGTCAGGACCCCAATTAGAGCTCACAAGTTTAATCTGGCAGGTCATGACATTATTCATAGGATATAAATGCAGGAAAATTGTATTTCTGCTGCAGAAAATAAATATTATTATTATTTATTAGTATTTGTGTCCTCGCAAAATTTTGAATAAATGTTTCATTTTTAGGCTTTTTAAAAAAACAAAACAAAACAAAACAAGGAAAATATATCAATCTTTGAGCATTTTTTACTGAAAAGTTTCATGACCATTGATGAAAAAAAAATCAGAGTAGGAAAAAATTTAATAATCATAAATAACCTTGGAATTTTGAGAATAAACTGAAAATTTTAAAAATAAAGTCGAAATGTAGAAGTTATTTTAAAATCATGCACTAAAATATGCGGCCACCACTCCCGAGCTTGTGAGGTTTTTCCTTCTGAACAGATGCTTTTGGGTTAAGGGTGAAGCTGATGTGATCAATGCCACACTGGCACACTTTGGACAGAGTCCAAAGTTGTCTATTAACACATGCCAGCTCGCAAGCATTATAAACGTACAATGTGCAAGAAGGCAAATCAACTGATCCACGCTCTCTACAGAAATTACACTGACTGAAACACCAGAGGAGACAAACATGTCATTAGGCAGATGACACACATGCAACCTGTTGTTGCAAGAGTGGGAACGATGGTTTACACACCATAAAACCATCCCACAAATGAAGAGCAACTAAGGGAGAGCAACAATTCACTCCATGATTCTTAAACGAAGGAGATATAGGTGTACAATGCACACAGTAAAACTCATGGAACAGTAAGGGACGGATGCACTGCAGCAGTCATGGAAAACTTGTATAATAAGGGCGAGAGACACAAGCACGTCACAGCCTACAGTACACATATCGGCTCTACGATGGTAAAAACGCGCCTGCAGCGTGCCCAGGGCTGGCAGGGGCTGATTGACTTTCCAGCATGCTCAAAACCGAATAAGCCAGTTCGTCTGAGTCATTTCAAGTTTATTCTTGAAATTTCTGCTTTTTTCTTGAAGTGCTAAGTGAAAAAAAAAAAGTTTCCCTAATACTCTTCCATATATATTGGTGACTGATTATAGGGGGTTGGAAGCATACAGGCTAGTAACCAGAGGACACTAGCCGTGCTAACAGTGTGGCTGTATGAATGGTGAAAAATGGAAACCACTGAAAGACCATAATGTCATAATGTCCCGCCTTGTATGTACCATAATAGTTTTAGTGTTCCAGTATTTTTTTTTCTTGTAAAATTTGTATTTGTCTAATATTTTGTTTAAAAACTATGTCTGCAAAGTGACATTCCCATCAGCCTCAGCTGTACTTGTGTTCAGTGATACTTTATGAAATCTTTGCATGCTAACAGGCGAAACTCAGATGTTTACACCTGCCAAACATCACCATGTTAGCATTGTAATTGTGAGCATGTTAGCATGCTGATGTTAGCACAAGCTCAAAGCACCACTGTACCTAGCCTGTCCATAGCATGGCTGTTAGTTGTTAGTCTTACTGACGTATCTTTAACCTGATATGGAAGTGTAGCCTGCAGTTGCAAAGTGTTAATGAATGTAATAAAACATTGTTGTGTCACATTTTATCTAACAAATGGGTTGAAAAAGTTGTAGGAGCAAATCCAAAACCTAAACTAAGACACCTTTCTCTGTACTGTAACGTGCTAAATGTGCTGTCTGTGCTGTGTAATTTACAAAGAAAGACAAATTGAAGTTTGTGTTGTTTTGGGGGAAACATATTGACATTGCCATGCTAACAAATGTAAAAACCAGGTCTTGGTTGGAAGACGGCAGGCTGTCACTGAAATAAGAAGTCGTATATTTGTTCTGTGAGTTTCAAAAGCAAACTGTCTGTGGATAAACTTGTAAAGCTCTGTTGGCATAACTTTACATAATGTTTCCTGAATGTTGCCTGTCTGTCAGAAGTCATACATCAAATGTTGTGTCACAGTTCTTTTCAAAATGCATCTCTACCATGACACACTTTAAAGTTGAATTCCACAACTTTGGTCCCTGTTTTTATGTATGTTATGTGGCGTGACTAGATACTGATCAAAAGTTCTGAAATTGTTCCAGCAGAGAGCCTCATGGGGGAACTGCAACATGACTGCAATGTAATCCTTTGGGGCAACTAGGACCATCTTTACTACATCCAATAAAACACTTTTTGCCACTTACAGGCTGCACTTGTTAGTTTGAGAATCTAAAGACAGGTTGGAACAAATCAACAAGTAAAATAACAAGTAAGAGACATTTTTTAAAGTGAAATCCTTTTGTTAACCTGAGGTTTTCGGTCAAGATCTCATTTTGAAATCATGAGAAATTTCAGAGATTTTCCAGTTAAGCAAAAAGTTTCACATCAAATTTGCACACCAAAACATGTAAAACAGAGCCCAAGCTTAGAAATACAAGAATTTCCATTTAAACCCCTCTCTGACTAGGATAATCTGGATGTGGATAACTAAAATTCAAGAACCAGACATGTCCTGTGTATGTGTTTTTTTCTGATGGTAATTTTTATTGGTAATGTATTTCTGTCCTAGTGATTGATTTTCCTCTCCTGTGTGTATGCCAATAATTATTCAATCAAGGATAAAGTCATATACCAGAAATCATTACATCAAATAATAAATGATCTATTAAAAAGTGATTTTAGGAAAACAACAAATGTATTAAAAAAAATAAAACAAACATTACTCTAATGTGTTCATAGAAATGCTTCTACTTTTTATTGCTACTGTAGGTTGAAAAGTCAAGATGAAGAGATCAGAACAGGAAGACATTATCAATTAACAGAAGGAGCCAATCATGCTTGGCAGTGTTTCATATTTTTACTCTACCATGCCTTAAAACTTAAGGAAATGACTATAAAGCTATTTTGCACATATAAAAAGTACATGACATGAATCTTCACCTCCTCCTTCTTCAACTTTGTTTTTTTCACAAGCCACCAAACAAAATCAGAGTGACCCCGCGTTCATCTGTCTCTCCACTGCCTTTTCTTGAAATCATGGGGTGTTTCTCCCTCTGGAAATATATATAACCACAACAACACACAGTGGAAGCAGGGAACATTGAAATGTTTAGGTGTGACTTTTTGGTAAGAGTTTCTTTGGGGACAAGTCAAAAGCTTTGTCCCAGATAGTTCAGCGTGGGGGGGTGGGGGGGACAAAACAGGATATAAATAAAAAGCAACTTCAGTCTGTAACTTGGTTTTGTCTTTTATTTCCAATTTACATTAATTAAAACGTAACAAAAACAAGTCATGATCATAATAATATAATAATGCTATTATTATTAATAATAATACTATTATTAATAATAAAAAATATACACAACCTCACACAAATGAGCCCTCTGTGCTGGCAACAGAACTGGAGCAACAAAGTCAAACACCTCCTGTATTTTGTCAACCGCGCGCGTGTATGTGTGTGAGTGTGTATGCCGAGACAGAGGGCACGCCCTGTGTGAGGGGACTGATGGGAGGAAGTAGAGAGGGATGGGGGTCAAAGGTCGCAGCAGATGGGGGGGCAGCAGACTGGGCATTTCAGACATATTGGTCTTACAGATATTCACCTAAAATATGGGGTTTTGTCTACAAATAATTGGGGAAATGCTTAAGTTCGATGGTAAAGTGTTTTTTTTTTAGCGTGAGGTAGCTTTAAAATATCAAAATAAAACTAAAAGAAAATTATACTCAATATTAATTCCACACTAGAAATGCATGGTTGTAAAAATTGCTCATGGGCATATTTGTTTACATAGGGTGGTTGAAGCAGGAGGGTGGCGTGAGGCAGGCACATTTATCACCCTGAAATTTAAATTCCAGGGTGAAATGCTCTCTGAGAAACTGTATATATATGTATACACACATATACATATATATACATATATACACTACAT
>JAQLOL010000012.1:11815850-11850221 GCA_029783665.1 Naso thynnoides
AACGTTTCTCAATGGAGAGTGGCCAGACGCTTCTCACAAAGTGAAACGATGTGGAAGCGGATGGTTAACCAGGCTAGCCGGGAGTGGTAACTTCCTAGAATTTTGTCTTTAAGTTTGTGCTTTAGGAACTTAATTTGTGTTACATTCTTTCATTTCAGTTTCATGCATTCTGCCTCTGTACTTGATTTATATCTCATGTCATTTGTTCAACCCAGGATGCTACATCTCCCAATTCCCGCAGCATCGATCTCTGCATCACCTCTCTGTACTCTTTCATCCAACGCAGTCGGCTTTGACACACGTCCTGCGGTGCAACGGTGAAGGCTCCCTAAACCCACACTCACAATAAACACCTGACTCTGGGTGACACCTGAGGCCCAGCGTTCAGCTGAAGACTTTGATGTGTTGATACGTGCTTCAAGATTTAATGTATATATCTTTAAGTGTGAAGGGTATCTACACAGCGGCGACTTTCGTATTTGAGCATGCATTTGTCTGTGATGTGTCATTATCCTGACAGGATTCATCATCATGTGTGATGAGTTGGTGTGTGTGTGTGTGTGTGGTGAGTGAAGGCAAGGTAAAAGCCTGGGGTCCTGTCATTAGGCTGTCACTGAGCTTGTGCTGCCCTGTGCTGTCATATGTCTTGGCCTGCTATTACAGACAGTGATGGACACTGACAGCCCTGTGTATTAATGGACAGTGAACATTGGCAGCTGTCTATTACAGATAAAATTGGCTCTTTGCGCTGGTGGAGCCCTGCATGAGTCAACAGAAACACAGAAAACAAACACATTTAATCATTTTTTTCTCTCTATAACAACAGCTGTGTTCACTTTAACAGTTTTCAAGGGAATGTGCAGTCTCTGAGAGAATGAGAGAGTGGCCAGACATGTGGGTGCTTGAGGGATTCAAGGGGTATTTCAGTCGACACAATGCCAAAATGCTATATATTATGTAAAAACTAGGGATGTATGATATTGGATTTTTTGCCAATATCTGATAATTTAAAACTCATTTGGCCAATCATCGATACTGATACTGATATACTGTAGATATGTATGTTTTTTCCCGCCCCATCTCATTGTGGGGATGATCAGGTCTCTTCTGTAATGGAATTTAGGTACAGTATTGTTATGCATACTCTTAGTGTGTTGGCCTGTTGGCAAATGCAGGCATAAAATACAAAGTTTGAAATTATGTAATGTACATTCCTTGTGCAAAAGAAGGAAAATACTTGAACATATGTTATGTAAAAATATCATATTTATTTATGACAGTTGCTTTTAAACAAAACAAGGAAGATACATCCTACTTAACACTGGATGATGCTCTCCCTGAGACAATCATAACGATTCCCACAACCAGGGCAAATTTGGCCTGTTTCACAGGTAATGTCTGTCCACAAGGAACATGTGAAACATGGTGTCAACTTGGTTTTTCATTAAGGAAACAGCAGCCTATTATATTATTATCTATTATATCAGCAGATATCGGCGTGCTGGCCAATATTCGATATTTAATTTGAAAGCCAATGTCGTCCAATGCCGTTAACATGTCGATAATATTGTGCATCCCTAGTAAAAACTCAGAAGTGCCTTCAGTGTTGCATTGAGAAATATGATCGAGGTACAACAAACTCACAGGGGGACCATCCTCTCCAGGATCTCCCTTTTCTCCAGGAGTCCCAGCAGGACCACGGAGCCCAGCATCACCCTGTCTGCCTGGGGGTCCACCATCTCCTCTCACACCCTTGGGTCCATCTTTACCAGGAGGGCCAGAAGGACCAGAAGGTCCAGGATTACCCTAGAGACAACGAGACAGCATGACTCTGTGGCACAAGTCAATTCTGTGGTGTGCAGGTTCCCATTAATATGCAGCCTTATGTTTACAGAATCTGTGGTTATTTCAAAGAGCCCCCAGGTCTGTGTCTGTGCATCTTTAAATAACATATTTCATTTTAGCAATCTCACTAAATCAAATTGTTTTTCACAATATGTTCCTATTACTATGCTACCACCATTGCAAAAATATTCTTAACACACAACAATAACTCCCGCTGTGTCAGACAATCTGGTTTGTCAGTGTGTGTTTGTCTGTGTGTACGTATAGAAAAGAGTAAATGCTTTACAGGTGCAGATTAAAAAGGATTCATAGCCAGCAATAAATCAGGTGGCATTTAGATAATTTCCTGTACTACTATAAAACCTAAATCAGGCTTATTTGTCCTCATTCTTTTTTAACACGATGTCAAATTTGGTGACTGAATAATGAATCTAGTATCTCTGAAGTATACAACAAATGTTCAATTCAGTAGATTTATTCAAGAAATCAATGTAAAAATGTGGCAAACTGCAAAATTAACAGCCAAAAAGTGTTAAATATATGTATTAAAAAATTCCGTCTTTCATCTATTTATTTGCCTTATCCAAGCGGTTAAATTGTAAAGTTGTGAACTCACATTAGGACCAGGGGGTCCAACTCGGCCAGCAGCACCGGGGAAACCAGTGGCACCCTGAAAGAGAAAGATCAGGTTAGACAAAGCTAAAAAAAATGTTACTGTGAGACAAAGTACAACAACAAATAAATTTACAGCAATTTAAAGAGATCACTTACAGGAGGTCCCTGAGCACCACGAGCACCTTTAGGTCCAGAAACACCTGTAGGACCCTGGAACAGAACACACACTGCACATTACTGTCTGCACTTTATTTAATGTTTTATAAAAAATAATATTAACTCAGCTGCTTTGAAATGTTGTTTTTTATGTTCTAATCTAGTTTTTATTCTGTCTGGGGTGGCACAGTCTGAGACACGGAAAGCTTTTATGACTTGATGTAACAAATGTTGGAATATTTGACCAAAAATGAATTTTCTGCTGATTTGCGCATATAGGAAAAAAATTCTCTTCTTGTGAAAAAGTCTGTCAATCAGTGTTTGACTTGTTGTTGTATCGTTTTTGAGCATTGAATAGTGAACCTCGATAGGCAGTGAACATCCAATTTATGTCTTTTTTTCTTTTAAGAAATCGCTGAATTTTTAGGACTTAGGCAAATCCAGAAAAAAGTATTCTTCAGTTACACAACCTTGCACGCACACACACACACACACACACACACACACACACACACACACACATCAAGCCTAGAGAGACACCTACTGCAGGTCCGGGGGCACCAGAGGGTCCTTGGGGTCCAGGTGCACCAGCATCACCCTTCTGTCCAGCCTCTCCCTGCTCTCCCTTGATTCCAGGCTGACCATCAGCTCCCTGAAAGAAAAGACAAAAACAGTCAACTAGATCAAACAATTTAGTGGTTAACATAACAAATGTTTCTGATGGGGAGGTGGACAATGCCTTTTGTTTCCTAACAATACATTTGATTAAAGGGGAACTCCACTTATTTTAAATGGCTGGTTTACTGGTTATAGTTAGTCAGACTCTGAGCAAACAATAATATTTTGTCTGAAGACCACAAATGTCGAGCAGAAAGTTGGCCTCACAAAGTACAGGTTGGGTTATTAACAAAGCAGGGAGAGTATAATGCAAAAATGCTATTCAATTGCATTATGGGAAATGTAGGATCCAGCATCTTATCCTCTGAGCCTTTTTTCATGTCCTATTTTCATGTCTCTTGCATAACTCCAAACTGGTGGTGCAACATGAAATGGAGAATAAACGATTGATGTTTTAAATCTCAATCAAAAAAGTGACCAAAAAAAAAAAAAGACTCCTTACAGCTGCCAAACTTAATGCATCTACACTTAACATTTGAACTCTCAGATAGAAACAAATATTCTGTACCTTTAAAGCCATGTTATGCAACTTTTGGAGTAAAAACAAATCTTCCTGTTTATGATTAAGAGGTTGAATTCTTGAGCAATAAAACTAACTCATGCTCTTTTCAGGCAGAGTTCTGCTGATGCTTGGTCTGGTATCACTAATAGCTAGTTAATGTTAGCAAACTTTAGATAGATACAGTTATATAAAACTGTTGTATACTGTAACTGCCATTACAGAGTCAATTCACTGACTTCACACTTACATCATGCCATTGCTGTCAAATTGTATTTTAATGAAATGTAATGCCTAATTCCTTGTTGCTGAATAGAATAAGTAAAAAAAAAAGTGTATAAGCATCATTATAAAAATGTAAAGTAATGGTTGGTCATGTTTTGTGTGGTGTCCATGTGTATTTCCAGTGTTTGATGTTTCAGTTTGTGAGCTGTGAACCAAAAGTGACTTGGACATTGTAGTGTTAGTCATCCTGACATAAACTCAATAATTAATCATAGTGCAACCTAGAGGGGAATTTAAAAAAAGCAAATGACAGATTGTAGTGTCAAAAAAATATTAATGAAAATCCTTTTGGACGGATGCAGCATATTAAAACATGTATTTGATGACTGCCTGCGGTCTTTGAAGGAACTAATTGGAAGAGTGATAGGAAGACTTTCGACTGTCTATGCACTAATATTTCTCCACAGAATGATTCACTGAGGATAGTAGTGTAGTGCATAACCACTTATTTTTCAGCCTGCATTGAGTACACCAACTTCTACATTCCCTCTGTTCATAACTGTTGCAAATCAGTGAGCCTATTCCAAGTGGACTACTTGCAAGTTGTTTTTTTTAATGTGTGGATGGACAGAGGAACAGGGAATAGTTAACTCAAAACTCATAGTTATGTAGTTGGTTCAGCCTACAGTCTCTCTATGGGCCAGTATTGATTGCAAAATCTGCACTTCTTCCATGGCTAATGTTAATTTCATACTGATCCTTCTTACTCACTGAAGTTAAGCAGCAAGATTAAGTGACAATGTGCAAATATGCCTACTACTGTCCCATTTTTTTGATTAACTAAGTTTGCAAGAGTAGTCTTGCATGCCACTGCTTCCAACATGTCAAACACTGTTTAAAAATGGCGCCTATCCTTTGCTGGATGGGCCGCTTTAAAAACTGGGGGCAAAAATTAAGAATATACCCACTTCTCTAGGTACCACTACACCACTGACTGAGGAGAAAAGACATAAAATGATTCACAGAGATGAAGATGACTAGATATCCAAGTGTTTCCAGATAGTAGTAATAGAAAAGGTCTGAACAAAGAAAAGCTGTGTCAGGTTGATATGTTATCTCTCAGCTCATCACTCTTTTTGATGGAAGAAAAAAAATCCTTTAAAGCTTTAGTCTCAAACACACAGACAGTTAAATTCTGTATTCATTTGTCTTATTGAGAGAATAAAATGATCACATTTTGATTGAAACTTTAGTTTATTATTATCAAGGATTTGGGATTGTCCGTTTTTTATCTTGATTTCTTTCATCTGATCATTTAAAAGAAAAAAAAGAAGTTTTAAATATTGGAGTTTATAAAACCTGAACTTAATATTTTATTAATTAACTTTTGTCTTAATACTTTTAATAGTGTGTAACTATCTGCATTTTGGGATCAATTCTTTTAAATATATTTTTTTATTCAGATTGATTTGATCACTGAGGGCTATTTAAGCATACTTAAAAATCAATGCTGCTGTTTTATGCTTTTTATTATTTTCTGTCCTTCACTTGGGTAATTTTACTTAACATCAAACATCAAAAGATCGATGCTGGAAGAAGTACTCAGCTCTTTCACTTGAAATACCACCCCACAAAAATACACTTTCTAATTTCTAATTGAGTAAAACTGATATGTACTGACATATCTTAAACTAAAAAGAGTAAAACTACTCACTGGGCTGAATTTCTTATTTCAGAATAATGTATATTACCTTGTTATTATATAACTATTAATGTATTAATGTTGTTATTATATAATTATTAACGCATTGATGTTGATATCACTTTAACATTGAAGCTTAAAAAGGTGGGGCAAATTTTAACTACTTTATACAATTAATTTGTGGAAAAGCTTGTGAATTTCTCCCATAATCAATAAAGTTTTACATTAATCTATAATATTACATCTTTATTTAGTTGTTGATTTTTTAGATCAAGATTTATCCAGATTGAAGTGGTCGGAGTAAAAGTTTAAACTTGCAGATAATGGAATGAGTCAATCAACGAACAAGTACCTCCAAATTGTACTTCCATAAGTGCAGAATATGAGCAAATTTACTAAGTTACTTTCCATCAATGTGAAAGGTGAGGTGGTTAAAAAATTAATACCCTTTACTTTATTTACAAAATTATTCAGGTTTATAGTAAAAAAAAAAGAAAAAGATTTAAATAGAGAAGATAATGAGAATATTACTTTGTAGAAAAAATAAGATTTCACACTAACTAACTTGACTTGACTTTCGCAACCTTGACACCAAGTCCAGATGTGGATAACGACTGCAAGGCCAGAGACGACATGTCTGGCATTTAGACTTTCATGTTGTTTACATTATTGTAAGCCTGAGAGCTGCTCAGCGTTGTTATTGTTACTTACAGGGGGTCCAGCAAATCCAGCAGGTCCAGGAGGTCCAGTCTCACCCCTGTCACCCTAAAAGAGGACAAAAGAGAAGGAACAAAACTGACTGTAACTGAGAGACATAAAATGATCGGAAAAATCCTGAAGAGTTTCCAAACTCCAAATTCAGAACAGACAGATGTTAACTTACACAGCAGCTACAGAGTAAAAGACTACAACTGAATTAAATTTAAACATGATATTTTTAAAAAAATTGCTCCATCAAACTTAAAATGGTTGGTGATTACAAGATACTGTGTGTGCACTAAATTTATATGTTGAGCCTTTTTGAAGGAGACAATGACAACTGTGACACTTACAGGAGCGCCACGGGTTCCAGGAGCTCCAGAAGGACCAGCAGGACCAGATTCACCCTGTAAGACGAGAAAGTGACGTCAGCATCACATACTGTGCTATGATCAGTCAGTTTAGACAGATGTGCTTTTAAATGCAGCGGCATCAGACAAACTCAGAGAGTAAGATGTTTAAATTAAACTGAAAACTATATTTAATAAAAACCTCTTGATAATTTACCAATAATTGATAAATGATATCACACTCACCTTCTCACCATTGGGACCACCAGGACCAGGAGGACCGATGGGACCAGTAAGACCCTGTGGCAGGAAACAGCAAAAGAGTTTAGACTTGCAAACATTTGCAAAAGTTTGAAATGAGGCCTTAAAAATGAACCATTGTAAGAACACGGGTAGAGCTTCCATCCTCAAGACAAACAAAATGGATGACAGTGACTCACTCGAGCGCCGTCTTTGCCAGAAGCACCTTCAGGTCCCTTCTCTCCAACGTCACCCTATGAGGAGAAAACACTTACAAGTCAGTCACCTGACAGTGTGGGTGCATGCATGACATTCAGTTATTGACACTTTGTTGTCGCTTACTCTGTCTCCTTTGGGTCCAGGAATGCCAGCAGCTCCTCTCTCTCCAGGCATACCCTGCAGGCCTGGGGGTCCCTGAGCTCCAGCAGCACCAGCGGGTCCGATGGCTCCCTGTAATGGATAAGAAAGACATGAAAAGGATGTAATGAAGAGAGGGTAGAAAAGGTTGGTCAGGGTCATTGCATATGGAAACACTGGGTGTAATTGCAGCTACAGATATGTGATGTTGTTCGGCTGAGACTTTTGTGAGTGAGTTCTATTGGCGTATTTCAGATTGCTTTTGCCAAGACTTTATGTTTATTTATACATGTGTCAGGAAAACAAAAATGGTGCTGTCAAAGAGTGACAAGGCGTCTTCTAATTCAACAAAAGAGACCCACGCTCATCTTTGTCTCAGCATGTTCTGTTCAAGGTTAAGAAAAGGACTGTAATGCTGCAAAAAACAGATCGGCTCAATACCCCTCCCCCTCCAGAACAAGTTGTTGATTCGCTGGATTTAAATAAACTTTTACCAACTATGCTGACCGAGGAGGAAAAAAAATCAATCAAATTTAATTATCAGTAAACATCTCAAACTCCACATGTTCCTTCTGATTGGAGGTTTACCTGTTTCTGTACTTTAAGCAGAAATGGGAGTTTTACTTAAAAAAAATCCATTTCACATATCAAAGCCAAGAAAATGGAGGGAAATGCAGACTTTGATTTTGCTTCTAAGTGGCTCCAGCAGGCCCACTCCTGGTCAAATGTCATCAGGCTTATCAGCGGCGCTTTCTACTGCAGCCTCAGACTGCGAGATCAGACGCACAAACACCAACTGCTGCTGCCTATCTGCAGTCATTAAGCTGTAACCACGGGGCTCACACAGCCTCAAAGGTGGCCGTGATACATTCACACTGTGGGTTTTTTCTTTTCTTTTCTTTTTTTTTTTAATCGAAGGGGGTAAATGTAGAATTTATTCCTCAGACGAGCAGCACTGCATCTGTCTGAGAACCAGGCTTCACCTCCCACATACTGTCTGCTCATCCCTCCTGCATCACCATCACCATCACACTCATGTCAGCTCTCTAATCCTCATTCTGTCGATCCGCTCCTGTCTGACCTTAAGGGAAGACAAACCAATGAACTGGGATTAAAATTGGACCTGATAACATACCCAAAGTGAGACCTGAAGCCCCTCTGAGCTCTTCCTCCACTCACAGAACAGTTATGACAAACTGCTGCAGGGGGCTGGAGTTCTGATGTTGGCTGATAAGCATGTGACTGTCTACAGCTTTATTGAAAATACACCAAGGTTACCAGTCGCTAAGAAATGTAGAGAAGATCTCATTTCTCTTTAAAAAACATATTTTATGAACTCATTACATTTAGTTTTGGAATGCAGCTGATGGTGCCTGTAAAGCCTTAGATGTTTAGGGTTTCCTACCCTAAAACGTTCCCCATTCCAAGAAGTTGGGGAGCTGAGACAATATCTTTCATGTTTGACCTCCTCAGCTTCATTGATTTTTACAAATATGTGCTTATTCTGAATTTAATACCAGCAACAAGTTGGGACAGGGGCAACAAAAGACTGGAAAAGATGACTTGGGTATGCAAGTGGCTTCCTAGAAAGGCTCAGTCACTCACAAGCAACCGCTTCCTGAAACACTTGATTGTATTAAAGCCATTATTACGTGGACTCAGAAATACTGAAGCTTTTGTCAGTACACAGTTTGCGTGCAAATGTTTGCATTCTGCTTTTATGTATGTTTGACACACTTCTTAGGAAGCGAGTGGTTGATTAGCATGTGGCCTAAGCAAGAAGTAGATGAGTTATGCAGCTCTTGTTACATGCATGTGCGGTTCATCTCTTTGAGTGATTATGTAGAAAGTTTGAAGTAAATATCTAGTGTGGTAATTCCATTTCAGGTTTTGAAAATTTCACTTGAATGATTTGAAGGCATCCAACACCAGTCCTATTCAGCTGATGTGTTGCCTTCAGACTACAACCTCTTTCTCAAGATAAAGAAGCAGCTCCTTGAAAACAATTTTGACAGTAATGACAATGTCATTGCTGCTGTGGATCACTTTCTGAAGGTCTAAGACAACAACAACAACAACAACAACAACAACAAGAGGGACCTTATGCTCAACTGCTGGACTAAGTGTGTAAATGTGGGAGGGGATTATGTTAAATATAAATGTGCAATGTTTGTAAAATTTACCGCCTAAAGTACAGCAACTTATCTATCCTTTCTATAAATATATGTGATGAGGTATATAGCTAACGTTCACATGTTTAATGTTTCTCCTTTATTTAAAAAAATAATGTTTTTTAGTATTTTGGGGGCATTTGTTTGCCTTCGTCAGGGATTTGAGCAGTATAGCAATGACAGGAACTGAAAGGCGACATGCAAAAAATCACCAGCCAGAATCCAATCAAGGATGTTTTTGTTCATGGTCAGGATCCTTAAACTCTGAGTCGATGGTTAGCAAACTTTTCAACTTGTTGTTGCATGTGTCCACAAATTGTTATCGGTTGAACATATAAGTGGGTCTTAATTTGAATAATTTTTTGAGCCATTAAAAGCAAAATTGTCAAGTAGTTCAAAGAAAAAAAGAAAATTAGTAAGGTTAGGTTAGTTTATACAAAATAATCTTTGTGTAGTAGAAATATATATTTTTTGCTTTCCACTCCTGTTTATCACTTTTTTAGCCTTCAAATTAATCCTCTGACCCCTGAGGTTAATAAAGCTAAACTCACAAAAACCTGAGGTAATTATTATTTTATCACATGCTCACATGAATGTGTTGCTGCTGCTGCTGTAGGCGATAAGAATGTATCAGAAAACTGGCTGTGGCACCAAAGAACCTATCACAACACTAGCTTAAAATCTGTCTTTTCTTTTCATTTTGACCAAACTCACCTTGGGTCCATCTGTCCCAGGAGTTCCCGGCAGACCTCGAGGTCCCTGCAGACCCTGAGGACCAGCAGCTCCTCTCTCTCCAGGGAAACCACGCTCTCCCTGAATGGTGACAAGTCGGCAATCAGTGGCATGTCGGACAATCGGTCACTCAAACGAGTAGTGAAGTTTTAATAAAGATTGTTGACTTACTCTAGGTCCGGTGGCACCAGCAGCTCCAGCCTCTCCTGGGACGCCCTGTGAAGAGAAAAGATGGAGTAAAGGATAAAGGAAAGAAGCCCTACAAATACTACTACTGATACATTTAATTATAACTTGAGTTGGTTACAGCAATCTAACTTGAAATTACTAGCGAGGGGTAGAAATTTACTTGGTGTATTAAGTAGAGACATACATTAAATGGAACATGGACCCTTTAATAACATCTCAAATATTTACTGTGACACAAACGTGATCTGAGCGATGACTGTAGAGTAACAGCAACATGCTTTTTCAGTGCGAAATAACATGACAGGTGGCCACAGAGTTCAGTAAGTACAATGTTTGGACACAGATCTGGAATAAAATATTCACTATCACTAAAATCTTGCAAGGTCATTTTGTTTAACTTTTCATTATACAGGGTATGTTTAAATCAATGCCCCGTTTATTAGTTTAGCATTGTTTAGATGCAAATCCTTTTAGGAGATCTGTTTTTCCAGCTTTTGACAGAAAATGTTAAAAAAAAGGGCATTACCTGGTCTCCGGGCTTGCCTCCCTCACCAGGGGGGCCAGGAGGTCCAGGCAGACCCTGAGCAAAGGAGTGGAACAAATAAAACACCAAGAGTGAGTCAGAAATCAACAAAAACCATAACAAATTCATGTACAGCAATAAATAATCCCACTACTTAACAAAATATATATTTAGAAAGAAAAAGATTGATGCTAAAAAGAGACATTTAGCATTATTAATACAAGAATCAGCTCAGTGAGAGATAAACTGACTGATCCATGTTTTGGACTGTTTTTTACAGTCATTAGTGCACAAACACACACACATAAAAGAAAGAAAGAAAAAAAGAAACAAACAAACAATTACCCCACACCAAGAGGAACAGCTGCATTCATACATAAATATTTACAGGGAAGGACTCACCTGGAAACCTGAGGGACCAGGCTGTCCTTGCTCTCCTCTCTCTCCAGCGGGGCCCTAAACAGATAATTCATGAACACAATCAACTTCTATCATGAACTACACATCAGAAATTTCACATATGACCTCAGTATTCCAGATGGTGGGAAAATATAGCTTAATTTGTCTGCGATATCTTTACCCAACATAGAGATGATTTCAGGTTAAACGCGCCTTATTTTGTTCATTGTCCTGAAACACAGGATTCAAATCGATGCGAGAGTCTGTGAGTCAGTGTTGCCACCTTAAAAGGTCCAGGCATTTGTGTTGGGGACTTTTTTTTTTTTTTTTAACAGAGAGAGCTTAAGTCGAGGCAGTCTGGGAAAAGAAGATACTGAAGGTTGCTTCTGAGTGCTGACTGAAAAAAAGGGGGAGATCGTATCAGACTGTTGGAGCTATATGGAGTGGGATGTGCGAGATGGAGATACATACAGCAGGTCCGGGGGGTCCAGCAGGGCCTGTTTCTCCATCTTTTCCAGGCAGACCCTGAGGAGAGGAGGTAAGAGAGGGAGGGGGGGGGGGACAAATAGATAGATATCAACAGTTAAGCCAAAGGTGATGCTATTAAACAGATAGACATCTGATAGCTTTAACTGAGCTTTTCAAATGCTGGAGGCTGAACATCTGAAGTAACAGTAGATCACAGTAGCTAGTGATACCAACTGGGACAAAGGTTAAATTTAGCTTGTTTAATCATTTGCATATTACAATAATCAGGATTAGGGCCTGACTGATATGGGATTTTGGGGCCTATGCCAATACTGATAATAGGGAGCAAGAAAATTCCAATATTAAACATATATTTATACATGTAAGATATGTAATAGAGGAAGAATATCTTACATTCTAACAAATTTAATACCAAACATCAGTGCAAATCAGTTTAACTACTTCATTTTTTGGTTAAATAACAGACTGCCCTCTGCTGGACAAACTTTGTAATTATATCAATTTCAATCAAGAGTCCAGGCATTTTTAGTGGGAAAAAAACAGCCTTAAAATTGATGCATATTAGAGATTAGACACGCCGATACATATATATCAGCAATAGGCCGATATCGGCCAACAATACTGACCAATATATCATCGAGCCCTTATTACAATAACAGAGTCTTTGCTGCCCCAGCAGCTGCTTGTGCTTCTCCAATTTTCAAACAGTATTTTCTTTCTACTTTTTAACCCAAAACAAGATTTTTTATTGGGGTACCTGATTCATTCACGATTAATATGAATATGTTCATTTTAAAATCAGTGTGCCAATAAGATCTTCTGTACAGTCAATCTAAGGATGACTGACTTTGTGTCATGTCAGTGAAAATGTGGTGATAACTCACTCTCAGTCCGGGA
Organism: Naso thynnoides; assembly: GCA_029783665.1. Taxonomy (NCBI): domain Eukaryota; kingdom Metazoa; phylum Chordata; class Actinopteri; order Acanthuriformes; family Acanthuridae; genus Naso; species Naso thynnoides. The sequence goes on from JAQLOL010000012.1 coordinate 11,828,617, forward strand.
GCTCCAGCCAGTCCTTTCTCTCCAGACTTGCCAGGCTCACCCTAATCACAACAGAGACAAAAAGCAGCAGTAAGTCACAGAGCCGTGGCTGATTGGCTTGGTCCTGCATCTATTTCAGGAGGAGAGTCGGGGCATGAGATGGTGCATGTCAAATGGCATGAAATTGTTCAGCAGTACTCCAGGTGTTCTTGACTGGGTTTCTATTCTTAATTCAGGGCTTTTTATAAAGTGGACAAATGAAAAACGACAAAGACAGGAGAATAAGTTTCATAGAACCAAAAGCTATTAGGTTGAGACGGAGTTGGAAAAAGTATAATTATGGGAATAAGTCATATCACTTTCGCTTGCGATACAATGCCAGCTTAATTTACCACATTCACCACTTCATGAAGTATAACTTTTCTGCTCTTTGGCAATTCTTTTTTGATTAGTTGCAAAATTCTGTGTAACTGACACCACAATGCAGCGACTGAACACATAATTCCTGCTTTTTGCTGTTTTATGGGTGTCTTTTTTCATTAAGTTACACAGAGATTGTGATGTATCACTAGTCATGCCAAGTATCACACATTGCTGTATCCCTGGTACAATTATTATCCTGGGTTAAGTATTTTAATAGTATCATATCCCAGGTTACTCTCTGATACCCATCTAATGTACAAATACATATATATCTAGATATATAGATAACAGCTTTAACTTGGTAACATATTCTCACTATCTTTTTACAAATATTTTTACTCACAGTTGCTCCTTTGGGTCCAGGGAATCCCATGACACCAGGCTGTCCACGGGCTCCCTGTGGGCCAGGAGGTCCTGGGCGACCGTCTTCACCAGGAGCTCCCTTGTTAAGAAAACATCAAATAAAAATTCAGTTGGACAAGCACGTAAGCAATATACAGAATGTGCATCATTTGCAAAGAGCTGTAAAAAGGTAGATCTGAGAGTGGGAGGTAAACTTTTTGAAAAAAATGGAAAATGTTAAGTCACGTGGATTCAGACTGGAAAGGTGGGATGGAGGGAAGTATTTCTCAAAGGATCTGGAGGTTTAGATTAGCGGCTAGCAGAAAAATGTCCTGCATGGCCCAAGGACATGCAACAGTTACTCAATTTGTTGACATTTTCACTGCTAAATAAATAAAGTCCTCAGGGGTAAAGTAGGAAAGCCGGTAAGCAAAGAAATAACCGATGAAATGTCTGTCAATCAGTATCAGTCTGACCATATGCAAGTCCTCCAGTCAGTCATTTCAAACATAAAACAACTGCTTAATCTGTTAGTGAGCCGTAATGTCTCAAGGAAACATCGTCCCTGAACAGCAGATGTGCAAACATAGTATTTATAAATTCAACATAAAAAAATGTGTAATCACAGTGCAGCACTACTTTTCATATCTAAGTGTGAGGTTGCACTGTGTGTATGGAAACAGCTGAACAGGAGCAATCAATGGAGATAGTTAAGTTTAATTGAGGAGTTTTAATGTAAACAATTTTTGAACTTTTCACTCCGTTGAAAAATGCATTACACGAAAAACAACTGATTGAAGGAGCATCCAGTCTCTTTTTGACTTTTCATCACAGGCAGAGATCGCCCCTAACCCCTACAAATATTGTTGTTAAAATCTGACCATGTGTTTACTTTAGTAGCTCTCAGTCCGCATTCTTAAACCCCATTTACTAGCATTCATGTTGAAACAGGGTAAAGAAACACTAGTGGACAAGTGAAAGTTGCTAGGTATACGTAATTCACCCTTCTAAAGAGAACATTTGCGTTTATTTGGTCCAAAACTGCTGAGTGAGTGAGAGAGAGGGGGGCCATGGAGATGAAAGTTATTACACCTGGAAAAATAGTTCCTTACAAGTGGTGCCTTCCTAGCTCGAATATTAGCGTGAAGGGTTTTGGTCCCACTGTTCTTTTTAACTAACGTTGTCACACCTTTTAGGTCCTTTCTGGAACATTTATTGAATATAAAAAAAATGTAAACAAACACGATATCTCATAGATAAAGCTATTTTGGCAAAAATGTGTGGGGTTATGTAACATATGTGGCCGATAATGACAAAGGACAGCAACATGTAGTGACATTGGTATGGTCCCTTAACAGCTATTATGAACAAAATGAGCGCGCCATCAAATTCAGGCCAGAAGAAGAAACTGTTAGTGAATGTTCAAGCAGAGACTTTGTCACTCCAAACAACAAGACAGTGACATCTATTTTTAAAACAACAACACAAAAGAAAAAAAAATCACTGGAAATGATTTTTGCGCCAAATGAGAACATAAATCTTTTGCAATTCAATTTGATGAACCCATTTATGAGTCATTATGTGATGAGAGCCTATTTGGTAAAATTACAAACATCTCTGTTTGTCCCCCATGTAACAATAATAAACTCAGCCGGTCTTGCTGGGTGAGGATACATGCTGTCACTGTGTGATTATTTTCATTGAGTCGCAAACACACAAAACACTTTACAACAGATAAAAAGGTGTGCTTACAGAAGGTCCAACTTTGCCTTGAGGACCGGCATCTCCGGGGCGTCCAGTCAGGCCCTGACGGAGGAGGAGAAACAAGTAAGCCACCAGACATCAACATGCAGGCATGTGCTTGAGACAGGTGGGAACATTTGGCATTGTGGAAACTGAATTTACACCTCTGATCAGCCCAGCAGTTCAAATCTACTGATGAAACTGACTAAGAACTAAAATATGAATGAAAGCACACTTCAGGTTACTGATGTTAATGGACTCATTAACAGGTGTGTTTTTTTTATAATTCCTCTGTGTTGAGAGTACAAGAATATTAACAGCCACTCCTGCTGCTGTTGGGAAATGAAATCATTTAAGATGGATGTGCGAATCACCCCAGAAAAAAACTATGTAGCTCTAAAATAAGTGACTTGTGTCTTGTCAAGTAAAATGAGGAACTGAAGTTTGACCCCGCCCATTTACACATGAAGGTTCCTGATGGAAAGTGCTGTTAAACTTGTACAAACAGTTCTATAATGTTTCCTGAGATGATGGGAGAGCTTTGTTAAATTTAAAGGTTATCTCAGCACGGGTTAGAGATTTCAGGTCATTAAAGGGGAACACAGCTAGTTACTTTAAACATCAAAGTTTGTTTGTATCTAGAGGGAGCTGTGCACAGTCTGAAAAATGGATTCATGCGCCACTTGAGTCAGTAACAGTTAAGCTGACAACAAGTTTTACAATGAAAATAAAACATGTAGCTGACTCGTCATCTCTGCCTGAGGAGAGTGACTCGAGGGTAGTCACTGCGAGGATAGCAAGCTTGAATCTCAGACCCTTGCATTGCATTGTGGGTAGTAAATACAGTAGGTTTGACATGGAAAAAGAATGTGTAGTAGTGCTGCACAATTTTGAAAAAATATCCAATTTGGATTATATGGATTGATTTTGCAATTATTTTCAATATTAGAGGGAAAAACATTTTTTTTCACATTTATTCTCATTTTCATTGAAAAACAATAAAATGTTTATGATGATTTTTCAGGGGTCTACCAAGCAAAGACGCTTATTTAACTCTGAAGAATATGATGCGTGGGAAAGGACAGCTCTGCACAATATCTAAATTAAATTTTATTTTGATACACACACTTCTCCCTGAACAAATATGACGTCCCTTGCAATTTAAAGATTGCAGTAGGCAATATTGTAAGTTCGATTAAATTTCAATTAACTGTGAAGCCCTAATGCACGGTATAAAGAGACATCGTTGTGTTTCTGCTGCGTTGATTCTAATCCTTTTTTTAAAAAAAAAAAAAACTGTTTGCTGTGAGTCTGACAGCATTATGGTGCAATGCTAAATCAGTAGAATTCTGTTTTGAAAAAGGGCACTTCTGCAAACTGGAACTTGAAATGAGAGTTTATCCAGCAGGTAGAGTTTAAGGGAAAAAAAATGCAGTTTGTTGGATTGTTGAAAATACAGAATCCTTTGTTTTTAAAGTCCTGCCGGATTAAAACCCAGGATATTTTGGCCTCCTCTGATTCAAGTCTAACTCTTTCTTTGAATCTCTTTTGAGTCTCTCAACTTAATGGAAGAGCAAAATTAATTCACTGGGGCACCTCTTTATGGGTTTCTTGTTAGATCAGAACATTTTCTTTCTTATTAAGAGGTGGAAATTAGATAGGGCTATTTTTTTTAAGGAAACAGCCTTAGACTCATGAAAATTGGCTGTTTGGACATACATGGCTTTCACAGGAGAGCAGTGTGAGGTAAGGTTATATTTTAAATTCAGCAACAAATTAAGACTAACCAGATTTTCAAATGACAATGCAATAAATTGGTAAAAATAACCACAAACTTATTGTCTTTAATTAAAAAACACCATAAGGTAACAAAGTCAGGTTGTAAATGTATGTTTGTACCTGGTAAAGATATATTGGAGTTTATTTAAAAATCACTCATTATTAATTTATTCCTGCTTGTTTTTCAGCACATTTCTGCAGATCTGTGATTTTATAAGTAAGAGAAATGCTTACTCTGGCACCAGGCAGACCAGGCTCTCCAGGACGGCCAGGGTCACCATTAGCACCTTTAGGACCACTGGCTCCAGAGGGTCCACGCTCACCAGGGGCTCCCTGTGTGTAGAGAAGAGAGAATAAGACAGGGATTAGTCACTCATGAGGTAACACTTCAATTCTGAAAGCACAGAGGGAAACAAATGTCTCTTTTAATCGTGCGAATGATTTTCATTGACCTGCTTGAGATGAGGAGATTAAATTCTGACAGACTCATTTTGGGATAAATGAAATTGTGCAGTGGAGATTATGGTATATGAAATGTTGGCTCCACTGATATGGGACATGTAGGTCACTGGAGCATGACGGGTTTCTGAGCTATGCTGCCATCTTGTGTTAGCATGGTGAAGCTGCATTTATCACTGCTGAATGAGCATGATCTTCAGATGAAGTTGTGCCTTCAGTGAAATTATGATTTTTTTAGGCACCTCATTAACTGGTGAGTAAAGAAGATGATCTAAGTTAAGCGTGAAACTTGAAAGACATTTTATCTATTTTCCCTGTCATTATATCAGAACTATGCATCACTCTGTATAAATCAGCTTGATTTAAAAAATGTATTATGAGGTAATGAAAGGAAAAAAAAAACCTTTCTAAGATGTTGTTAGGTATGACTGAGTCAACAAAACGCTCAACGAAATCTTTTCTCAACAATATATGAAGTGCTTTGCTTTGACACACTTTGCTAAGATAGGACTAATAGATAAAGAAGTTCAATAGATTTCAAACTAAGTTTTGTGCTTTAAAATGATAAAAATCTCATCTATTACTAAGGTGAATTAAAATTAGAGCTTGGAAAATGTGCAACCTTTTGTCTTATAAACGAATAAACCTCTTAAAAGCCACAGGGTTTGGGCTCGGATTACCTAGTTAGGGTTTTCTCCTCTTGGGGGAAAGATACTGTCAAAACATCAGTGACTCATTGCAGTGGAAAAATCAATATTTTACAGCAGGATGCTGCTTTTCAAAAATATCAATTAAATGGAAAACATTACCATACAACTTCGTTGACATGCAATTGTTATGTTATGAAGGAATTACTGTATTGGCACTTATTTTAATTTCTGGGTTTTTATCTTTTCAAGAAAAGCTTTTTACAAAATATGTCTTAAGTCTTTTATGTAAACTGTTTCACAGACAGTCTTTTGCAATTTTACTGTAAAACAAAGTATTTTATCGATTTTATATCTACACCAAACACACATAAGTTTAACATACTGTATATCATTACCCAATACCAAATATGAACTGAATTAAAAGGGTCTTTTACCGTTTGAGTTACTGTCACTACTACTTGCACAATATTGCTGATAAAACACATCCATTGAAATATATTTTCCAGCTGTTTGTGATGCAGTAAAGCAGCTTGAGGCCAAATTGTTTCCTTGAGTGCAGATAAACTGTCTCACTGCTAAATTACAGCTAAAGCCTCCTGAGAGGCAGTATAATCCATGGCAGACAGAATTTTTTACAAATTCACTTATGTTTGCAGGACAAGGCCAAGGAGACCTTAAGACATGCAATAAATCCTGTGACCTGCATAAACTTTTTTACCATCTTTATGAGACAAAACAGCATCTGCATTAACATTAAAAACGGAGAGCAGTTTGCGCCAGTTTGGAACGGTCCAGGGGAGGTAACTGACTGAAGAGAGTACACTTTTTTCACAATATAATGACGACAAATCAAAATGTTAAATTTATCAAAAGTTTACTGGGTCAGTCGTAAACTTTCAAATTTTCAGTTTTCAATTTTCAGTGTATTAAAGCTGGGGTTGGTATTCTGGAAAGTTAGCAAGATTTGAAAAGTAACAACTCCTCAGGGCTCTGTTTAAACCTCTACCATTCTCCTCTGCAGGAATGCTTCTCTCAGCTGTAGCTTTTTGCCTTCTTCTTACTTCCTACTGCTCTTACTTCTGTCACACACAAGGAAGGCAGGGCAGACAGGTGGGCGCAACCGTTCAAAGTGGGATTTTTGTCAGTAATTGTCACTGTAAATTGCTGTGGAAGTTCAGGTTAATGCCTGTTCTCAGGAATTCACGGTCACCATGGAAAAAGAAAAGAATTGGTTGAAATAATGTAAATTTGTGAGAGAGCCTTGACAGGTGACCCCTCCCAGCCCCTGTGACTGTGTGAGGTTTTTATATGTTAGTAAAAATCCTGTGAACTATATAAAGGCAAATCAGGATTGTTTTTGTGTGTGTGTGTGAGAGAGAGTTAGTGTTTCTGTGGTTAGGCATACAGAGAACAGTAACAGGAAAAGTTATTCTTATTATTGTGTTTTTAAAAGTTAATTAAAATTGTTTTATACCTACATACACCAAAAGTTTTCAGACTTAAATTAGCCTTTTATTTTAAAGTGTAAAATTTAATGGTGAAAGATAAAGGATCTACAGTTAGGTGCATAATTTTTTTGCCATGACACACCACCACAGTGTGACTCTCCATTAGAATACTCAAACACCATATGGGTTATGTAGTTGATTTATTCAAATGCTATTTAGAGCTATTCACACCTCTGCGAAGGTGCATGGTGATGCTTGAAGAGGGCACAGTAATGATTGCTGCTACTTTAGATCATTTTTCCTTTTTTCCCTTTCTTTTCACTGCTTTGAAGGCAAATTGTGTATCACACGTGCTCTCACACTTTGACTAATCGAGCCAGCACATCTGTCTCGTGACTTGAAAATCTTTTTTCTTTGATTGTACCTGGTAATCCTGCCAGCATTTGCTTCATGGGCCCACCTGATCTTAAAGGTAATGAAAGTAGACTTTCTGATTGGTTATTGCATCTCCAGCCAAACACACCCATGAATTGATGAAGTGATTGTGAAGAGCTGATAGGAGTATTCTCTGTGCGCTAGGAGCGCAGAGGGCAGAGAGCGGGCCACAGTTTCCTCTCCTGTCAGGAGACAGTGAAGGTGGAGTTTTAAATGGCTTGAATGGATTAAAACCATTGCACCAGCTGTTTGCACCTTGCGCCACAGATGAGTGTGAGATAGGGCCCAGGATGTCTGACGGGTTTGTTGGATCTGATGATAAAAGTAAACTACAGTACTAGAACAACGAGATACTCATCTCTTTCATGGTCAGAATCAAAGTGTAACTGGATTAGAATCTGTTTTGTAATTTAAAAGCCCTTTGACTCCTGATGACATTTCTTATCAGATGATTCAGAAATGTGACAGTCTCTCTGCAGCGGTCAAGAAAACATAAAACCAAAGAGAATATTTGAGCAACTCAATTTTAGCAACAATTTCCAAATGCGGTATGTGGCAGATAGATACGTTAATTGTCAGTTTAACAGATTTAGACCCATGAATATTGAGGCATCAGCTACATATTTTTCTCTATCTTTTCCTTCTTCTGTGTCCTCTAAAAGCATCCATGTTTATTTTCTATTTCTAAGCAGATTTTCTCTTCCTACAGCAAAAATGAAGTCATTTCACAAGAGCAAGCGTGTGACTGTTTACAGGTGATACTCACCTTGGGACCAGCCAGACCATCTTGACCAGGGAAACCACGGTTACCAGGGGCTCCCTACACAAACACCAAAACAAAACAAGGGTTATGATGAGAACAACAACATGTAGGCACTGAGTGTCACGGTGGCTGTTAAACAGGCTCCCTACTGACAAACAAAATAAGGAATAAGTTAATTTTATTAAAATTTAATTTGAATTAAATTATCCTTATTAAAAATGTAGTTTCACTCTCATCAAGATTATCTGCAAACATGCAATATACACACAATTACAACTCACCACTGACTCAACAGCAATTAAAACTTTCACATAAGAGCTTTGCCTGATGAAACTTTATGAAATGTTTATATTAATGGATCTATAACATAAAAATATTTGACAACCTCCGAAATATAAATCTACACAGGAGGAAATCTGTCATTCTTAGTCTTATTACAACATGTACTTATGTTGTAACACTTGTTTTCAATCATTAAATGTTACTCACTCTCTCTCCAGGAGGTCCAAGTGGTCCAGCAGCACCGGGCTCACCTCTGGGTCCTCGCTTTCCTTCTTCTCCTTGTGGACCTGGAGCTCCCTGAAGACCAGCTGGTCCCTGGAGAAAACAGACCATCAGGCTATCAGAGGAAGAGAGAAATTCTTCCAGATAAAATACAAATGAAGATAGAGGACTGTGATGACACTACATGCAAAGATTAATGTGAGAAAACCTGTTTCAGATTCTCCTCTCACTCCATGAAAATCCTTCAGAAGTACTGATTTCAATGTGTTTTTTGACATATCATATCTGAATTCGAACATTCTATTAATCTTCTTAGTGCCTAATATCCACATTTAATATCTAACTATGCACTGTGTTTACTTTAAATATCAATGATTGTATTATTTAAATAGCTGAAACAATCAGGGAGTGCAGGGACTAGGCAAAGAAAAGAAAACTCACAATTTCTCCTTTAGGTCCAGCCTCTCCCTTAAACCCTGGAATACCTGGGTCTCCCTACAAGACAGTGAATGGACAGACAGACAAATCAGAGAGGGAGACAGAGAGAGATACGCACACACACACACACACACACACACACACACGATTTTTAACATCTTTCCTTGACTATGTAATTATTTGTAACATAAATTAAGTGATTAATGAATGAATGGTACAGTTACTACATACAGATGTTCCTTTGGGCCCAAGAGGTCCAGTTGCTCCCTGAGGCCCGGGAGGTCCACGAGGTCCAGGGAAACCAGGAGCACCAGCAATGCCAGGAGCACCCTGCAGGGCAAAAGAGAGAGAGAGAAGAGAGAAACTGAAACTGACTGGCCTATTTGGAGAAGAAGAGCACCATCGCAAGTTCTAAAATTGCAATATGGAGCTCAAATGCAGTTTGCGCTGTTCATGGTGCTGTGCTGCTCTTGCAAGATTGTAACTGGAGTTTGGCAATCTGACACATATACAATTTTATTTACAATGCAACGGTTGTTCTGTATTTTAAAGAAAAAACAAACAAATTCTGTTTTCTCAATCAGTTCTGAAACTGTGTGTGAAAAGTGTCATCTGCACTTCAGTGGTGCAACAGCTAAATTGATAATTACATTGCAGGTGGGACAGTTTAAAAAAACATACAAATAAGCATTTTATACTTACAGCTGATCCTTTGGATCCAGGGATACCATCTGTACCAGGGTTTCCCTTTAGAGAAAAAGACAAAACAAGTTTGTGCACTGTATTAATCAAAAGTGGCGGTTCATTTGTCATTGACAGTTTCTTTAGAGCTCAGTTCTCTAACAGCATAAAAATAAATAAATTTTAAAAATCACATAAAAGATGTCAACAAGTGTAAGTCAGTGGGGAGGGGGTGTTTTTGCTCAATGCAGTGCCTCTAAATATTGTGAATCAAGTCAACTGTTTTCTTTTAGGTAATGCTTACTATTGTTACTATTTTACATTTAAGTAAAAGACGTGTCAAGTATGTGTTTATGGCGTCACTTACAGAAGCGCCAGCAGGTCCAGATGATCCAGGTGTGCCAGACTCTCCACGGGGTCCCTGAGCACCCTCAGGTCCACGAGCACCAGTAGGTCCAGCTTCTCCCTGATTAGCAGCACATGATAAAGAAGAGAGACAACATTCATGGTGAGGTGACATCAATTAATATGTAAGCACAGATCTTGAGAAGTTTATCATTTGGCAATCAGCTATAATAAAATAGATGAATCATACAAAAAAAACAAGCTACAGAAGGAAAAAAATATAAGTCTGGTGGCTGTAAATGTCAATGTATGTTATAAAAATGTTGTAATGAAATGTTTTTGGCTACATGTTGCCTCAGGGCTAACATCAAATAAAGGACAGGATTATGTTTTAGGAAAGGAACGGATTTGACCAGAGTTCAAAGTGAATTAAACAAGATTTTTTTTTGTAAACAACTGTAAAACTTTGTGAACAGGAACTCAATGAATTTTAAAGGACTGAAAAACTTCTAACTTAAAAAAAAGGAACTTGATTAAAAAAATTTAACATTGGCTAAAAAAAAAGTGGAGTAAGATGGGCATAAAAACATTTTATGCAAGTGTTGTCATCGATGATTTACTGTGTGATGGAAAAACACTTCAACAATTTAACTGACAAAACCTAAACAGCAGAGATATGCTGCACAGACGTGAATATTAAGGCCCCTTCACACTTAACATACGATAACAATGAAGATAACTACAACTAAATGGAAATTTCATATGTCAAGCATTCACTACAAGATATCTCTCATTCAGCACTGATTTCTCTGAGGAAACAGAGGAAGAATATTTTACTGATCTGCTTTTAATTTACTGGCTATTTAAAAAAGCAAATACAATCCCGGCATGCATGACAGCATATTTGTAGAGGGGATGGCCTTTGTCAAAAAGTGTTGGGCTTTTCTGCACTTCTGTGATTAGCTCTTCTGTGAGCGCTGCCATTACTTCTGCTAGTATGAGTAAACAAATGGAAGGCACGCCCCTTCCCTGTGAACTTAACTTTGATTGGTTGAAAATATTTTATCATTGTCTGTGCATCAAAAAAATCCCTCCAAGATGGAATCAATAATATGTAATACAAACCCACCTCAATGTACAGAACACACCCCTGAGATAGCATCTTGGATCATCATATTTTTGAACCCAAACACCATCTTTTTACATCTTCTATACGTATTTTCAAAGTCTTATTCCTCAGAAGTTGTTTGATAAAGTGCAGCTTTCTTGACTTACAAAAAAATCTTTTACATTGACAAGCATCATATTTGAGACTAGCGGTACAATTTAAATGAGATCAAAAAATAAATTTTCTCCCTCTATTGACTACTGTTCTTATTTTTTCTGAAATAAGGCCCATGGGTGGATTCATCAGAAGGGGCGTGGCTTCGGCACTAACTTGTGGAAAATTGTGCTGCTTGTTCCAAGTTTATACAGCAACCCTGAATGGACAAACCAAACAGGATCTAAACAGCATCTTTTGCATGTTTTGCTAAATTCACGGCTCTCCTACATGTTTTAAAAGGGGACAATGAGCAGAAGGATATTCAGTTGATTGCAATCTGCAACCCCAGTGCCAGATGCCACTTAATCCTACACACTAGATCTTTAATATGTGGTAACAGATCATTGCACTGAAGAAAATAGATTACGGCTGTTTGTTATATGAAGTGATTTTGATTATGATTCCAATTCTGGGGATTACATTGGGAAGTGTCCTTCGTAGCACAGCCAAAGCCTCTGCAGTACTGCTCTGCAGTAACTGCTTACAATCACTAACAAGTATCAAGTCAGCACCATTGACCGTATGAAGGTCAGTACCCAAACCACAACCAAAACCAAAAGCTAATAAAAAATTTAATTGTAATTTATCTAATGCATGAATCTGTCCATCATCCCTGTGGATATGAAGATTTTGTTTGTAATAATAAGGATAATGATAATAATAATAATAACTAGTCTAAGGATCGATTAGCAGAAACTAAATTAAATTTTTTTTCTATGGTTAAGAAACCATAAAGAAAAGAAAGAAAGAAAAGAAAAGAATACAGAGAGACACCTGTTTATGGATGCTGACACCATTAAAATTCAGAGTTTCATGCTTCTGAAAAAGTAGCATCAACATAAACTAATTAACTCTGACTGCTGTTAGAACCGGTGTCATCCAAAGACAGGTGTATAATGTTTTGCAGACCCTTTGGTTCAGTAAAATAAAAATATGACTTCTGCCTCCATTAAGAGGACCTATGAGCACTAGCCACAGATTTCACATGCAGGTGGTATGCAACTTTTTCAGCGTGTTGAATGAAATTCCTTTGCTATTGCTGCAGCTTTGCAGACTTTGTGCACTCAATAGTATGACATAATAGACTCTGAGTGTTTGCAACAATTGGTGATGTTATGAAGCATATTGAAATTTTATCTTTCCTGAACCCACTGTCAAAGCCAATATTTTACTGACTCTGAAAGTAAGAAGAAAACTTGGACAAATGGAGAAACATCTGCTAGTTTTCTCAGTTATGGAAAAAATGTACAGCATTTTAGAGGCCATAGCTTGGCTGCTACGAGACGATACAATGCCAAGACTTGATTGAAGTGGGTGAAACTTGTCTCTGTTGGATCTATACTGTTTGGAAGCCTTAAATAACTGTATTGTTTTGATCTAGTTAGCTTTTAATTGTGTTGTCTTGGGTCCCTTTTGACTGCAAAGGCTTGTTCATAAGGCACAGAGAGAAAAAGACTCAATGATTGTATTTTAATGAGCTCTAAGGCGGGCTCCTGAATGCACAGCACAATAACATAATATGAGACATTTAACATTCCTCACCATGAGACACTTCCTAGAATATTATTAAATCTCGCAAGAACACACACAGGTTCAGAGACTCTCCTGCAGACATACATAAACACACACACACACACACACACACACACACACACACACACTCACACACACACACACACACAGATATACACTTCTTTACCTCAAATACTTTAAGAGAAACTCCTGGATTTTGTAAAGAGATATTCTACTTGTAATTCCTAAATTATCAAGGGGCTCAGAGAAGAAAGCAGACTAGCAGCACTGAACCCTCGAGCACAGAGCTGAGCCTGTCTGCCATGCGGCAGGAATAAATCAGACAGAGACCAGAAGAAAAAGACCGTAAGAAGGAGTGAGGGAAAGAGAATAACACTTCAAAAAACCCTCCTCCTAGATTTTCCACACGGATGGAGGCTTAAAGCACTTTTCAATGCCTTCTCCGATTTCACTAAAGCATTTCAACTTCTCCCCACAAAATCTCCTCTAAGCTGTGAGTGCCATTTTACTACATATTAACTTTTTTATTGGATTCAAAAACTCATAGTCTAATAATATAAAATTTTAGAAAAAAAAACCCATATTTTTGCACCTGTTATTCACACGTTTGTCTAAAGTAAGTCAGATGGTAATGGATTTATCCTGGTTAGTTTTCTTACAGACGGAAAGACACAGACATGAGACAAAGTTACTTCCTCTCATTCACACAATAAACACACTCAATTTAATGATAAAGAGGAGGTTGGGGTATTTTTTAGGTTTCATGTGACTTACCTTTGCACCAGGAGAGCCGGGGAAGCCTGGAGCTCCAGAAGGACCAACAGGGCCCTAAAGAGAGGAAAAATACAGTCTGTTAGATCAGCTGTTAATCACTCACACAGGTGTTCAGACTGCCGGCTGCAGAGAGGGTTGTATGTGTGAAGGAGTAAGGATGAACATTTTATCCAAATGATGGAAATAAAAATAATACAATGAAAATGAACGAAAGGAAACAAAGAAAAGATACTTACTGGTGGACCAGCAGGACCGGGCAAGCCATCATTTCCACGTGCTCCCTGAATGTAGAGAACATTATCAGCACACACATCAAAAGCTTTGGTTTTATATTTACATTAAAAAGAGGATATAATTACTTCTACAAAAAGTATTAAAATCAGGAGACAGGCACAGAGGAGTTACGGATTACACCCGACATATTGACATTAACATCTCATCTAATAACAGCACAATTAACAAGAGCCAATGAATGATCACACCTGTTCAGTGCCTTAAAAAGGAAAACAAAATGTGTTACACTCTAAGAACATGGCTCCTAACTCTTTGAAACACTAATAAAGCAAACTGAAGCAGCTAATCCAGGGATGCTCAACTTGCTTTGCACAGACGCCCCTTAAAAAAAACATGACAGGAGGCCAGTTGACAAACAAACATTAACAATTAGGTTGTAGAAAAATTTGATATTTGGCTACAGTTAAAAGCTTAAAGTGCATTTCAATTGAAAATATTTAATTATATTTGTGAGAGTTTATACCACGTTACACACAACTGTAACTTCTTCCATCGCCCAGGCACTAGAATGTTACAATGATTAAAAAAATGTAAACCATAAACCTAACCTGCTTCTATCAGGGACAGAATAAACAGTATATTTGAGCTCCTTTAAACTGACATACACATTTACTGGATCAGAATGTTCTTCATTTCTGGGTATTTTTTGCTCAGCTAACAGCTCCTTTCCCTGCACAGCTTCTAGTCTGATGATCCCACTGTGCAGTCGGATCATCATGCAAAGATCAGCCTTCTCTCTGTTACCAACAGCTTTATTCATCCAATCTTACAAAGTGGCTTGTCTGTCCTCCTGCACAGCCCTGACTAACTGGTATAAAATACAAGCAAAAATTATAAGGGTTAAATTATATACTTTGTAAATTAGAAAATGGTTGACAGGATTCTTGGCACCTCGTAGGCCAGCTCTGATCTAATCCATCTGTGAGTCGGATGTTAAATTTTAGAAAGGAGGAAACTCACAGCAGCTCCACTTGGTCCAGGACGGCCTCTCTCACCGGGCAAACCACGGGGTCCCTGTGCGGATGAGGGAGAGCAGAACAAACCTTTACAGTCAGCTTACCACTGCAAATGTGCTGGATTTGTGTATCTGTTTTTCGCTTTCACGTGTTGTTGGTGTGATTTGCAGTGTTACGAACCATGGGTCCAGGTGCGCCATTCTCTCCGGGAGCACCAGCCTCACCCTTAAGAGAGGAAAACATATGAACCTGTTAGTGCAGCAATGCAACCATATATAAAGACAGCCTGTGGCCTGTTATTTTGTCTAGAGCTACTCCTCCTGAAGTCTGTATTGTTACTGATGCTTGTTTTTCTTTGCTGCATCCATTTTACTTGATTCACCTTCATCAGCATGGAGCAAAGTAGAGCCTTAGTTAACTGGAGAACAGTATTTACACACACAGACAATAAAATCCTACCTTAGACCCAACGGCTCCAGTCTCTCCCTTTGCACCATCAAGACCTGGATAACCCTAAAAGAAAGAGCAGAGAGCAGTGCACGGTCAGGAACAGACACCACAGCACAGTCAACAATGTAATGTCCCTTGAAAGAGACTAAAGAATAAATGACAACAAACACACACTTACTCTGTGTCCCTTGATGCCAGGCAGGCCAGGGGTTCCTGGGAATCCACGAGCTCCCTATGATGCAACAGGAAAGATGATGCAGGATGCAAACATATAGTAGAGTGAAAGAAGATGAAGCTAAAAGTATCAAATACCATTTTCCTTAAGGTTTCCTCCACTGGGTTTGAATTGGGCAGACATATTACATCAGGAAAGGTTTTTACCAAACACCGAAAGGTTAAACAACAAGTTTTAAAGCAGTTATTTCCATTAAATTGGAATTTTAAAAATTGAGTAAAAGTTTAGTTTTGGCTCCAGTTAAAAACCACATACAGTCTTCATGTTAAAAAAAGAAAAGAAAAAGGGGGTGAGATGATAAATGACTCAATCTAAAACTTATAACATGGTTAACATGAGAGTAATTTGTAGATTTTAGCTCACTGATTGAAATCTAGACACATTCAGTTTATGCTGTAATCCATCATTACTGCCAGTGATGGCGAGAGCTGCTACAGGTTTGATAAATGTAAAGTAAAATGCAAAAACACACACACAAACTAAGTTTAGTTACTCTCAAGTGACAACATCAGTATAACTGCATGTGAAAGTCCATTAAATAAAAACTCAGATAGAGATTTTCCAATTCCCCCAAATAAAATTATTTATAGACAAAGACAGACATCAGCTTCAGTCTGTGGGCTGCTAATAAGAGACTAATTCTCACAACTTATTGCCTGGTTGGT
Source organism: Naso thynnoides (assembly GCA_029783665.1). NCBI lineage: Eukaryota > Metazoa > Chordata > Actinopteri > Acanthuriformes > Acanthuridae > Naso > Naso thynnoides. Next base: position 11,844,837 of record JAQLOL010000012.1, read on the forward strand.
TTCTGACCACCAGAGACAAACAAACTGAAACCTTGCATTGATCAAGAGAGACTCCTAATTCACAAACTGCTCAGCATTTTAAAACAGGACCAAACAGCAGCCACAGAAATCTCACCTGAGGTCCAGCGGGGCCACGTTCGCCTGATTTGCCAGGTTTGCCAGCCTCGCCCTAAAACACAAACAGAAGGGAAAAGTTGTTAAATATATATATATATATATATAAATGTATATAATGTAAATTTATCAATTTGATATAAGTGCTCATTTTAAACTATACAGTATTGTAGTGTGTATTTCATGGAGTTGAAGTGACAGTGAGGACTCCTGGTGGACACATTGTGATGTGTCATGTTTGCTGCCATCGTGTGGCTGAAAATAGGAATTACATTTAAGTAGCACAAATATCATATATGTAATTTATATAATTTTTGATACACTGTCAGACTGACAAAAAAATTATATTTCACGCAATACAAAATGATGGCTGACTGGGTTTTTCCTTTGAATGAATGCATGTAAGATTCAACAGATACAGATCCATCCATTAGTGCAACAAGAGGGTTGTGTTTAGTCACAAAGACACTAATCTAATAGTAATCTGGCAAAAACTCTCGATGTCTCAGTGATGCAGTCTCGTAAACAAAATGTAATTAAAAGAATGTGGTAAAAGTCTAGGTTTATGGTAGTGATACATGATATATCTGTTAGTGTACTGTCATAGAAGCTGCATTAGCTTAACCCATAATTGCAAAGTTAATGGACTGTCAGCATGACTGGATGTCAGGCTTTACTATATAAAACAGCGTAACAGTGGTTAACTAACTAGGTTAAGGGGAAAACAAATACATTACTGAATGTCAGATGACATGTTAGTGAAATGTTACAAATACCCAGTGGATTATCCAAACCTAATTAAAAAGCTAATAGAGACCAATTAAGCAATTATTAATGGAGACAATATGAATTAAACTTTAAAATGGTGTTCTTAAAATAACTAACAAAGTAAAAAAAGAAAAAGAAAGTTGTTTTATGTTAAAAAAAAGTGTCAAAAGACCAGGAATGGGAAAGCAATGATATATTAAATCTACAATGATCATTATAATGCAAATGTAGGTGAAAACAGGGAGAAATATTTGGTGATTTAAGGTCAGAAGAAATGAATTTACAGAGTATTCACAGAGGCAGTGATAGAGGGACAGTAACAAACTTCACCATGTATGAGCCTTGTCAGTGTTCTTGCTTGTTGGAGATGTATTTACATTTTCAAAAGTTATGAGAGACACACTTACATCATCACCAGGTTTTCCAGGAGGTCCAGAGGGGCCACGGGGTCCCATGGGGCCCTATAATAAAGAGAAAACAAGCAAAGGTGAGACTCATTTTCCATTCTTGACCATCAGAGGGCAGTATCACACACCTCAGACTTCAACTTTTTGTCACTTGATGACCAACAGAGAGCTGCCAAATCAATTAAGATACATTCTAAAACACCATTAATTATTATTTTAGCTGTATAAAAGAGTGCTACATTAACCATGAACTGTGCTCTCTAAACACTGTAAATCTCTTTATGTAAAACCAGACAAAAGGAGTTCAGTTCCTAAATAATAATGACAATATTACAACTTTTAATCAAAGTATTTTTTAATGAAAATTGTTTTTGATTTTTAGACAAAATCACACAAAAGGTTCTTGAGTGTTTTTATCCAAAATCCTCAGTACAAAGTTTAGATGTTTCCATTTTTTATTCTGTCTTACTGACAGTTTCTTTCTCAGCTCTTTCAGTTTTTATTTTTTCTGTGTGGACCAAGAGAAAATTACACTAGGCTGCATCAATATAAGGGACAAGAAAATAATTCATTCCATTTCTTCTTAGCTAATTAATGGCAACTTGTTGATAATTACTTATGCTCTAATTACTTATTACTTTTGTTGACTCATCATGATTTCAAAGCCAAAAATGATCTCCAGTTTTCATGAACACTTGGCCAACTTTGTGACCCTTTCACAACTGTCAAGTTGTTTTCTGGGAGGAAGCTTGATTTTAATCACACATAATGATGCACTGGAACACCTTAAAAAGAGAGACTGCACATCTGATCTCCACAGGAGCAGATTAACACAGCAGAGGGGAGGCCCTGCATTGTCTACCTGCTGAGGGGACGGGAAGGACAGGGTAATCTGATTTCTAGAAGCTTCCTTAGACGCAAATCAGGGTAAAAACGACAGGAGGGGTAAGTGAGGGTTGGGGTGGCAGCTGGGGCAGCAAGGAGGGGGAAAACTACAAGTGAAGAAGTGGAGTTTCTATCTGGTAGGGGATTATCTGAGGAAAAACATAACAGAGCAGACGAGGTATTACAAACATTGGAAGCTGTCAGTGACACGCAGGATACAGAAAGGAAAAGATAATCATGAAAAAGTTGCCAATCTGCTCCTGACAGCAATCAACAGAAGTTAGTGCAGCAGCCCGAGTTTAGTCACTAAGCACTAACTGAAGTGGGATGTAAATGAAGAAACTGTAGGAAGTGGCTGGTCAAATAGAATAGGACATAAAAGTAAGAGGCAAGAAATGAAAGGTTAGAAAGTGTTATAAAATTAATCTGAAGGTTGCTCCCACTTGATGATGTAAGGAATGAATACAGCGCGGCTGCACTGACTGTTATCCAGTGTATAGTGCCTCAGTGTCGCCAACATCTTTTCAAGAGTCAAACAAACATGAGCAAGCAGACAGCTAAAGAAGGAGAGAAGATTAAAAAGAAGAGGAGAGCAAGTATTTATAATAAACCATGTAGTCTGAGCTGAGGAAAGGACTAGATTTGGACTCTGTGGGATACTTACAGATTGTCCAGGCTCTCCAGGCTCTCCTGGGTTGCCTTGGAAACCTTGTGGGCCCTGAAATGAAGAACATAAAGTGAGGCAATTTGAGGAGCATAATTTTTTTTTTCAATATGCAATGAATGAGAGGTTAACTCTTTTACAATGAGATTATCATTTAAGTTTTTTATACTACTTTTTTTATTGTGTGCTTTGTTTCCCTACCTATTTATTGTAGATTAAATTTTATTGTTTTCTTTTGCTATTGGTTGGAAGAAACAAGCTATTCATATACATCAACTTCAGAAAATTCTGTTGCATTTTTTCTAATATCTTGTCTTTCAGGAAATTTATTTTAAGACCAAAAAACAAATTAGTAATCAACTAATCAAACAGTGACAATAAATCTTATTAGAATAAAATAATAAATTATATACTAGCTATAAACACATTGGTTATGCAGTACAATACGTGTCAGATGTAGTAAATTTCTGCCACTAGAGGGCTCACAATCATAACATTAGTAACAGAGAACGCAGTTTGACAACGTCATAATGAAGGGTGGTATCATCTGTTTATCTCATTTTTAAGCCAGCACTGAAGATGAATTAAAAAATTTTATTCATGTTTCGTTAAGTCATGTGCCGATTTTCCCTCCTCATTCTCTGACTGGCCATTCCCCGGAGCGGGCGACATAAAGTAAATAAAATGCACCACTACCTTACATGAAATTACAAATTTTTCTGAGTTTTAACAATATTTGAAACAATCGCTAAAATGTAATTACACAGCTCAACACAACATACAATATATTACAAAGATAAAGCAGACATTTTAATGTGGAAATGTTGCATATTGCAAATTTGCTATTAACCTGCAGTACAAATAAAACTGCACAAACAAACCAAAATACCTTTTATTTTGAGCTCTTATATCTCTGTGTCTGTTTGTCTGCAGCTATTAAAAATAACACTACTTCCCAACAAATGTCGTCTCCTTTGACAAAATCTCCTGTTTCTATAAAATCTAAAAGCAGTCCAAAGCGTCAGAGGGAAAACCCGTTCCTCTAAATGTGGGCTCAAGAGGAGTGAAACCATCAAGTTGGGGCAAGTCGGCTGGCACTGCCTACAACTTAATAGCTTTACTCAGGCGGCTGGTGGACTTAAAGGGCTGCAGATGGGGCTTGAATGTGTTTGTAAAGGTGTTAGCCCATAGGCTCTGTGAACAGTAAACTGACAGGTGTTCTGCAGCAGGTCCGTGTTGTGGTGTAGGAAAAAGCCCCGGAGCCTGCAGCTGCGAGACAGAAAGTATTCTCAGAGTGCCACCTTCCTCTGGAGAACAGCAAAAGCAGTAAAAACAGCACTGTGTGTAACCATCTATCTCTGTCCGCCAAAGTCAGTGGTCATTCTGGGGTGATTATTATTATTAAATACACTCAGTGGGAGTAGACAATGTGGCATAAGTACACAAGACATCAAACGGATTACAATTATGGGATTTAACTCAAAGTATCCTGTCTGTGACTGAACACAGGCTCTGGTCTACAGGTGCACCCGGCTAGTGTTGTCTGCTGCTTACAGGAGGTACTTACAGGTGATCCAGTGGGGCCAGGTGGTCCTCTGGGACCCATTGGGCCCTGAGGGGAAGAGACAAGAGACACAACATCAGATTAAGGACAAATGGTCTCATCCTTCAATAATACATACTGTTCAAACTGCACAAATACATGAAACAGACAAGAGCATAGTTATTATTTTATGTTTTGCTTTTGTTAGTGACGGTTTCAAAGAAAAAGACAAAATTTTGTTCACTTATATTAAGTTAGAAGTTATGTGAAAAATATAAATCACCTGCTTTGCCCTAAAGCTGCGCAAAACTCAGTAGCTCTACATGATGAATGCATAAATCGTCATAAATTCCTCAGTGGCATTTAGACTCTCTCTTTCTCTCTTTCCTTCTCATTTCACTGTCAACCCCCCTTTCTTCTTCTCCCAGCTCTTTCACCCGTCCGCTGCATGTCTCTAAAGTTCAAAGGTCACCACCGGTAGTGCTGTACTCTTGTGTGTTTGAACTCTAAATGACTTTTTCACCTCGACACGCAGTGAAAAAACAACAATACCAGACTGTTAAATGTTTCCTCCCTAAACATTTCAGGCATGGGGACTGGAGGTGACATTTGTTCCACTAAATTCTCTCCGACTGAAGCTTAATCTGCTCTGCGAGAGCTTCTGCTTGGAGTCACACGCCAAAGTAATTTCTCCTTCACCTTCATGCATCACTACTCAAGAGGAGAAAATCACATTCTATGGAGGTGATTAGCCAAATCCCTGTTGCTTGCACTCTCTGCCTGCTTTTTTATCTCACACACGCACACACAAAGCAAAATCACGATGTGACTATAAAGGTTTGTGTCAATAAAGTTCTTTAGTTGAAAAAAGGCCTTGATTTAGATTACTTGTGACAGCTTTCCACTTGGATAAAAATGTATTCCTTTCAGTAGATGTGCTTTTTAAAAAACCCATATTTCAGCATCACGGTTGTGCTTTTTTTTAAAAAAAATTGGGGATGGCA
>JAQLOL010000012.1:11850321-11865669 GCA_029783665.1 Naso thynnoides
CACGGTTGTGCTTTTTTTTAAAAAAAATTGTGGATGGTAGCCAAAGAAAATGTCACAGCACGACACAGTGGTCCTTAGATGTGAATCAAAGTCCCCTTTCAGTGGGTGTGGGAAGCGTTTACCACTGCGGGTGTGAGCCCATCAATGGGGCTCTATATTTTCAGGGCTTTTAAATCTGTGTCTGATGTGTGCATGTGCATATATTCGAGAAAAAGTGTTTGAGTGTTTGGTATGTAGGTGCACGGGTGTAGTTTGGGTTCTGTGTAGGTGTCTTGTGATTTAACATCAGTCCAGTCTGTTCTCTCATTGCTCTTTCCCACAGCTTAAACGCAAAGTAAACGTGGGCTGGCCTCAAAAAGGACCTAGTATTGTGGCGAGCACTCAGACAGACGTGTGGAAATACAGTCAGAAGGAGCAAAGCTTCAGAAACTACTGCTATCTGTGCACATCTGACCGACTCCAGCAGCTTCCCTCCTGGCAGTCAAACCTGTGCTGGGCCGAGATGCTGCCAAACTACTCTGCAGCTCTCAAAACCAAAATAGCTCCCAGTGTGCACTTCACATCCCAGGCAGACGGCCATGCCAGCTAACCGCCTGCAGTGGCTTGAAATATAATGACTATCAATGGCTGTTTCCTCTATTTGTAAAATTACCCCTCTGTGCTTAATGTGAAGTGTTTATTTTCCATCAGGACTTAGAGCTGTGTGGCTTCTTTTCTCCAACACAGGACGGCTCAGTTTTAATGTCCTAATTTGCTCCCAAGACAATTAAAAAATGAGGGAGTCATTCATCGGAGATGCCACAAAAGGCCAAAATTATAAGCAGGGAACCTGGGAGAATTTATTGTGCTCTGGCAGAAGGTCTGACCCACTTCCATTCAGAAAGATTCCCAGCTGACCTAATCTATGACGGGACTGGGGTTGATGCGACAGCTCAGACAGGAGAGTTACTGGTCCAGATTTGCACTTGGCACTCAATCGCTCAGAACGGTTCAAGGTCCACACAATTGTGTTTAGTATGCAAGTCTGTGCAGCGCCACTCAAAAACTCAAAAAACCGAGACTATAGTGTCAGATTAGACAGAGCTAATCAAGTATGAATCAAGATTGTGTTACTGAATTGCCAATTTCCTGAAATGCCATTCTTTTCCCGCTGGGAATCGATGAAAGCGCTGCCCAAACTTGTCGGTGCACTGAGTGCTACATTGCTCTGATTGGTTGCAGGTCCATCCAACTGCTCCCAGAGGCATTTTAGTCACCGCCTTTTGATAAAGTTCCATGAAAATCTCATAACTAAGAGTTCCCAGCCCGACTGGCAAATGCAGAATGGTCAGGCAAGCCAGGCGGGTTTTCCTCTAGTCCTTGATCAGTTAAAATCCTACATGGGTATCTCCTCTTCTAAAGGCTGATGATGATGATGATGATGATGTTGATGCATCCATCTTGTCGTTCTCTTATTTGATGATGCCTTCCTGGTTCATGGAGAGGAAGTTTTTCTGCTGCTAGAGAGGTTAATGAGCCGGGCCAGCCAAAAAATGAAGCTGAAAGACTCTGACTTTTGTTCGAGGACTCCTCAGAATGTCCAACCAAAGAAAAATTAGACCTTCAGGTGGATGGACAGTCTTTCTAATCATTTCTACTTGATCCACTACTGTAGCATCCAGGCAGATTCATATGCAAATGACTGCAAAAAAACAAAAAACAAACCAAACCAAAAAAGACCCCAAACAGAAGTGGCTGCAAGTCTTATCTCTCGCTCACCATTGGTCCTTGCATTATGCCCATCTGTGCACCACCAGCCTTCTCATCGAAACCACCAGCCATCTGAGCAGCAAAGTTCTGGAAAAAAAATTAAAAACAAAAGAGGGCATTGAGAATTTTAATGGCTGTGTAGGTGCTTTCTATTTACATTAATGACATAACTGTTAACTAAGCTTTTAAGGTCATCTGCTGGATTGAAAAGAAAAGATGTCATTAAAAATCTGGCTGGAAAAAGAAAGAAGTTGAACGACAAACAACAATAATAGCTACAAAATTGAGCTTTGCTTTTGTTTAAGGATGTAAAGTTGAAGCATTTCTCTTGGAGGCTACATGCATTGTCAATCATTGCAGAGTCTGGAGGATGCTGGAGGATGTCATTTTGGATAATTTTTTTGGTAGATTGTCAGCAGCAGAGCTCATTATGTGACTCCTGATGCAGACAGAGGAGAGACAGAGGGCATGTGAACAGTCTTCATCTCTCTCACCCTCACAAAGAGTCGCCTTGTATCCCCCCTAAAAAGCTTCTTCCTTACCCCTCCCCAAGTCTACCATTCTACCTCCTGCCCTTCCACCTCCTCCCTCCTTTTCTCCTGCAAAGAATGAGAGGCATTCGATCTATTCTCTCTCTCTGCATCTACTCCTCGTTGTCTCTTTGCCTCCTCCCAACGCCGGCAGCTTCCCACATCTTTTGTGCTCCTGGATTCCTTCCTCGCTCCATTTTCCCTCTGCTTACTCCAACCAGTCAAAGTGAAGCCATCAGTGTTCGACCTGTCAGCTCCTATGTCTGCAGTGAATGCTAAACCCCTACTTGTCATGGGATACTTACTCCACCAAGGCCAGGGGGTCCATTAGGTCCTGGAGGTCCAGGGGGGCCGGGGTTTCCAGGGGTGCCAGGCTCTCCATCTCTGCCACGGGGACCAGGACTTCCCTGGAAAAGACCATTAATATTAAAATTAATAAAATCTTCTATTAAACCTCTTACATTGACCCAAAGTCAGATCATAGTGAGAACTTGTTGCTTGTAATGACCTATACTTGACTTAGTGATCAGTCTTATCTTTATTTGTAAACAGATTTGTATGTCATTTATTCAGTCCATAACATGCGTGAAAACATCAAAGGAGCGAAAAATAAAAAATGAAACCAAGAAAGAGAAAAAAATTTTTTAAAATAAAATAATGTTTCAAAACTCAAAGGTTACTGCGTTTTTTTAACCTATAAAACCTCAAAAACAGAAAATATTAAAATTTGAGAGGTGGGAATTGATCAACTTTCAATAAATTAAACCTCAACATCTCTTTTTATTACAGATTCATGTACAGTATCTAGCACTAACAAATGAACATCTTAGCATAACAGCACACTAGATGCTCTGGTATGCTCCATCTCGTCCATTCACCACCACAAAAACAAAAGTGGAGACCAACAAAAAAACAAACGTCACTATATTTTCTAAAACTGTTGTACTTGGAGATTGAAAAATCTTTAGTATAATGAAATTACAGTATTGATTTGTTTTTGGTTATTTTTTCCCATAAGAGGAAGAAAAAACAGCTTTTTGATGATTAAGATCACCAATTTGATGTGAAATACAGCTACAAAATAAATATTTTTCAGCAAAAATCGTACGTATCGTTGTAAGCAAATTTAAATGAACACAGATCAAGTCACACATACGATTCCACAGATTAACTAAGCAAGTACAAGCTCAGGAAAGCGTTCAATAATTGTTACGAGCAACCAATGATTGATTCCAGGCTTTTGTTTCAACATTCAATTGTACTTTGGATAAATCATTACACGATTGCTGGCACACAACACCACACTAAAGTACATTTGTCAGTTAGTGTTGACAGAAGCCCAAAGCTCAGCGAAAGCTTCTCCAAACTTCACACATGATCGACATCTGCATAAGGGAACTCGACTGCTGACCAGCAAACAAAGATCCATCAGGACAAAAGCTTATCCTTAACTGCACATTTATAGCTAAGCAAAATCATTCAGTACTTACACCATGGGCAGAAAAACACTCTAAAACAAAATACAGACGTTGTGAAGCGTGTTGATGATTTATCAGAGACAATCAAAGCACCTGGCATACCTCTGTGCATGTAGTGACAAATTACCCTGCAAGGGAAACCTGAGCATAGAATGTAAGCTGCTTAACCTCTGCTAGCCAAAATCCACCTTGTGCTTCGATCTGCAAACACAAGACGACTACATGGTAAACTCCTCGCCTGCAGCTGTTATCACATTGTTGCAGTAATGCTGCAATCAAAGCTGACTGACTGAGGCGACATGTGATTTCCCACACTGACTGACCGACTGAATGACCAACTGAGAGTTTTGCAGTATTACTTCCACATCCGTGAGCTACACAGACCACACAGCCTAATGGAAACGACATGACTGGTTAGACTGAGCTGCACAATGAAAGGCTGCCTTTCTGCAAACCTGCAGGCTCCAGTAGAGACCCCACCCCACTCACCCACCAAAGACCCAAAGCTATTGCACTCAATAGCACATTCTGTACTTCTTAAGGGAGCAGAGTGTTGGTCGAGTTATTGGCTTGACAATGACAAGAGAGGGGGGTGATTTTTTTTTTGTTTATTTTTGTTTTCAAACTTACCTTCTCTCCCTTCTCTCCTCTTGATCCGCGGGGTCCTTGCTCTCCTGGTGGGCCCTGGTGAAAAGGAGGCAGTGAAGGAGTCAGGGACTTCAGGTGATTTCTCAGGAAAAACAGTTGCAGCTTGTGAACTCTGCTGCTGTTATGTCAGATCAGTTTCCATTTCCTGTCACCGTGACTGGCAATTAAATGTAATACCTATGCTGACTCTGAACACAATCTCTTTCTACCTTCGATTCTCTACACATGAAGTACATTGTAAAAGCTTTTAAAGAGCAGAAATTATGGAAAATTATGTAAATGAAGAAAAGGGTGCATACCATTGGGCCAGCGGGTCCTCTTGGTCCTACAACCTGTGTGAGTGAAGGAAGGAAAACAGAGAAATATGAGACAATAATTGTCTTTTGTAAAACCATGCACACACTGAATACTCTCACCACTAAAACATACATTAACCAGATGTATTTTCACACGTGAGTTACAATTCTCCTTGCACTCAGTGGAGAAACATTATCTCTCTCTCGTCAGAGGCGGCTTGTTAATTGCTAATCTCTTCGGGCAAAGCTTTATAAGAAACATACAATAAACAATTCTTATTTCCTGTTATGAACTTGTGTTCCCTCAGAGGGGTAAAGCACTTCCAGGTGCAGCTCTGCCACAGCAGCAGCAGGGAGTTTTTCTCTCACTGTCTCTGTCTGTTTCATAAGAAGCTTTATGGAGGCCTCGCTGTGCTGTGCTTGTCCTGATGAGTGGGATAATAGAGCTGCTTCCTCTCTCTCTCTCTCTCTCTCTCGTATAAATATATAAACATATACCATAGTATAGCACTTAAGTGATAAACTTTGGTACAAATTTGGAGTACTTGTACTTACTTGAGTACTTCCTTTTTATGTTACTTGATACTTTGTACTCCTCTCAATTTATCTGACAACTTTGTAGATCCTGATTTTATGTGCAGAACAAATGATGAACTTATAAAATATGATGCACTGTTATAGAATGAACATGAATGCATCAGGGACAATTGTCTAATAGAATAACATTAACAGGGTGGATTTTCTTAATTACTACTTTTACTTTTGATACATGTTTTGATGGTGGGTTTTTACACAGCAGTGTTGCTACTTTTGATTTAAGTAAAACTTCTTTAACTTCCTCCACCGCTGGTTGCTGAGAGGTGTTTCACTCGACATTTTAAACATTTTCAAATGAATAAAATGGTGAGATGCATTTTTAACGTGATGTGGTGTCAACTTACATCGGTAATGTCTCCAGGTTCACCTTTCTGCCCCTGATGTTGAAAGGATAAAACATAAAAACACCCATTAGGATTAAAACAACAGAAAGATTTTCACATATTTTACATTTATCTGTCTTTTTTCACACATATTTTGTAACTCTGCCGCTAAGAGATCATCTAAAAAAGCACAACCAATGCAAAATTTGCAGTCTTGAGAAAGCTGGTGAGCGGTAAAATGTTGAGAATAGGAATCTCCTACAGTATCACTAGATGCTTAAATATAGCACACAGTGTTGAGGTGGATATAACAATCATTTGCCTGGCAAAGCTCTTTTATATCAAAGTCTCATTTAAATCCATTAACTATAGGTCCTGCAGCACTGATATCAGACTGGGATACATACAGATTTAATTGTATGCTGGAGAGCTTTATTTCACACACACACACACACACACACACACACAAACACACAGAGCATCTTAATATCCTACAGTGTCTCACCTTTGCTCCAGGTGCTCCTATCATGTGGTCGAGCAGGTGAGAGGGAGGAAACACGTAACAGTTAGTAAAGGGATTACACTCAAATGATCCAGCAATCCAACAGTATCTCCAAAAAAACCCCAGAGAGTTTATACGTGCTAATGGCTAACTGTGCTTCCCTAATGTAAACATATTCGGAAGACCACCACCAAAAAATGTCTGTGGAACCCAAAGAGCCCATCAGGATGAAAAAGTGTTGGCTGATTCACCATCTTAAGAGCTGAATGCAGAAGCAAAGCAGCTGCAGATGAAAGAGAATGATAGAAAGCAAAAGAATTGCAAGAGGTGCTTCTTTTTTAGAAGATTAAATCTGACTCAGCACTCTGATATTTCAGAGCATGAATAAAAGCATTGGCAAGTAGCAATGTTGATAAATGATGAGAATGCATAAGTTTTTAGGTGGTGCTGAGTGGTGTCAATGAGATGTTATTGCCTCCATAAAATGGCCTAGATTTAAATCAGGATCTTTTTGATCTAAAAAACTTTCAATACCAACTTTTAGTTAATTCACACTTTTTGATATTTGCTAATTTGGAAAAGTTACTGTATATTAAAGAATTGAGAATGGACGACCAGCCCTATTTGCAAGTGGCTTTAACTTGAAATGATGCTGTAGATGTTAAATCCTTCTCACTAAGCACTTTATTTAGCCTTGAATGGAAGATCAGCTTTTTGAAAAGCATTTTAATCCACAAGCATGCATTGCGAACAGTGACATATCTGATTTCACATGTGCTTCTCAACTGCCTTTGTTTGTTTTTTTCCAAAGCTGACCAATGAGCTCCTTGTTTATCAAGAAGTGACGGCAGTTTGAAATGGCCTGAAAAGCTTCTTGAAAAAGTCTCAGTGGAGTGTTGCTGTTTTTCTTGCCATCAGATCTGCAGAAATCCACAGAAAGGATACAGAGCAGAAATGTGAGGCAGCGTCTGCTTCACTGAGGTATTTCCTTAATGACTCCCACATGTTTTCATGATACTCTGGGAAGGAGAGAGTATTCAAACAAGATGGGGCCAAGGTGAGCCAGCTATGGAAAAATAAGGTTGAGGTAGCATTTCACTGAAATCTGCTCAGATGTGCCACTGTTGTCCTTTATTTCTCATCATTTGTTTGCTTTGGGGATAGAAAATTGTATTCAAATCAAAGACTGACAGAAAACAAAAGCCTGATTTAACACATTACAGTGAAGAGGTAAAACTTCACCTGGACAACTTTTGACCGATACCAAACTGTTCGTGTGTCATTTTCTCCCCAAAATAAACAACATGACTGCAAAGAGTAATTTATTTATGAGAGGTGTGAGATAAATAAATTACAACCAATGGGTGGAGACGGGTCAGCTGCACAGATGGGGCAACACTCTCCAAATGGGATTTCAGGTTTGGGGCAGTCTTTTAGCTCCTCGCAGACAATTTCATCACACAGGACGGTTCCAGTGTCACACACACAGATGCGACAAGGCTCTGGTTTCCATACGTCCTTGTCGCTATAGCGCTGTCCGTCTTGTATACAGCTTAAAACATCCTCCTCTGTGTGTGGGGTCATTGTAAGCACACACAGAGGCCCAGGCAGGTGGATGGAGAGAGGAAAAGGGAGATTATGCATCAAAAACTCAAAAAACTATTCAAAAACAACAACTATTTTGTTTACTGTGAGTCATGACATGTCTACGAGATATAAGGCAAAGTAGTTGCTGCAGTTTAGCCCATGAGATGCACACACACACACACACACACACACACACACACACACACACACACACACACACAAACAGGTTGGACAGCTTCAATGAAAATAAAAAATATAAACCCAGAAACTGAATTTGATATTTTACTGAGCAGCTCAGGACAACAAGGCAGATCGCAACAGAGGGACTTGACCTGTGGTCATCTGTGTAAATGTTCAGTTAATGACAGTTTTCATTATCCCTTGATCTGCAAAACACTGCAAAACCCAAAGACATTAAGTTTACTATCATTCTATAAATGTGAAAGAAAAGCAAAACGTCCTTGCATTTGAAAATGACCACACAACCAATGAAAAACACCAAAAGAGGTACAGCATAAAGATTTTGTTAACTGACAAACTGATTAATACACTCTTCATGGCAGCTCTAGTCTGACATAAACCTTTACTTCTCAGGTCTGAATGTAGCTGTTGCAGTTGGAGGTCTCTCGCCTGTTTTCCCCACAGGTTCTGTTTCTCTGTCTCTCTTCCTGGCCTTTTGACTGAACACCATCATATGAAGTAAAAAATTTCCCAGAAGTAATCTTAAAAAACTGAAAATCTTATGCCTTCCATTTCCGTCTTTCCATTTATCAGTTTTCAACACTGAGTCGGGTCATTAGATTAAAACATAAACATGCAACCTCTCCAGCAGCCACAGGGTGGCAGTGTAGCATCACAGAAACACAGTAAAGCTGAGCAACACCTGCAGGAAACCTCCAATAACTTCACAGGAGCTGGAGACCGTGTGCCTAAATTCCTCAACAAGTTAAATATAGGGTGAGTTTACATTGCTGGAGACACCCTCATTTACTGCAAAGGAGACAGACTTTGCATTCAGCAAATGAAAAATGTTTGGTGGGGGGGTGTTCAGACCACAGTTGCCAAAGTGTGCACAGCTGAACGTGATGGAGGTGGGGCACGCTTCAATACAGGTACTGTACTTGCTCTAAATTGCAGCACTCATGAAACAGTAACAATGAACTTAGTAGTTAGCCGTATTCTTTTTTATTTTCCAGTCTGGCAGCTTACTAAAAAGTCAACAGAAGGACAAACAGCTGCTCAAAGAAGTGCTCTGATTGGAGCCACTGAGCCTGGACCAAGGGGTAAAAGAGGCTGACGCACCAAAAGAGAGGCCTCAGGGTTTGAACTGAGAGTGTTAGAGGAGAAGGAGCAAGTACAGTAGCTATATTTACCTCTGAGTGCTGCTTAAGTCCAGGTAACCTAACGGACCTCAGCAGCAATGAATGAGGTCTTTCTGGAAAAGGATAGAGTGGGCAATTCACAAACTATTGCCTTGTATAAACATGGGCAACTTTTAAACCCCATCTGGAAGCCATAGCTGTGTCACATGCCAATTCAAACACATCAGACAAAAGAAAATGGTCAGCTTTGGTGCACATGCCTGGAGGTTTTGACATTTAAGTTTTACAGGCCTGGATGTGCCATCAAAAAACAACACCTGTCCTTTCGGTGGCTAATATATGACAGATTCTCCCAGTATGGGATATTCTGGGACAAGGGCTCCTCTGTATTCTGGAGAGCTGATAGAAAGTTGGCTTTTCATCACTGAGGATAATTTGTAAGGCTCCTCTCCCATGTGTTGGCAGCCATGCTGTTTTCCAGGGGAGTATAAAGAACAAAAGAAAATAGTAAAGTAAACCCCGGGTGGATGTTGGAGGACACTTTAGTCAACTGTTTTTATTACTATACTTTGTGACTTTTTGGCCTCAGCCCCTCTTTTATCTTAAAATAATTAGCTTTTTGTGACCTTAAAACTGCGAGTTAAGGAAGTGACCCCTGTCGTTTCTGGGTGACTATTAGGCCATTGAGCCTGCTGTGCTGAGGTCACAATCATCCTTCTTCAGTGTCCTCCATGCTGAAGAAAGAAGGGCTTGCATTAAATCCAAGGGCCTAATTCTCTGAAAGAGTAATCTGAGACTTGCAGTTTCTTTGGCACGCTTCCCCTTTTTGTCTTTTCTTCTTGGAAAATACACCTTTGCTTTGCTTTAAAACCTAAAATTGACTTATTGTATGCTGAGAGGAATCTCAGAAAGTCTCCCATCTTATATTTTTCCAATCACCTTTCCCTTGCACCTTGGCTCTGTCTCTCTCTGGGCTGACTGTCACAGCTTATGGGTGATCTCTTAAGCAGATGGAAACCCTGAAATCATATGGAACATTATTTCTGGCCCAAATCTGCTGGCGCACCCTGACTCTCTAATGTCTCTGGAGGATACTAAAATCAATAATGATGACGAATAATCAGAAAGGAGTCAGGAGAAAGTCTGCAGCTATGAGGAATAATCTGAGGGCCGTTTGATTCTTGATGGGGTAAATGTTAAAACTATCACTTAAAAAAATCTCTTTATAAAAATTTTGGTTATTAGTGCACCTTTCTGCTCAACGAGCCAGGAATCGCCTGGATGCCCTCTGACAGCAGTGGAATGTGAACACTTTTCAATAAAGGCCCCTGAGCCTGACCACCTTTCATTTTTGCACATCCCCTCCCCCTCCCAGTTTCTGCATTAAATGAATCTGCTGTTAAAAGAAGAGCCTGTCAAGGCCCCTCGAGCACCCACAGGTGTCCCGCAGCTTAACGTACGAAAGAACGGGAGAAAGGTAACGGGCTCCACTTTTGGGGATCAAAATCTGAACATTTTATGATTTATTTTACTTTCAAAACTACATTCTCATTGACTGAAAACTTCATTGGGAGTTGAAACAAAAAACAAAAGAAATGAAACAAATTTAAGACAGAAACAACTCCACAGAAATTAAAAAAGAATGTTCTGTTCGTTTATTTTCTTTTTTTTTTCCCGTAACCTGCCTCATTTCTACATCCAATGCATCACTTTTACGCACGTCCATAACTCTTCACAACTAGAGTTTTATCACACGTTGCAGATATTGTACGATCAGCACTCTTGGTAGACAGAAAGTTCCAGGCTATCATCAATCAGGTAGCTTTTAATGCAACAGAATCTCTAAATAATCGTGTTTTTTTCTGTGCGTAAATAGTGCGCGGGGGAAAGTAAATCACTCCAACCACCAAAACAAACGCTTAACTATTCACAATTTACGATTCCATTCCAGAGTCTTTTGACTTGAGAGAACACCTGCTCTTGACGTGCACCTTATGATAACTTTAGCTTTTGTTGAGTGCAACTCTTTGAGAGAAATGAAACTGTCACTTACGGTCGTCCTCCTGACATCTCACAACGGCTAATAGACAGATTTGGGCTGCTACAAGTAGCAGTACAGTCCTGGAATCCATAAAGCTGAACATGTCTAAATATTAGACATGCAGGGCCCTTAAGGGAGAAAGAAGGGTGCCAAGGGAGCGAAGGCTTCTCTCAGTATGTAGTGTGTGTGTCCCCGGTTACAAAAGCCGAACCATTCGAAATTCACCCTTTCCAAACCGATGGGGAAATCCAGCGGCAGGACCCGGACCTGCAGCAGAAACTCAGCACCGACCGCTTCAGGCCAGACGCTGTAGTTTTATGTCCCCGTTGCCTTCAATGAATCTTCGTATATTCCCAAATATCAGTCCGGCCCCTTACCCCCAGTCAGGCTGAAATCTGAGCCCCGATTCCCTCCCATTCTGTCTCCCAGGTTCCATTATTCCCGTCCCAGACCACTCCTTTCCACACGTGCTGCTACTGAACCCAAAAAACCTGAAACTTTCCCCCCTCTGATTCTAGTGCCCTCCCTTTCTCTGCCCCCGCCTTGTTCATCGAAAGCACAGAGGTGTCATAGACACTTCGTGTCGCTAATTGAAGGAGCTTCCTTGTTTTGTCCTTTCAGACTGTGACCTGTGTTCGCCGCTGCAGAGGGGAGTAGTAGGCTACCACAAGTTCTGTTGGCTGCCCCCCTTTAAAACACCATGTAGCAAGTTACAGGTGGTGATTGAATGCATTAGACAGTAGCCTAGACTGTGATGTGAAAAAAACAATAATTTCAGTAAGGAGTCCCGTTGATACGTGAAGTCACTGTTAGAATCGGACATACACACACAAAAATAACATAAAGACACTTTATCACACTTGCTAAGACACAAAATGTCTCTGTAATGTTAAAATATTTAGATGTATCTTCACCTACTGTGATTAGGATATAAAAAAGACTGTCTAATGTAATGCATAAGTCATAAGTTCACAGTCCACAGTACTTAAAGATTGCTACACATGATGGAGCATCATGCCATCAAAGTTATCTTACAGTTACTGTCAGTTATTATTGACTATAGAACAGGTGAGACACTTGACTTGTGGTCAGCCTCTTCAGCAAATATCATATATTGTCTCTAGTTGCTCTTTCAATGACATTGAGCCACAAAATTTCATGAAAACCTGCATGCAGGACATCTAGCTGCAGCACTTCATTGATTAACTGAATTGATTAAAGAAAGATAATCTGTGTCTGTGTGAGTAATTTTTAAAATAGATTTAAGTAGATTTTCTTTTTAGTTCTTTTTTCAAGAAAAAAAAGTTTGCTGGCTCCGATGTCTTCACTCTGAAAATCTGATGTTTACTGATTCTTTTTTTTTTTTTTTTTTTTTAAAAGATCCCTTGGGGCTCTGAAAAACTTAACATTTTTGACATTTTATTCAGTAAATTATTTATCAGTTGATCAAGAAAATAACTGGCAGATAGGTTGATCATGAAAATATTCCTTAGTTGCAGCCCTCGTAGGAGTGTTTTAGGTTAATTACAGTAAATGGGATGATTTGTGTTTCTGTTCATTTTCCGTTTGCAACATGAGCTCATAGCTGCTCGATTTCACTCCTGTCAGCTGTATTACACCTGTATCCTTAAAGATAAAGGACAAAAATAGTTTTTTAATTCTAGTTTTTTACCAAGCAGAACTTTTGCTTTGCTCTGTTTAAATTGACATGAAACTTGAAGAAGCAGTGAGTGATTTCTCCCAGAAGAAGGCAGGGCCAGGTGTCTCACCTGTGTGTCCACTGTGCTGTCACTCTTCTGGATGTAATAAGCTGCACTGTGCATTAAATTCAGACCAGAGTGAGGGGGAGACATCTGATTAAATGAAGGTTACAGTGAAACAGCCAGGATGACCCTGGCAGAGGCTGAGGGTCATGCAGATTTTCACTCAGATCTTAATCATATTGTGAGACAGATGGTGTATTATCGAAGAGACGGATGGATCGTCATGGTCTCGTCCCTGACAAGCCCAGACTAGAATTGCCATTCCCTTTCAGTACGATCACAGTTTCATGACAGAAATATCTTGAGGAAATGCTGCCTGTGTGACATAATTTTTGTCTGCAGCTTGCTAACATGTTTGTGCATTGATTTTTGTTCAGACAATGTTTTCCAAAGAGTCTAAATCTGTTTCTCACAGCTGTTTTTCAGATAATGTGAGAGAAAAAAAAAGAGTGGCAAAAAAGACTGACAGAGTCTGATGATCTCTGACTTAGGTGAAGTTCGCTCACCTGAAACATGACGCAATCTAGTCACTGAAGGCAAATTAGGCATAAAAGAGGTTATATGCAGTTCATTATTGTTATTTTTGTTATTTTGGGTGTGCTCATTAATCCAATCTGACACATTCATTGCAATAAAGGACAGTGAGCACAAATGTTTCATTGGTATGATGTAAAACTAGAGGGATATTTACTAGGACTTAATTTGGTCAAATCTGTTGTTATTTTGTAACTGTTCTGACAGTTTTGTTTGTAAAATTGCAATCCGCACAATAACATGTGACTACAGTAGTCAAGTTAATGTAGTAAAAGATACATTATTAGTCTCTAAACTGTAGTTAAATACTAGTATAAAACTGCTGAATGAACATGAAATGGTTATTATCAATATTTCTACAATAACAGCGTAAAAACAATGCGAATTCAGAAATTTATTACATGAATGTGCAGCTCTCCTCTGTTTTATGGTGTTTTCTGGAACTTTAGGGAGACTCTGCTCCTAGTTTTGATTTATAGTTTTACTGTTTTAGTTTACTCTCATTTTGAGCTGCAGCTGGCTACTATCTTCAGTAAAATGCTCCAAAAACTCACTGCACACCAACCGCTCTCCACCAAACAGCAGACAGACAAAGTTAAGCAACCAACTGCTGAACACGGTGGAGCATTTAAAGCCCAACATTTCCCTCATGTGTTGGTGGAGACCAAATCGGACCTAAAAGAGAGTAAATATTGGACTCACATTCATCAGGCGGCCAAAAACATGTGTCCACATGAATGCTAATGTTAATCTGTGTCTGCTAGATGTGTTAATGAGTAGCTGTTTGCTGACAGGTTTGCAAGATAAAAGATGACCTGTATGATCATTATGTCCGTGCTGTGTTTACATCTTATGCTGCTGGCCCCTAGTGGGTAAAATTAAATGAATAAAATTAATAAATATAAAAGATTAGTAACTGTATCGCAAGTGAAGTTCTAATGAAGATCTATTTATTTTCTTCCACTGCTCATTGTTCCCCTTGTACAGTACAGTGTGCTAGTACAGTGCCAATTTGTGACGTGTGCCATGGTCCATACCTGGGGATATGTGCACCGCAACTACATGCAGACTTTTGTCTCCTTGATGGGTTTGCCAATCAATTTGAAATTGCACATGGGCATTGAGAATTTCCATAGACAGAGACTGAGAAAGTCCTTTGTCCAGGGGTGAAAGTAGATGAAAGTTTTTGCTGGTACTCCTACACCAGCCTTCATCCCTTCATGTTATTGATCCACCACCCCCAGTTACATTTTTTAGCATATATATGGTGTAGAAATGAGGAACACTTGGCATGTATAGTGAATAATTTATTTAAATGGTGTTAGGTGCCACCAAATACTTTATGAATGAAACTTTCAAAATCATAACAATTTGTTATTCATTCAGTCACCCATTGCAATTCATCAACAGTTGATAGTATAAAAGTCACTCTTTGAATTTTCATATCATTGGGCTTATAAATGGAGAAGATATTACTAAAACATATCAGTGTTTCTTACAAGGTGCTCATTAAAACTAAACTTTCCAGTCTACACTACCATCATCTGTGTTTGCTTGTCATGAGTGTCCTGACTCAGCATACTGAAACGTATGGTTCGATCACAGATATACTGTTAATGCTATGTGTCTGCCAAGGACAAAAACATTTCAAATTTTGGTGGAATTGTTCATCATTTGTCCTTGCTGAAACCTTGGGCAAAAATATCACTAAACTTTGTGGTTTGGTTGTGAAACAATCGAACTAAATGTTTTTTTCTTTCTCTTCTAAGCGCACACAGGACACCGACGCAGATCTTGTTTGACCCGCTGTCATGTTTTTGATGAAAAAAAAAAAAGAACATCTTGAAATATAACAATATATTTTGTCTGTGATTCTACTAATTTGCAAAAAATGACCAAAAATGCAGCAGTCAATATCAGACAATTAGCAGCAGTAATATTTACAGAAAGGCATCCTGCAGCACATTTTGTTTGCTCA
>JAQLOL010000012.1:11865769-11876003 GCA_029783665.1 Naso thynnoides
CCCCCCCCCCCCCCCCCCCCCCACACACACACACACACACACTTTATTGGAAACAGGAGCAGCTGCTGCGTCCTGAGTGTGCAGCATTGGTGCTATTCTCTACCGATCGGCTGTCTAAGTAGAGCTGCATTTGTGCAGTGTGTTAGTGAATCATGCAGCATGTTAGTTTGTTTGTGAGGGTCTCGGATTGGGTCCAGGTTCAAGTGGACTAAAGACTGATCACTGATCAGTGACATACCTTGTTATAAACAACTGTGAGCATGTTTATCACTGCAGCTCACAAGTTTCATCATAGCAACATAAGTTAAGGAATACATACTTGTCTCACCAAAAATAATTTGATTTATATGCACCACTAGTTCAACTATATCGGTCAAATGTGGTCAAGTGAAACTGAGTCATATTAAATTATGGTTCTGACTTATAAAAACCATGCAAACATGTTTGTGTTATATAAATGTTCCTTAAATACTGGTTTTTCATGTATTGCCTTCTCCACAAGTTTACATGAAAATTGTGAAACTTTTCTGCATGAATAGTGTATGTTTGACTATGTATAGCAAAGTTCTAACTCAAAATATCAATGTTTTCCTTTTGTGATCTTGTGGCATGCCCATAAATCCCACACAGGCCCGGGATCAAAGACTTTGGATCACTTAACCACCAATTATCTATTTATAGGCTGGAGACCTAAAATCAGCTGTTCTGTCTTATTTTCTTATAACTGTGAGTAACTGGCAGTCTGGCTGCATCAGCCAGTGCTCTGTGGACTGCAAATTTGTCAGCAGTTGTAAAACCCAAAGAAATAGTGTTTCACATGCTGCTTCAGGGTGCATGCAGACATTGTGAGGTGTGTGTTGAGCTGAAGTGTTGTCCTATATGTGTGTGTATGATCTCTTTCAGCAAGCAGCCCACAGACGCCTCTGATGGGAAGTCTTTGAAGAGGAAATGACACCCTTTGGATATTTCATGCTCCTCATCCCTGTGTCTGTGAGAGCGCATGCATGGTTTAAGTATCAAGTATGTCACTGAGACAAGACAAGACTTTGCTTTGTTTCAGACCTGCAAACCTCAATTATGTCTGGAAAAGAGATGGACTTCACTGCAGCGTCCTGTGGCTAGATTTTGATTACTTCTTCAAAGCTTTTCTGTGCTGAGCTGACAGATGTGTCCCCTCCAACAGGGTGAGGGGTGAAGGGTGACAGAGTCCCAGATGCTTCAGAAAAGATGGAAAAATAAACACTGGCATTAGGTATTCAATATGTGTCATGCAAGCAGCCAAGACAAATTAGAAATAATTCCTGCCAACGAATTCACAATATGTTTTAAAGCTTGAAATTCTAGAAGTTTTCTTTTAATAATAACTGATCGTCTTCTAATAATCTGCAGTTGTTGGTAAGTGAAGTGTTTTTTCAGTGAATTTACAACGTGGTGACAAATGAAAGCAGCAGGAAGTTCAATCTGCTTCACCTCTTTCGATTCACACTGACGACCTGCGCTTTAAAGAGGTAGAAAATAAGGGGAACAGTGTGTGACCATAGGTCTGAAGTTGTTTAGGAATGAAGTCTGTCTGGAAAGATAATCAGAGAGAGAGTGGGGGAAAAGAAAGAGAGGAAGAGAGAGACAGAGAGACAGAGAGACAGAGAGAGAGAGAGAGGGAGGGAGGAGGGCAGACAGAGAAGGCAGTTGCAGAAAAATAGAAAATGTGGGAGAGTTTGAGAGGTAAGGTGGGTGGGAAAGATGGAATGCAGGCGTGAGGGAGGGGCCAGCTGAAAGAGGAGGAGAGGGTGGACCGCTGAGAGTGGGAAGGAGATTGATGATGAAGAGAGAGAGAGAGAGGTGCACAGCATGAGGAGCTTTAGCTGAGGCCATTCAAGATTGCCACCAAAATAACAAAAGCCATGACATCACCAGCTGGGCTGGATGTGAAAGAACGCACAAGACTACCTGCAGCCACAATGACATTACCTTCATTAGCATGGTTTCTACTGCGAGGCCAAATGGGGATAGCCAGAATTTACAAACTATACTGCTCGCAGTAGTCGTGTTTCCTTTATCATATTTTGATGAGCATTTTGGAATTTCTTGTTAGAAATGGTTAATGGAAATGACAATTAAGTTATTTTGTAGTGTTTTTGCATTTTTGGTGTTTTTTGCCTTTGTTGAAAAACAGTAAATGTGCAAAATAGGAGATGGAATCAGCTGTGTCAAAAAAAATGTTGACTTAGCAAATATTCATCAGCTGTTTTCGCTCTCTAAAAGAAGAAGCAATAGAAGGTGTTTCGGCCATTTTTTGACCAAACTACAGTCTAGTTTATTTGATACAAACCACCTGTTAGAAACACTTCTAATTTGCATTTTTCTTTTCATTTTTTGCTTGAGATTTCAAAGGTTCTCATAAAATTTGCTTTACAATTAAAGGAAACATGGCTATTGTAAGCAGAATTTCATCTAATTTTCGATCAGATGCCCAAAATTCCAAAGTATGACTGCTATTAAATGTTATGGCAATGTTATGGCAGGAATTTTCTTTACAGTTACTATAGTCCACAAATTGTATGAAAAGAACAAAAGCCAAACAGTGTCTGATTACTTTCACAGCTTCCAATCCACTGAATCCTACTTAACGTAAATCTTTAAAAACAGGTCACTGATACATAGTTTCATTCTGGGCTCAGGCTTTAAAAAAATCAATCTGTAAAAATTCATAGTAAAAAATGGCTAAAATTCACAGCTTCCAGCCTCTCACATGTGAATATAATTACATGCCTTTAAGCTTTTGACTGTTAATTAGACAGCAAGACTTTATAAACATCAACGTGACTGTCCGGAAAACTGTGACAGGCATTTTTAGAAATGTTTAAATTTTTATTTATATTTTACAGATTATTTGATACTAAAGAGACTTGCTGGGCTCAAACAAAACCTACGCCTTCTTTCATTTTTTATAAAAAGCAAAAGCTAAATCAAACAGCTGCCACTGCCCACAATCATAACTCAAACAGGAGTAAATAGTGCATTTGTTGGGTTTATTTTCAGCTGTGGATTTGGGGCTCTGGTGATTATTTACAGCAGTAGAATAGTGTATATGGGACTGACTGCAGAGCTCTTGTCCATTATAACTAAGTTATGTAGTTGTACGTAATGTATGGCATTTGTGAGAAATAACAAAAATATCACCATACTTGGCTCTTACTCTTTAAGACAGTGGTGACTCAAAATGACTTTGGATGACATTTGTTTTTTCAACAACAAATCGCACAGGCCAGTATTACAGCAGGTTGTAAACAGTCAAAAAATGTAAGGAAGAGAAATTATGTACAAGGGCACAAATGATTAATGTTTTGACAATCAGCACAGTTTCCAAAAAGAGAATTTGGGTCTGTCTGTCTACACAAATCCAGCAGATTAAATTTTGAGACTATTTCCAAGCATTTTTTATGTGACAGCACAACAGTATTTTTTGATTCTTTACCAAATGGGTTTGTTGCCTAAACAACGGATGGGAATTGAACCCTGGTTTCGCGAGAGTCCTGCTGTTGTATTGTGTGACTTCAGTGAAGTAAATAAAAGTAATACTTCCAGCCATAAAAAATGGCATGATGAAAAACATATAAACTTCTGTTCATGTACATGAACCTTATAAATTAATTCACTAAATGCTTTAAGACTAAGACAATCGGCAACTCTTACAACTACAATAAAATCAGCAGTCCTGTCAAATGAACTTAGATGTTTATTGACAGAGCATGAGGAAGGCTGGGAACTAGCAGTCTTATGATTTTCCAGCTTGGCTAAATAAACTGTGTCCACTACACAAAGTCTAGTTTGTTGATTTCACCCTTAGAGATGTGAACTTATAGCACGATGGCTTTGCTGTGTACTCTCAGTGTTTTCCTATTGTGCACAGGATGTTAAAATACTTTCTCTATTCTGATGTAGATAATAGCATGCAGCCGAGATGGCAATGATTCCCTCAAATTGAGAATTACAAGAATTAGATATCATGTCTTCTAAATAAATCAAAAAGGTCTCACTTTTCTTCATCATAGGAACATGTGCTCTACTGCTGCCAAAACCCACCTGTCATAATGCACAAGTAACTGTACGGCAAACAAACACATCCTTCTGGGTGGAAACTTTAGAGATTTAATTCAAAGTAGCTGGAGCACTCGGAAAACTGGCAAGAACGCCATGTGTATCTTCATTCATTGACTCTGATGACCACTCACCTGATGTTGAGACGTTAGTCTGCAATAAAGTTCTTGCCGGATATCTGTATTCTCCAGCTACTTTGATTTTAATCTCTGCAGTTTCTTCTCTACAGTATTGCCCCTCTCTGAAAGCACTACACAGGCTTTTGTGTGAATTAGCTGATGTGCATTTAACTTCCTATTGGAAAGACATCCTGTTATTAATAAGCGTTTGTGTGACTGAGTGCAAATGCAGACATTTGTGTGTGTGTTTGTGTGGCTGCCTCTGTGTACCTGATGATTCAGACCGTCAGACACCCCTCTGTCTGGCTCGCAGCACATCAGTCAACAACACAGCCCAATTTATGTTTGCATAAGTCAATGACCGTCTTGCACAAGGCCCTCACTATTTGAATTGGCAGCAGTTGTCACCAAAGTGTGAACTCATGAACCATGAAAACAGAAAAGCCTTTTGTTATGTAATTAAGGGTATTAGCTTTAATAAGATACAACAAGGAGAAGAATTCTATTCTAAAAAGAATAAAATGATTTCAGGTATTGAGCGCATGAACGGTATGGATGAGATAAAAAGAGTGGAAAATAGAAGAGTAGAATGTGGCAGCATCTGTGGAAATCTCTTCAAGGAGTCGGGGGTGGGGAGGAGCTGAAAGAGTCCAAATCTCTGGAAGAGCTTGGATTCAGGGTCCGTGCATGTGTTTTTGAGAGAGAGAGAGAGAGGAGCGATGATGAGGGAGCAGGGTGGGGGGAAGACAGAAGTGGAAACTTCATGAGCATTTGTGAATGCTGACGTACACATTACTGAACTGCTTCACATATTTCCAAAAAAGAGTGTTTTCTGAAGTATTAATAAGTCGGTCTTCATGTCAAATAATGAACCCCAAGAACAAAATGTCTTACAGAGAAAACACTCACAATGTTATTTATGTCTGGACTTGTGCATCTAGTATACAGACAATGGAAACACCTCAAGATATAAAAAATAAATAATAAAAAAAAAAAATTAAGAGATTATTTTTTATTTTATGTCTGTGTCTCCACTCATTTTTCTTTGCCTTTGCTCTCTGTCTCCCTCCTCTCTGAACGTGCCTGGTTTGTCTATCAGTGTGATCAGTGTTCCCACCTCTCAAACTGGGCCTGCTTTGGGATTCAGGAAGGATTTTTTTCTTTCTGCAGAGCTGTCAGGTTTTCTTGCTGGTTCAGTACTTCAAATACCTCCAAGTCCAGTCCACAGTATTCATTTTTTTTATTAGCAGGTTCTCTGAACATTGTATCCTTTTTCAAAACTGATACCATGCGCCAAAGATAACCAACATGCAAAACTTACAAGGTTAGCACAGCTTTTGTGGGATGATGTGTTTCGGAACAAATGTGGTACATGTAATTTAATTGACTTGCCAAAGGCTACCTGACAGTTAGAGTATCCATGAAGACCCACGGCCTCACGTGAGTGCCAGCCCCTCACATCTGTTCTCCACAGCCTCTCAAGATTTCCAATAGTATCCATGAGCTGAACTGTACACTGGTCGCTACCTTTCTCTGTCTGCTTGTCCTTTGTCCTGGATAACAGTTTTCAGTTTAAATATATGTGATCAAACAATTTGTTTGACCAAGACTTAAAAGTAATTGATTAAATGTGGGCCTCTGCTCACCTGCTTTTATGTTTATTTTCTGTTTGCACCTTAAAAAACAGCTGTGGAAAACAA
The DNA here is from genome assembly GCA_029783665.1 of Naso thynnoides. Lineage (NCBI taxonomy): Eukaryota > Metazoa > Chordata > Actinopteri > Acanthuriformes > Acanthuridae > Naso > Naso thynnoides. Next base: position 11,871,687 of record JAQLOL010000012.1, read on the forward strand.
AGAATAAAAAAAAGGCAAATTATTGAGGTAGCTTCTTCCGCTTCTTGGTGTAAATGTCAATAGTCTAACTAACCATATGAAACTGTGAGTATAAATCTGCCAGTAGTTGATGATTTCAATCTATATTCACCAATTATTTTACCATCTGTGTGTTTCCTTTTTGAAATGCACCGTTGCTGTATCCCAACCTTTGCGCTGCCCAAGACAATTGTGATTGGTTAAGAGGAAGACATATAACCAGAGCATTTTTTTCTGTAGAATGATAATGGGTGCAGAAAGACCTTTCTCCAGCACTGACACAGAGAGGGCTGCCCATGCAAGACTGCAAATGCAAAATGCAACAAAGAATGTAAAATGCAACAAAGAACGGTGGAAACAGACTTTGTGAAGACATCATGATGTACATACAGTGTGACACTCAAAAGATATAAACATTTGATTCGTGTGTCATGTCATGTCCATAAATTAACACATGAAAAAATCGAATTGTTTTGAGCACTTCAAACTCTTTTTTTAGGCCTTCTCGGAGTCTGTTCTTCTGCAATGGTCTAAAGGCACCCGACTGGTGAACTGGCATCACCCAATGTTTGTCTTGGTGTGCCCAAATCCTAATACTCGCATAACAGCAGCAGCAAAACACATCAATTTGCATTTTCTTCCTTTGGGAATTTGGTTAGAATTTGCTGTACATTTGAACTGAAAACCTGGCGTATGATAAGAAAGTTAAGTTGCACTATAGAGACCAAAACAATGTGGACAATTAATAGACACAGTTACAAACACTACAAAGATCAGTCATATATAGTTAAATTAAGCAACAGAAGAGAGCTGATGACATGTAGATGACATATTGATCATATCAGTGACCAAATAATATTTAATAAATGAATAAAGGGAACAGTTGTGAAATCCTATAGCATGCAACCCAAGCTAATAAAACTACTCCAAAAAATGCACTCAGCGTTCAGTACACTACACTTAAAAAGAATAACCTGCATAGTAACAAGTTTAAAATGTCCTTCATGTAAAAATGTCACCTATCACTTCTGACAAAGCCATGAACATGTTAATATATATGTCTGCTAATCAATAGCAGCTGTGATAAGATGTGTAATTCCAGTTAAAAAGGCCAAACAAACAATCAGACAGTGAAGGGGAGCAAGTGACAAACTGCCTCGTAAAATGATCCATCTGGGAGTGATTCACTTGCTCTGATTTTAAGAGGTGCTGGCAGCAAATTTACTATCTCATGGATGTTTTTTCTACGCGGCACTAAGACTTTTTTAACCCTTAACAAAGGACCTCAGTCGCTGCTATCAAATAATCTGTCATGAGTGCAGAAAAAAAAGGGAAAAACTCTCAAATGTTTTCTTAAATGCTGTCTAACAACATAGTCTTGTTACCAAAAGGCACAAAGAGTTGAACACATTCATGAATATTCTCTGAGACCCACCAACTGTATGAATGATTTCCACAGAGCTCAAATATGATTTAAAATTATTCTTGAGAAACATAAATAAATAAAAAAAAACATGTCCCTGCAGCTACATTAGTTTAGATGATATTTAACACTGGCTGTCCAACAAGAGAAACAGTTTAGCACATCAAAACACATCCGGCATGATAGGCATCTCATAATTGATACTTGTGACACAGTCAAAACACTGGAGGCCATGTTTGTGAGGGGGTACTGTATTGTGGGGTCTCTTTGCCCTGTACGTATGGAGCTCATTTCCTGCAGCAGATCTGTCCAGGTTAGGCACATGAATGGCTCTATTTATGTGAGCTGAGTGGTCCTGTGGATGAAACCAGGTGGCTAAAATCATGACGGTGGTGAAAGCAAAGATCTGAGTAGCAGCAGTTTGTGTTCATTGTGAAGAACACGAATATTCAAGAGTAGTGTAACATTCAGGGATGATAATGATTATCATGTGAAGAGATCTAGTTCAAATAAAAAAAAATAAAGCCTCCAGTTGTAAGATTGGAAGATTTTTTTCTTTGGTGACTTCTAGTGGTAGGCAGATTGTTGTACATGCTTCATGTGATCCACAATATAATCCATTGTGCTTTGCTGCAAAAAGTCAGAAAAAAAAGAGAATTCATTACTTCTTCAACACAGTGGTAAAAAAACACTTTCCAAAATCTACACTCGTTCCTCTGTGTTAATTGTTGAGTTTTCTTATGATGTTTGCTGAATATGTGTCCAAAAAGTTATTTGAATTTTCAAAAAATCTGTAAAAGACAATGTGCATTTATTTCTGTCTCCATCTGCAACTGTTATGTGAAAATTAGGAGTTAGTTCAGTCAGGAGTTGGTGCAAATACCAACTCAGAAGTGCAATACCACTGCAGAAGGAGTAGTTACAGCATGATGATGTAATTAAAGCTCTAAGGTCTTTATTTTTGGAGCCATCAGGCAAATATTCTATGATAACTTTTCAGCATACTGTAATTCAGGGGGTCTGAAAGAATGTGACGGAACTTTCGACAAATCACAGTAAGTTCACAGCACGTTCCCATTAGCTGCTCTATGCTGCACTTCTTAGCAACAGGTGTCGTCGCCATGAGCTGATTGGCTGTTGAAACAAGTGACGTGCCTTATGTTCTAGATAAGGCCTCTGGTGACTTGACAAGCTGAGTTGCAGGCAACACTGTCAGCCGGCTTGAGTTGAGCTGAGACAGACCAGTTTAGCTGATGCAACTTTTGCTACAACTGTTTCTCTGCAACTGTTTCGTCTTATCCATAATCTTCGATGTAAATTGGCCTAAAAAGAGAGAGTGACAGCCCACAAAATAAAATGCGAGTCAGAGCAAAAACAGGGAGTGGAGAGTGCAGCGGAGTTGTTTCCTTGGGAGTTTCATGGTACAGCTAGCTTGATTTCCAGACGTTGCCTACCCCAGCTTTAAGGGTGAAAGGATGCAACTAAACAAAAGAAAAGGAAGGAAGATTAAAGAAAAACATATTAATGTAGAGCGCAGTGGACATTGGAAATACTACATTTATTAAAAGAATGTTTCCTCATCAGTCGAAATGTGTAAAGACTTTCATACAATATTTCAAGATTTTTAAAATAAAAAAAAAAATTCTTTGTTGTAGCAGTTTTTATACCATATTAAAGATATGCATTAAAATAGGCTGACGGAAACCCATCTTATTTCTGTTCTCTTCCTTCCCTCCTCTTGAGGTCTGAAATTAGTATAAACCTGCTTCTGTTAGCCTAAATCAACAACCCCTACCTCGACTTGACATGGTCAGATCTGAAGGATCTGGTTTAACTCAAGATGCTATTATAACTTTCTGTATATTCCATTTATCACATTTTTTATTTATCACATATCACATAACGAGATGAAAACAGTTTTATTTTGTGTTTTACTTTGACTTCAGAGTTTAAACGGACTTCTTACCAGCGTCTCATTCATGGTATTTCTTTCAGTTTCAGGGTACATGTAAAGTTTAACATTCAGAAAGAGAAAAGTAGTAAAATAATGCATTAAATGGATGTGAACAGGAATTGTCTTTCATTGTTGGACACAGCACCTCTTACTTTTGTTGTTGCTGTCTGAAGTTCAGGGTCCAGGCAAAAACAGAAGCGACAGTATCTGCAGTCTTGTTCAGACCTCAGCGCTGTAATCACGCTCCCTTTCTGCTGTCAACATTCTTGCCCTCAGGAATCCCCCTGAAGAAACCTGGCCTGGTTTCTACCTTCCTTTGCAGAACAGCTGCATGAGCAGACCCGAGCAAGCTGGGCTCCCCTGACTGATGGTGGACCTCCACACTCTTGACAGATTGAAGTGATAAACTTTAGTCAGGGTCATTTAAAGACATTCAGGACAAAGCAAACACAGAGACAAAACAGTGGAGAGCTGAGGAAATATTTCTTCATGTACTACAGTACATCTTCTCTCTCTCTTGGAGTTAAGTTCCTTCCTCTGCATCATATTTGGGCTCCAGATGACAACTGTCAGTGCTGTGCATAATTCTGAAACTATCAATTATAGTGATGAAAAAGTAAAATATGAAAGGAAAGCCACCACCTCTCCAACCATGATATTACCCATCAAATGACAGGAAGTTACTATTACCAGAGCTTGAAATTACCACACCTACATTTGGTAATAATTATAAGGCTGTCAGTCAGATTAATTGGTATCAAGTTGCAGTGAACATAGAGTTTATGAACACACACAAAGATCCAGACAGTCCCCCCATGCTCTCCCTTCATCTGTCTCTCTTTCTTACACACACACACACACACACACACACACACGCACACACACACACACACACACACACACACACACACACACACACACA
>JAQLOL010000012.1:11876103-11895293 GCA_029783665.1 Naso thynnoides
CACACACACACACACACACACACACACACACACACACACACACACACACACACACACACACACTGTACACATATAAATACTTGTTTTTAGTGTTCACCTAACTTTATTTGAACAGGGGGCCCATAAAAAGCTCCACAGTCACTGCTGTACCGGCTTTTTCAATGAGGCAAGTATTCTTGTATATTTTGATAATAGGGTCATGCGGCAGAGACTAGAGTATGTTGGTTAATCCACCAATCACAGAGTCTCCTTTCTAGTGGGGTAATAGTGGGGTTAAAGCACACCAGCCCTTCAGATGACAGACATTGACCCAAAACATGCCATTAAGTCAAAGAGTGCCTCTTTCTTATGCTTGAAGTTACATTTTGAGGGGTGTGAGTCTGTGCCAGTTGTTCTGTGCCCTGTTAAATGGGATGATCAGACTCCAGCATGTGGCACAATCATATACCCCACACCTGCACTGTTTTTAAATGAAAAAGTTTTGTCAAGACAGGAGAATTCCGAAATAATTTGATTCAAGTTAAAAAAAAAAAAAAAGCTAAAACAGAAAATACAAATGGAGATAGTTGTAATCATGCATGCATTCTGGGTAAACACTCTAACAGGCAGTTCAAGGAGAAGACTAATAACACTAACATGTGTGTTTGATAAATATGAAGCTATTGCAAGTAGTTAGCTAGCTTAGCTTAGCACAAAGGCTAGAAACAGAATGGGAACAGCTAGCTTGGCTCTGTGCAAAGTATAAGTGTGAAAACAATGGAGCTCACAAGCAACATGTGAACGTAAGTGAGCTTTGGAGCTGTTTTTGGTCTTTATATGAAGCAACGTTGGCTAGCTCTTGACTGCAGCTTCATATCTATTATATGGACATGACAGTTACATCAGTCTTTTCAAAACACTGTTGATGAATAAGAAAATATTCCTATTTCCCAAACATACTATTCTTTAAAATACAATTTATGATCAACTTAAGTTTCTCTGAATAAAGAAACAAGTTTCTATTTATTTGCTGACAGTATGCATGAATCATCAGATCTGTTCCCAATAGGACAAATGCGTGAATATCACATATATTGATAATTTTAACTCTCAGCTGTGTTGAGAAAAAGGCTACAATGAGGTTGCATAATCACAGGGTAAATAGTGTCTACTGCTGTAAGTGGAATGTTCCACATATAACTGCAGCTCCTGGCCGACACCATGAATGACGGGTTTGACATACATCCAGGAGGCATGAGGGAGAGAAAAAGGAAAGAAGTGGGAAGAGAGAGAGAGAGAGAGAGAGAGAGAGAGAGAGAGAGAGAGAGAGAGAGAGAGAGAAATGAACAGTATACATTTCTTCACCCTGGTCGATTTGTTGTGGAAAATAGATAATTTTTGGCACAGTTAAATCCACTACAGATTTAAACTTGATGTGGTTTTAAGAGGAAGTTTGTCCAAAAGAAACAGACCCTCATTTAAGGAAAAAGAGGACAGTTCCCCTCAGGAAAACAAAGACACATTGAGCACTGTGCCTGTGTGCTGGAAAGATGAACTGAGTCCCGGTGCCTCAAGCCGGACTGTGTTAAAAAGGAAGAAAAAAGGTAACCTCAAGCGTTAATGAAAACCAGAAGGATTGTGGGTTTCTGTGTCCCTTTATGGGACATCTTGCAGCACTGGGTTGGTTGGAAGGTTTTTGTGATCAGTAAACAAACATTTAATGCCCAAGGCACTTTTTTCTTTCAGTCTTTGTCTCTGCTTGTCTTGCTATTTGCTTCTCTCTTTTCTTCCCCTCTTGTACACTTTCTAATCTACACCCTACCTACACTGATTTGGCAGCAGAGTGTCAGGGTTCCCCAAATCTGAGCTGTCATGCCTGTTGAAAAGCTGTGATAGATGTCCCCACCTCAGCTCATTCTGGCTTCCATCTGGAGTCACTCTGAAAAAACTCTGACTCAAGCCACACAGCCGTACCCCTACAAGTCTGAGGGGAAATGACAAAGAAGAAAAGAGTAGAAAAAATGGTCCTTCAAGGTGTTACCAGTTTACAGATAAGTTCAGGATGTCTTTAAATAATCCCAAAGGAAAAAAATCTTTATTTGACAATATCTTTCCATCAGCCTCTCTAGTGTACTTACCTCCTATACATAAGTGTTTGTAGCATCACTGTATGATTATTCTCAAGGATGGGAAGATTACTTTGGAAATGTAATAGGTTGATAGGTTAAGTAATGTAACTTATTTGTTTTGATTACTTTTAAAATTTCAAATGAATGTTTTCAACTGTAAACCACTTTCAAATGTTTAAACCAAGCAGTGTTAACCTTACAGTAGTAATCAACAGTAATAACATGGTGTGGCAGGCAGGAGGTAGGCAAGGCCTTCCCTACTTTATTTAATATGACTTCTTGCAGTTACTAGGTGAAATACCCGCAGATGTTTCCTCAGGTTTGACATGGAAACTTTAGTCGATAGTTGAAGTCAATAGCATTTTATCAGTTAGTAAAAATATTTTGCATTGCACCAGTATGATTGAGCTCTTCTTTGATGTCTGGATAAAAAGTTTTCTTAATTTCCAGCACTGGAACAGATTTTTATCTGTAGACATGATAGCATGGTGGCTTTGAGCGGAAATGTGGACTGATTTAATTGGCAGATGTGGAGCACTGCAAAGTCAAACTAGAGAACCAATCGAAAGCATCAGAATAGCATCGAACTTTACTGAACGGCCTGGACTGGAAATGACAAAAGACGGCATTGTGCTCATCACAAACATGCAAAGCAAAAAAATGAATATTGTTCAACAAAAGCTTTTTACAAAAAAATATTGAGAGGCAAACCCCTTTGTAATCATCATTTTCAAAAGTAACTGTAATTTAATTATATATTTTTCTCAATAACTCTAACTAAATTTATTTTGTATTAATTCTGTAATTTTGTTACATGTAACTAGTTACTACCCAACACTGGTTGTTATACATATCATGTATGCTGTTTTAATAAAGCAGCTTGCCATACTGTATAAATAAAAGACAGCACAGTACACCAGACCAGACATATGTCTTGTATCTCCACATTTTAGGGCCTATTTTCAGTTTTACTTATATTTCAGATTAAATTTTTCAGTTTTAAGTTCAACTTCAAGTCAAAGTCATTAATGTTTTTAGGAATATATCTTTATCAGCTGTTCTGTTTTGTATGATTTCTGATGTGAAACCTGCCTGCTCTAATGCTGCAATTTCCTTCTGAATTAATAAAACATCAGTGAAACTGATATCCTGGTTGTTCTCATCTTGCTGTGGTTCTCACTGGAGCATAATATTGTCAAATTTTATAAATGTTTTACACCAAAGCCCAGTTCTGTTACTGAGGTTGTTTGTGCAGGATGGAGTCATGCAGTAAATTTTGCAGTGGAAGCCTTTTGGACGCTGTTGCCTACAGTTCTGACATTTGCAACTCCTTCGCCCCAGCTGAATCAATAAGAGCCTGCACTGTCACAATGGTGCACTACTGACCCCCACCCACTCACACGTATCCATACAGACACACAAACTTACGCTTAGTCATACAGGAAGGCAGTGGCACACAAAGACACACACTCACACATACAAGACACCAGACCGTTCCCAAATATGCACATTCCTCACACCCGAATGAGATCCTGGGCTCTTTCCTCGGCTTCATGCCCTCTTGGACAAGGACTCTCGTTACATGAATCAAGCTGTGCAGTTCTCTTATACACTTTATGTTTTTCTGCAGAGAAGTGCTGACATCATGTTGTGAACTCCACTGATGGATGTTTGATTTCAACACCTTCCAAGTTTTACTGTTGCTCAGGACCAAAAAGTTATCAAAGTGAGACATTTCTGCATCATTTTTTAACAAATATGTTATTGGATCATCTTATTATTCTGTCTTGCATTAATTTAGAAAAAAGAAAGAAAGAGAAGAAATTGTCTCTCAGTTTGGAGTCAGCTCAGAGCATCAATTTTCTTTATGAATGACACCTAAATAAAGGAAATATACTGCCATGTGAGAGAACAACCGTGAATGAGTGGTAAAGCCAGTGCCGAAGCACATGACTAAAATCGGCAGCTCCTCTGGTGGTCGCTCTAGTGGTGACTCTAAGAAAAGACAGATGAGGTCATTGGACATCTTCTCTTTACAGCATCTCAGTAGCTAATTTTACTTACTCTAATATGTGTTTGGTGGCTGTTTTGCCCCACAAAGCAGATTCAAGAGATGTTTCTTTTGCCGTGTGTCTCCTGATTTATAAGCATGTCAACCAGTCTGAATCAGAAGTTGTGATCATCACTTGCTCGCCCCAGTTTCACCCAGATTCCTTCCCCTTCAGTTAATTTAAAAAAACAAAAAAACAAATACAAGCTTTAGACCGTCTCTCTGCAAACATCTTGCTGAAGTCATGTTTCTTTAGCGTTGGTGGCCCTGCCCTTCTATTCAGTAGCAAGCTGAGGCTGAAGACATGGAGCTTTTTTTTTAGTATTTATGTCGTTTTACATTGAGAAAATCATGGTTGAAGTATCTATGTGAGCACAAGGTCTAGGTATTCAGACATATTTTGCATTATGGATTTGAATGTGGTTTATTTGCATAAATGACACTTTATCTAAGTACACTTTGTCTAAGTACACACTAAAATCTCGACATAGATAAAATACTCCAGAGGATTGTTTTGAAAGTGGCTAATTCTTCCTGAGAGAGCAAATTTTAAATCAAAAGACCGTACCAGTGTTACTACATTTCATTGTCCTTTGTCAGCATTGACCACGTAGGTTACATAAACCTTACACATTTTTCCCAAAATAGCTTTATTTGTGAGATATCATATTTGTTTACATTTTGTCCATATTTAATAAACTTCGTCTCCACAGCTTCCTGCTCCCCTCTCTCTTTCTCTAGCTCAGCAATTTTTGACTAAATAAACGCAGATGTTCTCTTCAGAAAGGTGAATTACCCATACCTAGCAACTTTCATGTGTTATATAGTGGTTCTATACCCTGTTTTAATGTGAATGTCAGTGAAACAACATTTGTAGAAGGTAGGGGTGATCTCTGCTAATAGTGAGAAGTCAAAAATAAACTGGTATGGTCCTTTAAGTAACAGAATTCTGACATTTCAGAAACCTAAAGCTCCCTGTTATAAAATGGTTCATATAGTAATTGTATTTTAATTGTGTTTTTTGAGAACAAGAACTGGTAAGTGTTTTGGACCAGAAGAATACCTGCTGCATTTATGAGCCTTAAAGGGATATTTCTGAATTTTTTACATAGGGCCCGATTTTTGACCAATGCAGTCGGATTCCTATTGATGGAGACCATTTTCAGCTCACTGCATGAAGTCCAAAGTTTTTGTTCAAACTAATATAAGCTAATGCTAACGCTAGCAAAAGTCAATGGATCCAGCAATAGCCACCAGCGAACTCCAGTTAAACACTCCACAGTGCACCCAAAGCAAGTCAAATATAATATAAACCATCTATTGAGGTGAATTTGAGTGTTTGTAGCATCACTTTAGAATAAAGTGACCAGCTGTCCCCGATTTCTGGGGACAGTCCCACTTTTGGGTGTCCTGGCAAGAGCTGTCCCCAGAAATGTTACCGATTTCAACTGTGGATTAAAAATCATGAAGTGAAAGAGACGCTGCAGCTGTGATCCTGGTTGTGAGCAGACTAATGCAGTGCCACCTTCCACCACAATGTGGGTTATAATGAAGGAGTGGTGCTGTTCATATTGTTCGCTCATTTACTCCACTGTTAGGAGAATTTGATTTGATATAAAGCAAAATGATCATATAGTGGCAGACAGACATAAAAACTACTTAGGAAGCTGCCAAACTTGTTTAATTCCTGTTGCCGCTAACCCTAACCAGAGCCACAAACTAGAGAAATTCAGCCATAGTTTGACTTGTAATATTATGCTAGGAACTCAAGAATTTGCCTCAATAGAATGCCGTCATATTTACCTTGCTTTGAGTGCACTGTGAAGTGTTTAATCAGAGTTTGGTAGTGGCTACTGCTTGAGCCATTGAGTTATGCTAGCATAAGCATAAGCTTGTATTAGTTTGGACAGCAAAACTCTGTACTGCTTACAGTGAGCTGAAAAAGGTCTCCATCAATAGGAATAGGACTGGATAGGTCAAAAATGAGGATCTGTGTCTGAAATTCAGGAATATCCCTTTAAGGTATAATTGTATCATCAAATATTTATTGTAATGCCCTTGTCTTTGCTGTGTTTGGATTTTTGGTAATGCTTTTTAAAATAAACAAATTAAATTAAAATCCTTAAATTAATATTTCAATACATACCAATGTGTCATTTCCTTTGCCATAAACACAAAACACAGTAAGTGTAGCTCTGCAGAAGTAAATGCTCATAACAATGTACAGCACACAGTAATCTGCCTGTTTTGACAAGTGATACCAGTGTATTTCTCTCTCTGCTGTATCCTTCCATTCATCGGGTCACGGTTAGTGCTCAGGCCAATGCTATAATCTGGCTGAAAGCTGGCCACATGGCTCTCTATCTCGTGAGGAGCTCCCTCTGTGTGGCTGCTCATTCTTTTCAGCCGGCATCTAAGCCTCTCAGGAATGCTGAACTCTCAGACTCAGACTGAGTGTGCAAAGTGTGTGTGTGTGTGTGTGGAGTCGGACACTGTTCCTCAGCTTGTGTGTGTCAGGTGCAGTTGTCCAGTGCAGTGTGTGCAGATGATGTTCATGAGCCATTTGCTATGATTTCATACAGTGAATTGTAACTTAAAACTCTTTTTCATTGAACTGGAAAAGGTAATACAGGCCTGACTCTACTTACACTCCTTTAATCTACACAGAAACAACATAAAAAGCTTTTTCGTGGCAAGAAAACAACATTGTTGTTCAGTCTGCTGGCCCTTCTGGACCTTCTTACAGAATTATATTTCTGAGTCACACGTGATAATCTCTCAAACGGGTCCAATTGAACTCATTAACCTTGAGGCTGGTGAAATAGGTCAATTCTTGCACCACAAAAAGTTTGCACAGACTTTTCTTTGTTGTTGCCCCAAAGGGATTTAAATGCGCCTGATATTCTGTAAATATAATAACAAAATAAGAATAAAAATGTCCTTTATGTTACATATTTAAGTACAATTAACTTTGCCTTATCCTCTCACATTTGAGCCTTTGCTTGGCTAGTTCTCCATCCTGTCCCTCTAATAAAACATTTCCTATAATTCTGGTACATCCACTGGCAGCTAAAAATGACATATTTGAGTAACAACATTTTCGTCTTACCATCATCAACAAGAAGGATTTTCATCCATAGGCTATGTTTTTCATTTTTATTCAAAAAACATGCCAGTAATAATTTAGACATTTAATAAAGGAGTTCATCAGATTTAGCTTCAAACTTGATGGTCTTATAAAAACAGACTTTCATAAGCCACAAATGTTTTTCAGTCTAAGCTGACAAGACGTCAGAGGTTAGGATTAAATGGGGGTTAATGGTGCTTCAGAGTAGACTATACCTATAAGTACATTTACTCAACTACTGCACTTGAAGAGGCCATAATCAATACTCATACACTACTTCTATGTGGAAGAAGTGACTCATAGTGATGAGCCACAGTGAACTGTCATCGATTTTTTTATATTAACTGCTTTGGTTTAATGGCCTGAAACTTTATTGTTTGGGTGACTATCACTATCACAGCACACAAACTACAAAAAGATCTAAAACTCACTGTGTACAACCTGCCGCTCATGCCGTTGCGCCAACACCCATTATTTCAAATCCCTAATAGTTTGAAAAATATCTCATGGGACAGTAAACCCATCTGTCATCTTCAAAATAACACTCATTCCTCCAAAGGTCCATTGCTTCAAATATGCACACTCTCTCTCTGAGAGGCAGATCTTTGCTTAATATGGGTTGAAAAAAATTTAAATTCAGACCACAGAGCAAATGACATTTGCTTTGTGCCTAATGGATCTTTGGCCAAATAGGATTTTTTTCAGACTAGGAATTGGATTAATGATCATCTTAGCAATGAACAGTCTCCTTGGCAACATGACAGACAGACAAAAGAGGCATCTACGGAAGCTGGTACAGGGTTGAGCCTTTATCAGATAAGAGATATATTTTTCTCAGGAGCTGGTGGAGACCAGAACAGAGCTAAAAGGACAGTAAATATTTGACTCACTAATTATTCTAAATAAGAACTAATGCTGATACATGTGTGCTGGATGTGTAAAAAACAGGTTATATTAAAGTAGTTTGCTAACAATTATACCGCATGTAGTTCTTACCAAGTAATTTGACTGAACAAGAAGCATTCCATGAGTGCTGATACAGAGTACAACAGCACTGGTACTTTTAACCTATGCATTACTCCGCTTAACAGGTGTTCTAGTCACTAACTGTCGGTTGCTAAGTTACTTTGTAACAAACTGCACCAAAAAGATGGACATTTTTCCAGATTGTCTTCAGAGAAGGACAAAAAGAAGAAAAGAAGCAAGCAAGAAAGTAAAGCTGTGGGCCCTTCTGTAACGTATAAAATAAGCTAATGTGCAGAAACATGCTGATTGTTTGTGTTGCTTAGCAACAGTCTCGTCCAGTTGCAGAACTATTTGTCCTGGTAAAGATAAAATAAATTATTAAATTAACAAAAAAATCATAATGTGTTTTAGCTTAACATTGTCAAGTAAATGGAGGTTGTAGAACTGTTGTATAAAAGCAATATCACACTCCAGGTCATGCTGTTGTACTGAATATCATCACTGTTGCGATCATTTCTGGCACTGGGCCTGAGGCCTTGTGTGCTCATACCAGTGACGATATTCAGTATAACAGCACTCCCTCTTGTGTGATATTGTTTAATTTTACCTTAGTGTTGTGTTAATAGCTTATTTCTGCTGCCCCCAAGTGACCCAAACAAAACAAAACAAAACAAAACAAAACAAAACAAACAAACAAAAAAAAAACTTGGATTTTACTTCTCGGTATTTTAAAAGTCTGCAAGTTTACTTCATCAGGACTGTGTGGGTGTTATTGGATCAGATTTGATTGACAGCTGCTTGGCAATATAAACAGGAAACTCCGCCCTGTAATCACATTGTGATATGAATGTTGCTGAATCCTGATTAGTGTTGTCCTAAACCAGCTGAGCCCAGCCAACTGTACACCAGCCAGAGGAGCACTGAAAAAACACAAAAACATCTCAGATGAAAAGAAAAAATAGATAAATGAATAAAAAAAAAGTCCAACTTTGGCAGATAATAATAACAATAATAATATCTCATTGCTTATAATAATAGGGTAATGGAGAAAATAGGTTTTCAAGGACTTTATTTTGTTTTTGTCTTGTCTTCTTTTATATACTTCCTGGCTGCAGTTTGGAGTTTTTGCTTATTGATTAATTTAATCTTTACTACTGTGTCTTCTGGTGTTTCCTCAATGAGGGGCCGTCCACAGCAGGAGCTGTGGCTGGAGCTGTTGTGGGGGTCTTTCTTAGAAGGATGGGACAGTCCAGACTGCAGCTTCATGGCTGTCTTGTTGGCTGTTCCGTCTGCTTGGACTGCGGTGGCTTCCGAAGCAGAGTTTTTGTTGTTGTGGTTGTGTTTGTTGTTAACAGTGTGGACGTGCTTATTAAAGTGTTTCCCCAGTTTCCTCGGTCCTGATCTATGAGCGCCGTATTTATTTTAAGTGCTTCTTTAATTGGGAAGTGCTGTACGTATGTTCCTGCGGGTTGTTGGGTTGTTTAATTGTGTGAGGTACTTTCTGTTACATTTTATTTGTATATACACAAATGATGTCTGATTATTTGATTGATTGAATGGTTGATTCAAGGAAAGTAATTACTACCAAATTGTTCCTCAATAATCCCTGACTGCTATTTCTTATATCACAGATGTTCATACTTTTCATGAGCCTAAGATGAGCTTTAAGTCCCTAGCTGACACTATACTGGTTCACCCCAAGTTTGAGAAAATGGATACTTGGCTTTTGCTTCTTGTCGTCCCAATACTTGGACAAAACATGTTTAAGAATGTAAAGCAAATGGAAGGCTTGTCCTCTTTTAAATTACTTTTAAATTATGCATATTTATATTGTAGATGAACAGACAAGGAAAAGCTTCTCCCACATAGAAAAAAGCAGATATTCTGTTTTTTACTTTGATATTGTTTTCTTCACTTATATAATACATATTGCATTGTACATGAGTCAACAACATCACAGCCTTTGAGTATCTTTTGGACTATATAGAGTTTGTGTCTTGAAAGAAAAGTAAGGCCTTCTTGTCGAGGGAAATAATCCCATCAAAAAGGGATGAGGGCAGCGGCTCTTGAGATTAGACAGCAATAACACTTCCTCCTGGATGCAAAGGGTTTTCTTTAATGAAAAACAAAAAAAACACTGCTGCCGTATGCTATACATACAGCATTATGAATGACTGCTCCTGGGATCTGCTACCAACTCCACTTTTTAAAGCAGCTTTTGCCCTTAACTTACATCATCAGGGCACCAGTTCGAAAGTTATTTTGTTTCATGTGTTGTAATTTACCATTGTGTTGTAGGTCCACTAAATTTCTCTTTACTTGCCTGAGAAATCAAGCTGGCTCTTGTTTCTTCTCCTTTTATGCTGCGCACATGGAATCAGGCAGACGATTGACAGCAAACCGGATGTCGTTTAGGTGGATGAGAGCAGTAAAATTTGATGAGGCCAGCAGAGAATGCTAGCAACGATAACGCTAGACGGCATTGCCGTAAAAAGTTAAAGTGTTTAACTTTTTCCTGTCCTCTGCAACAAAATTTGCACCCGGATGTTATGAAACTCCTCAAATGCCTCATGCAAGGAGTAAACATATCTAACCTTGAGATGTCACATGAAAACTGATACATGGAGGGCAATCAGCACAAATAATAGTCCCCAAATAGTCCAGACAAATTGCTGCCCAAGTACAATTTACGTTGGTCCTTTAAAGCTTGTTCACCATCCTTCAATTCTGGTATCTTTTAGCTTTTGGTCACTTCGGGTATATGTTGAACTACTGTATGTTGAAACCAATGGGGCCATCTTGACCCCACTATAAAATAACCTTAAATAACTGGTGGTCCTTCCTATTACATAAAAAACACAGACATACGAGATAAACAGATGAGTCTGGCCTTTTTGTACAGGAGGTTTGCAGAATTTCCATGGGACAGAGAGTGTGTGCAGCTAGTTATTTGAAGCCAGTGGGCACACAGTTACTCACCTGAAACAGTTTTTGAGAATACACATGTTTACAACGTCCGTGACTCATTCGTTTGGTTGCTGTGTTCAGTGGATTTTATAAATACAGCTGGTGCCTTTTTTCTTTGCATTCAGTCTCTGTTTGGGTTCAGCTCACAAACTTTCCATTTGTTCACTCGTTGGGTTTAATGGGTTGAAGCTGAACTTTTAGTGTTGGTTCAGGTTGCAGCTACGTTATGTGGTGGAGGGATTTTTCGGTACCTTTACGGCTGGTTACACACACACATAGACACACTCTGCAGTCACTCCCAGAGATGCCCTCCAACAGCTCAGGTCACTCCAGATTGCATCAAAGGTCCCTCAGCATTGACACATTATCACTGTATATTTTAAAAAGCTGCGGCTGTGCCCTAATTTAGGATGATAGTGTCTGTGTGTGTTGGGATGCTATCAGTTATCTGCCTGCATATCTATCTCTCCCGTCCTCGTCCTGCCTGCTTACCTGTCTGTCCTTTCCTAAAGGCTTGCCCGTCTCTCAGATTGCGTGTCTCTCTCCTGAATGTTTGCAGTCACTCACTTGTTGTCTGTCACGTCAGCTTGAGGATGAATGAAGGAGAGAAAGTGAAGAATTCCAAAACACATTGTGAGAAAAGTCTATCAGTCTGCTATAAAGCAAATGGCTGCTGGGAATACCCTTTCTGTTCTCTTTGCACGCAACCATTATTGCAATCATTTCCATTTTTTTCCCTCTGTCCTGCTGAAGCCATGAAGTGGAGGAGGAGAATAATATGCGATTTCATGTGACACATTTTTTAATTGTTACTGTCTTTTTGCTGTGTAATTTTTTTTTATCTTGTCTTATCACCTCTGCATTTTTTCTTGCCTTGTCTGTGGTCAACTTCTTTCTTTCTGTCTCTGCCTGCATTTGTTTTTATTTACTGTCTTGCACCTTTACCTCTCAGGTCTTGAGCCTTTGTGTCCCTCTTTGCCCCCTTGTCTCTTTTCCTCTTGAACCTGTCTACTTTCAGCCCAGCCTTTAAAAAAAAAGAAAATCTTCTCTTGTTGTTCAAAGCTCCTTTTTTCTTTATTTTCCTTCGTGTGCCCTATGGTATCCATCCCCCTCGTCTCCTGCGTCTATTCTAGTTTCCCCTCCCCGTTCACATTTAACCTGACTTCCTTTGACGTTTGAAGGAGAGTGGGGATCCGCTCAGCTGACAAAGAGAGAGGCAATGACGTCACAGCAGACATGATACACCAGCATCTGCTCTGGTCTAAAAATACACCCCACAGGGCACACACAGTCAGTCTGCAGCTGCACTCAGCATTTGTTTCCACCTCCACGCTCTGCTGAGATGGCCCAGCTTTTACACAACTGGGGCTTGTGGGCACGCTGGGTTACATGCTGCCGGCACAGAACAGAGCAGCATCGATGGGTAGACATGTGAAAATATCCGGGTGAATAAGGGTGTAGGGTGGACAATTTCTCATAGGAACCCAGAGGAAGGTGGACATGGTTGCATCCAACTTGTCATTTGTGTGTAATTTTAATAGCCTCATAAATTCTGTGAGTCAAGCCAATAAAAATACTGATGAAAGATGTGGCACCAACATGCACCTACATGTAGAGAAATTTAATGCATAGATGAGTTAAAAATGACTGAACTGGTCTGTTTTTTGTAACTTTCATGTTAAAAAAACACTTCTGTATTTCATATTTCAGGTATTACTCAAGAATCTTGTTTTTGGCCCTTTTTAAAACAAAATTAATCAAAAATTACCCAAATCCTTTTTTTCCCCCACTTACTTTTGTCATCTGCTGTACTATTTACGGTGGATCATGTCTCAGCTGTGATTCTCATCATCACTTACCAACATTTTTTTACACAGCAACATAGCTTTATGTGTAATATACATTAGTACTGGGCAGTTTGACCAAAAAGCCATATCACAGTTTTTTCCAAAATTTTCCCTGTTTTTCGGTGTATCACGTTTTTTTTTTGGTTGTTGTTTTTTTGCATGAATGGGCAATAAGGATGGATAGTATACTCTTTTTTTTACCAAATTAAGTGATCACATGAATGAACTACTTGAGGGTATTGGTTTAAAACCGTTCATGCTACTGTCAGAATGAGTACTTAGAATATAAAAGCATTTTACTGTCATCATCACACACTAGTCCTGAGCGGCAACTTTGGATCCAGAACTTTTATTAGGTTTTTAAAGCCGTCTTTCTCGACTGTACACAGCGGTACCATGTCCTTGGAGTGGCAGAATGTTACAGCATCTGTGATGTCGTTCCACTGCTTGCTTTTCTTGTCATACATACAAACAGGTGGCTGAGCAAATTGCTGGTTTTTCCTCCATCGGCAGCAACTTTCGTGCGACATAATTTGCAGAAAACAGTTTTTTGGTCTGCATTGGATGTTTTAAACCCGAAGCATTTCCACACAACCAATACACCTTTTCTTTTAGGCACTAATGTTAGTTTGTCTCCATTGTTGTTTGATCTTCACTTTTGCCCCTTTCATCTTCTTCAACATAAATCTCTTCAGAATCGGACTCGGATATCTTTCGCATGTTTAGTTTAGTTTGGTTTAGCTTTTAGTTACGACGCCTCATGCAACACACACACACACACACACACACACACACACACACACTGCAAGCGTCAGCTCAGCTGGCTAGCCTAGTTCAAGCTGCTTCAGTAGTTCTTGCACATGCAACAGTGCAGCACTCAGTGGGATCCTCTCTAAACATTGCGCGCATAAAAACGGTCATGTTATTAGTCGGCAGTCTAAAAGAAATCCCATGCACCGTGATATTAAGAATATTTAGTGAAGCCAACATACTGCATGTTGACTACATATAGCCTGATGAGACTCAAATCAGAATGCCACTGATTTAACCAACAACATGGACTTCATTATAAGTAAGTGGGGCAGTTTTGGTTTTTCAGATTTTTTTTTTTTTTAAACTCATCATTATGGCTGTGGACAAGCTGTTGCAATAACTAACGAGTGCAGTTTAGTTTAATAGCTTAACATGGAGAGATAGACTCAAATATTGATAAGTTGATGATGGAAATAACAAAAACATTAGAAACTTTAAAAAAAATACAGATATGGGATTTTAATAATTTAAGCAAATGATGAAGATAACAGTTTTTTTATAATCATAAATCATTGTATTGATTATTATAGTAAGAGCAATCTGTATTGTAACAGGAGATAACCTTTAGAGATGTTTAATTTGGTAATCTCTTAAAATTTTTTTCAATGCAAAAAGCAGAGAACATTTCAGTAGTCTCTACCCCTCAGGACTCAGCTGTCTTGTCGCTCCTCTCCTCCTCCTCACCAATGCAAGATGTTCTTTTCTGTCCGTATTTCTGTGGATTCTGTTGTGAATCAAACTTGTTTACTATCGGATGACAGTGGCTCAAATTTCTAGTCTGCTAAAGGAACTCTGAATGCACTCAACCCCCCAGTGATCACTGTCTTTGAACCAGGCACTGTACCTGCAGCTCCTCTGTTCTACAGCAGTGGAGCTTTTGTGTGAGCACTCAGTAGCGCCCTGGTGCTCGAGTGGGTGTTTGTGTGTAACCCTCTCTGACCCTGCGTTTACTCCCCGAGGCCGTCGCTGTAAACAAGAATGTGTTCTTAGTGAAGTTGCTGGGCTGAATAATTAGTCTTTTTTATCTGCACTGCTTATGCACTTATATATGCTTCTTCAACAAAACACTTCCTGTCCTTTTCTTCTGCTCTGTTATCTAGGCTACATCTGCTACTCTTATGATAATTATGGAATGTCATTATGCTGCAGTTGTGATATTTAAAGTTTTTCAATGTGTTCCTGAGATGTTGAAAAGAGATGGCTTCCTTTAGACTCCTTTAACAAGAGAAGCATTTTTCCTTCTGTAAGTCAGATATGCTCATGGTGTGATGTATTTCTGTTCATGCATGATTAACATGGTTAGTTATTTTAAAGTAATGTATGCCTTTCTCTGTTGTCTCTACTCTTTGTGGTTTTGTGTGTGTGCCTCCTGTCTGTCTGTTGCTGGTGTTGGCATGACTAGGGAAGTGGAGCAGGCGGGTCCATCAGACTTGGAGATCATCTCACAGCCGGTGGAGGATGAGAACCAGTGCTTGGCTCCTCCAGTCCAGCTGGTGAGTTTTGGCTACAGAGATCTTCCCCTCGCGGCTCTGGACCTCTCGCTGGCTGGCTCGCAGCTCCTCTCCAATGCAGACGAAGATGAAAACAGGGACGGGTGAGTGAAACTGGTGTTGCATAACAAGCATTGTTCTTTTTTGATGGATGGATTAGTTTTGTTTGTTTTTTAATGTGGTGGCAAGTGTGAGTGACAGACGTGTGATCATTTGTTGGTTTCAAGCAGCTTCAGAGGGACAACAATTTGCTTCTGTAAACAGTTTGGCAACAAGGAGGTGTGAGTGACACACTGGTGGTATTTTTATGTACTGAGGGTGACTTTTCTGAAATCATTTGGAATTGGCAGAAACACACGCTTGCAGTCGGTGTTTTGCCAACGGATTCCTGCATCTTCTGAGCTCTGATTTGTTTGAGGAACTAAAAAACAACTGAACATATCACTCCTCTGAAAAACTCAGCTGACCATTACTTTCTTTCTGCCTGCCAGTGAGTATATGTCATCCCAAGGGCATGAGCTTATCGTGTCTGTCAGAAAAACTGATCAATTTTTTTCCTATACTGCACTATTGGCATGTGTAGTGTCCATCCATCCATCCATCCATCCATTGTCAGCTGCCTATCCAGGATCGGGTCGTGGAGGCAAACTAAAGCGAAATTTGGTATCAACAAATGTACAGCTTCTCGTGTGCGGTTTTCACAAATACTGTGAAGTGAGATGATAGACAAAGTTTGTGTTTTTCAGTTACCCTGTTAACATATTTTAAGCCCCTACAGGAGGGACTTTAAAACAATCTAAATTTATTACTAAAGCCTCACGTCTTACCTATTGGCATGGAGATTGGAGATTGCTATCCTGTCTTTTACAAAGCCTTTGCCTGGTCTGCTCAGTCAGCGGAGACGCTTTATGTGACAGACTGGAAGAGATGATTTGTTGGTTACGAGCATGATTGATCCGCTCCTCTAATTTTACCATGTACGGTTTGAAACTGGATATTTTCAGCCAACACAAAATGCCAACACAAAATGAAAGTTCCTCAGAGGGGCTTTAATGTCAATTCGACACAACCTGCTATTACAGACCAACAAAGTGTGGCTTGTTTGTGCACTTTTGGTTTGCTGCAAGAGTAATCCAGTTACTTTAATTCGTAATTTCACGTTTTGGCGGTTTTGTTCCCTACCCTTGGTATTAGTTTTGCAAAGTTATAATTGTTTAAAGTAAAGTTGTGAAGTTGTTTTTGACTGTCTTTGAAAAGATAACTGAACCTCAAGGAGCCAGCTGAACACTTCTCACAATAAAAGCACAGAATGTCAATTCTGCCTCTAGGGGTCTCTCTTTCAAAATAATGAAAACAAAAGACTGGTTTGATAATGTTATGAAGTTCCGGGGATCATGACATTTGTTTATATCACTGTTGAACAGCCTCCATTGCCGATGAAAATCTACCTGATTGAATCTTAACGTTAAGTCACATGTGACGACTTCCCTCCTCACTCTCTGACTGGTGTTACCACGGAAGTTAGCGACAAAATAAAATACATCATTACCTTGAATAAAACTACTGATTTCTCTGAGTTTGAACGTTGTTAAAGAAATTGGGATAATGCAAGTACACAACTCAACAAAACATGTAACAAAGATGTAATCATTTTAGACACTCAAATTTGTAAGAATTACAGATTAAACTAACTTTTAAGTTTACCTTTACCATTTTGTTTTACAGCTCCCGTGATTTTCATTTTTCAAACTTTAGGGCATTCCAATCATAAATCTAAGTGTGACGAGTATTGCGACTTTACTGTCATGCCTGCGGTCAGGCATGAATCTTCAAAGACCTTAGACAAGGGGACATGAATAGAATGAATGAATGAATGAATGAATAGAAAATGCATAATAACTGCAGGATCATCCTGTTGTAGGTGAGTTATTAGTTTGTTGCCTGTTGTGTTTGGATGTTGTGAAAGAATTGTACCCCCAAATGTGAAGGATTGTTGTTTAAGAGTAAGTGATTACTTAAAGAATTTGAAGAATGATTCAGAGTAAATAAGCTCTCTGACACAAATTAGTATTCAGAGCTCGCCATCTTCGGCCAAAACATCAGACAAAAGAGCGTGTGACAGCACTGGCAAGCCATTCATTCTCGCCAGTCCTGTCTAAACATGGAGCTCCACTGTAGATGTGTCCGTCTTTCAAGTTCTCCTGATAGCAGAACCTGATTGATGTTATGCAAACTTCTCTGATCTTCCCTCTGTGTGAGATGTGACATGATTTATTTATAGATTGAAGACACGAAAAAAATCAAAGGGGTAACATGTTAAAGTGAAAACACTTATTTCCAACATGGTTTCAAGATGTTAAAAGACCCAAAGAGTTACATTGAAGCAGCTTGCAAAGAACGCAGATGGAAGGAATCAGAAGGTGGACTTCCATTATACATGGATGTTGGGAGCCTTGCTAGAATTGTTGATCGAATGGATGGAAAGGTGCTCAATTCCTTTTTCTTTGTTGATTGTCTTAAAAGAAAAAGACTTTAGACAAGGCTGTTTTTTAAATTTGGCTCTCTCTCTGCAGTAGAAATATTTTTGACATTGGTGCTAAATGCCAAGAGGAAACAGAGAAAAAGTACTGTGGAACTCCTTTTTAGCACAAAAGGTAGAAAACCTAAAACAACCATAATAATGAAATGATAATGAAACACTCCTACCAATGAGCTACTATTGACATGTTCTTGGTTTTGGCTTGTCCAATGTGCAAGAGGAAACAATACGGTGGTCGGCTGCCTGCTATCTCTGAATTTGACTTCTGTACTTTTTGTGTCTATAGAAGCAGGTATAAAAAACTGTCCAAGTACAATCTGCAGTTTGAACAAGAGCCTTAGAGCAAGCAAAGTCCTCTGGGTGGAGCATTTCTGAGAAAAGTTTAACATTGTTCAGTTGGATATACTATCCACAATGTAGCAATAAAATCTTGAGGACAGTTTACAAAGTTTCCCTTAAGGGGGAACTTAATAATCAATGATTTCAGAAATGAATTACAGTTTGCTCCTATAGAACTCTTCAGAGTGTGAAAACGGTTTAATTATGTCCACTGTTGCTCTTGAGGAAAGTTTCCAAAGCCAGAAAAATAACTGCTGATGTCATTAGAGCTGTCTTGTCTTCTTTCGGATCTGGAATAGTTTTAACAGAAAGCCTACAAACATAAGATGAGGAGTTTGAAAGGTGTGGACATTTCCCAAACTGGGAGAGTCCAGCAAAAGCATCACAAGTTGCTTCATGGGAAATGTAGTGTCAGGTGTTAATAGAGCTTAGAGTCGGGACATTTTTGCCTCTGGCGCTTTGACTTTGATGATTCTTATTTTAATCCCTTTTGTAGTTCTGCATTTATTATGTTAATGCTATTTTCTGCAGTGCTGCTCTATTTTTATTTTGTTCTATTTTTAAACCCTCAATCTAAAATGTTCTACAAACCTTCCTAGTTTGAAATATATAGCGCTTTACAACAATTTATGTCAGTACAAGAGCATATCTGCCAAATCAGCTGACTGAATCAACGCAGCAATAAACACGAACATGTATACATCACATATTTAAAGGAATGGCAACATGTTATTGACATGAAAAATATTTTCCCTGTTAAGAAGGGATAATGGCTGTTATTTGGTGGCTCGACAGTCTGAAGCTGTCACACACACACACACACACACACACACACACACACACGCTTGTCCCATCACACAGACTTTTCTCTATCCCCCTGTTCCTTTCCTTGTTACACACACACACACACACACACACACACACACACACACTCATACACACAC
>JAQLOL010000012.1:11897846-11908600 GCA_029783665.1 Naso thynnoides
AGTAAATTATAATTGGGGTAGGACTAGATAAGCTATACTTCTTCCTACTCTATTTGGAACACAAAGTGTTTATATATGCATTCATAGTGACCCAGTTGTATATAATGAAAATTATTATTTCTTTTTCCTATGATCACTTTGCCTGTGTTGTATATCTGTAATTTTCTGTTACATTATTGTTATTTTGTTTTTTTCTCTTTTCAATCATTTTGGATATATATGTTTGTTAGAAATAAAGATTATCAAAACAAATCAAACAGTCTTTTGTTTTTTAAAAGTTTCCCTGTTTAGCGTCTGTTTTATTTTCCTGCTGTTTTCAAACAGCAGTTATAGCCGCTTCCCTGAGTGGTGGATTGTCCTGGTCATTATTGTTGATATTAGGCCGTACTCGGCCTTTAGACACCAATCAGCAAATAGTCATCATGTCTGACATGTATTCTTGGTCTTAGTTTGTACAATTTAGTATATCTTTGTGTATGATTATAAAATATAGTTGTGTTTTTATGACATATAGGCTAATACTATAAATAGAAGCGTCAGATGTAAGCTGGTTAAAGTTCAGGCAGAAAGCATATTCAGGCAGGTATGTAGCTTGAGGTCTAAAATAAAGAGAAATGGGATAGAAGGAGGAGGAAGAGTGTGGTATGAGATCTGGGAAGATTAACAAGAGGTGGACTGGAAAGAGGGGAGAAGTGAAACAGGGAAATTTCGGGAGGTTGGTCAGGCAGGGGGTGGAGTGAAAGGGTTAGAAATTTGAGGTATGGAGGAGGAAGAGAGGAAAAAAGGGAAAGCGGTAACAAAGAGCGTAACTAGGTTGTTATTGTTTTCAGGTACATCAGTTTTTCAACAAAGAGAAACATTGTGCTCAACATATAAAATAAAGTGCACTGCAGCAGATTAAATTCAAAATTATTTATAAAGGAGGTTAGTATTAACTCCATTTTAAAGCTGTTTACTCAATAATGCTTCAGTAACAATAACATAGTATTTTAGCACTTGTAAGGTTTCCATCCACCTTTAATTTTAATGATCATTTTTAAGTATGTACAGAAATGTTATAGTAAGAACATTTCAATGTTTGTCTGAGGTGGAAAAGTTTCTATTTAAATCAAAACAAAATTTGATAAATTACAATGGAATCAGCCTTTGGCCAGATCAGACAGGATGTGTGGGGCTGCGAGGAGACTCTAATGTCAGAGACCTACACGAAACAATAATAAAGGTCGTACTACCATTGATTTTCTACATTGAATTTCACATTTGTGGTTAGATTAATTGAATTTTGTTTGTCATGTTGTTGCACCCTTTTCTGCGATAATTTAACCTAACAGAAAAAGAAAAAATAGCTCCACCTGTTATTCATCTTGATGAACCAACCCCCTAAAATTGCATAACCATAACAGATAGAAACATATAATAAATTGCATTTCATTTTGATTTCTTCTAGTCAAAATTTGGTTAAAATATAAATTATATTTAAATGGAAGCCTTTCTAATGACAACGGCCATTCTGCTGGCTGCTTGCTAATATGTATTATTTATACTCAAAGTGTGTTTTTGAACACTTGTTCACACAAGTAATATTATTATATACAGGATTAAGACTTTTGTGTATTTTTACCAGTAGTTTGTATTATTCCTACTTATGCTTACTGTCTTAATTCCTTATGTAAGACATGTGAGAAGAGATATTTAGTTAGGAGGTCAGAACAAATGTATCCAAGCTGGATATAGAGGGCAAAGATGAAAGAAACAGGAAGTTAATAAGAAAAAGAGGGTTGGAGGTAGAGATCACAGCATGGAATCGAGGTTGATCAGGGATGGATAAGTAGAAGAAACAAGATGGGTAACTGTAATATGTGCTGTTTGGGGTGACATTACGGAGGGCACAGCTGGATTACTACAGGGGTGACTGAGGCTGATAAACAAAGGAAGAATTATGGAATCAGGGAAAGCATGGATGAAGGAAGGATGAGGGAAAAGTTGGACAGGGAAGATCAAGTAATTGATGGTGGAAAGAATGACATATACACAGATGGAGGTGATGGCAGACTTGTTTACAGTCTCCCCCACAGCGAGCAGGCTCCAGGGGTCTAAAGGGAGACCGGGACTCTACGTTTAGATGACCCTGCTGAAGGCAGTTTAATGGTGTTTATTGATGGCTCAGATAGTGGAGTGTTTGGACTGAGTAGCACACTCTCAATGTGGGGGAAGTTAAGATTAGCTGGCCAAAAATGTTAGTTACACCTTAAATCTCAAGTAAGGGGCAGGTCACACAAGGAGATTTAGGCTTCTCTGTAGATACATGGAGTTAGTTACATCATGCACATGTTATACAAATAATGCTGTTTAAAAGTGGGTAATCATGGATAGGACAATATGGGTACTTTGAAGTGTTCTCTGTTTTTGCTTAATCCCAATTTGCAATTAGGTGTTTAATCATGAATAAAAATTGCTGTGCATGAAAGTAAAATATTTAGGAATCGAGGGGGTGGACGATATAGATGGTTTCCATTTTGCACAGGTAATAAAGGAAAGCATACTTTACTCCATAGATGAATCTCAAATTAAAAAAATATATACTTAAACAATATCTCAGGACTGGTGCAGTCATTATGTCACAGCTAAGGGATGCACTATGAAAGTTTAATAACATGGTTACTAAGTACGGCAATACTTGTATCAACTTTAAAATTTCATTAACATAAAACATTGTAAACCATTGTTATTACAAAGAAATAATTGTGAAATAACTGTTTAATCAACTCCTCAGTAGTAAAACCACCACAGAGGTTGAGGTTGTTCATAAATCTTTGTATTTTATTTTAACAGTTGAAACTTTGAAATGTAACTGCAGCAAAATATGCAACTGTGTTGTCTCGACACGAGAAGCAAGTAGTGGTGACTTACACAGGGACTGATACGGCACTGTGCAAAGTCATTTGATTGTTATACTGTTGTAATATCACAGCTAACAACCAATCAGATTGCCTTATTTAACAGTTTTTTAATTTGTTTTATAGGCTAAAACAGCATACGCTAAACTTTATTGTCAAGATGATATTTGACAAGAGTTGAGATTAGAGACTTCAGTTCACCACATGTTCACCAGAAGACACTGTTGCACTACTACAAGAACCACACAGGTCTTCTTCGGACCAAAGGATTCATTTATTAATCAAATGTGAAGTGATTGGAGGAAGGTAAACTCTGAAAACTAAAAAGACAGTGTGGGTGGATTTTATTTCAGATTGCTGAGTTTGTCCATTTTGGATTTTGCCTTGTAAAGCTTTGTTACAGCATACCTCAAAAAGCAGACAAGCAGAAACACATAACAAAATATGTTAATAATGTATAAAACAGTCTGTCAGTTAAAGATTCTTGCTTTTAATGAAAATAGATCCAAAAAGCTGAGTTTGATGATCACTCTTGCAACCCACTTGTGTTTCTCCTCAGAAAACTTCTCCATAAACTGATTCAAAGCCAAAGGAAAAAAAAAATGCAGCAAGAAATAAGCGTCTGGCAAGCTAAAGACAGATGCATTTTTAGTGTTTGTAGACCAAAACCAAAGCTATACAGTGAGTGACTATTGGACCTTTTTCAGCTAGCCACATTCATGTTTGTTAGCTGGCAATTCAAGTCTTCCATATCTTTGTTGGTGCATTATTGTTTGTATTTGCATGCTACTGCCACCAACTGCCAATTAAAGGCATAGCGTGAAGCCTGTCAGCAGGAGTGTGTGTCACAATCTTGGCCCACATGCACAAAACAATGTCCTACTTGTACAAATTTTGCTCCCTAATGCTTCCAGTAATCAAAGGCTTTAGAAAGTACCTTCAATGTGCAGATAGTATATAACTTCTGGTTCCCCTCCTGTGGTCTTTCTCTTTCTCCCTTTGTACTGTACATTGAGTTAGTCCATAATGCAACAAAGTCTGTGTTACTCCTACAAGGAGAAAAGGTTGAGCACCACCTTAATATCGCTCTGTAGGTAACTGTAATCCAGTCCACCACCAGCTGAGGGGAGAAACACTTATGGCGTGATCAGGGCTGCTTGGGAAGGCAGGAAACAGGTCACTAGGCCAACCGAGAGGGACTACCTGCATAGGTGGACAAAAGAGGAGTGTTCCAAGACGCTTCAGAGTCAATCTGCTGTACATATGGTGGTGATAACTCTTAAATAGATAAAAGGAAAAACCAAACACCTTGGCATATTTGTCTTGTGGTTGGAGTTATTCACGATGTGTGTCTGTGAATATGAATCATTTACACAGAGAGGGGTGTGTGACAACTGGAAATAGTGAAACGGAGTGTTATATTTTGGTATACTTCAGGGAAGATTATTATGCTGTGTGTGTGTGTGTGTGTGTGTGTGTGTGTTTAAGTGTGAGGGAGCAATTCATAGCCACCTAAAGGGAGACTATGTGCACTGCGTTGTGTGTGCATGTGTGCGTGGGAGTGTGTTTAACTAAGGAACATGGATTTATAAACAGGACAAATATTCAGTGTACTGTACAGTGTGACATTGCAAAGCCTCTGATTAAAAGGCCCTCTTGTGGAAGAAATGCATGTCAGTCTTTTCAGCAAAAGAGCAGCAATCCTCTAAGCTGATTATAGTGCACCATTAAACAAAATGAATCAGGAATTAAACATTCTTGCCAAACAACTCAGAGGTATCTAGAATGGCGGTGCTGGCATTATTATCTGTTTTTAATGGGCTTATTACGGAATAATGGACTTAGTCACACAAAAGAGGGGTTTAAGACTTGATGGAGAGATCTGCTGTTTTTAGTTCCCTCTTTTCCCTTTGGTGAACTGAGGTAACATTTCCAATGGACAGATATATAGTGTGAAAGCTGTGATCAAAATATACCCTAAGAAGTGTCAAGAAAGGGAATGATGCCTGCCAGTACATGCCATATTCCTGATGTATTCATCTAACACTGTTTTGTTTTTAAATCCTAGAATTTTTTTTGATCAGTCTTGTAGGGAAAGTTCTATTACAACTAGTTTAAATTCAGTGATTGAGTGTGGGGGTGGAGAGAGTCTAAGGGGCACCTCTACTATGTCAGCAAGTTTCCAGCTGCCTGGAGGATGAAGATGCTCCACCTGCCCTTAGACCACAATGCCAAGACGACAAAGCAAGAGTCATCATCCAGCGACAATCCTTGTCAGCATCTTGTTACACTTTTTTATTGATCTTTTTATTGATTTACACCAGTTTTATAAAACATGAGCAGTGACAAGTATGAAATACCAGGATTACTGGTCTCTGTATACACAAACAAAACGTATGAACAAAGTCAAATCACAAACAACCCAACATTCCTATTGGCCCCTACCAAATATTCACATATTCTCCAACCATTTCCATCCAACCTACCCACCCATCCATACCAATATACAAAATAGACTGAAGAAGTTAAAGGTGGAGTCAGTAGACTTGTACTGAAAAATAAAATATAGACATATACAAAAGTAGTCTCTCTGCATGTGTTTGTTGGTGACTATGTATGGAGACACACCACCCTCTGCCTGTATTTTGATGTTTTGTCTGACTCAGGACCTGCTCGGGATGAGTTAATGTAAAGAGTGATGTTGACACGCAATCAATTTTTAAGTAATGATAGCTTGAGAGCACCGTGGAGCACAGTTATTGGACACTGTCCTGACCGGACAAAGTTACAAAAAAGGAAGTAGAAGAAAAGAAAAGTAAATACAGCCCTAGTGAGCAGGTGGATAAAACTTGTTCCAGAGCAAGAGTGAGTCTCGGTTTGGCTTTCAGTTTGGCTTTTGGAGCACTGAGAGAGAGGCTGGGAAGAGCGATGCAGAGGTAGTAGGTGCTAAACAGCTGGCGGATAATCCATTAAACAAATGTAATATATCTAATGTAGCTTGCTGTGTAACATTAGGTAAGCGGTATAGCAGTATATGTAGTACACGCTAAGTTACAATACTTCTGGTGTGTTGAGCTGTGAGGAGGGTCCAGTTTGAATGTTGTTTTTACAAATGCTACTGACTCCACCTTTAAGTAAATAAATTGAGATAAGCATACTGAAATTACAATAGGAAAAAAATAAAACAATGACAAGCAAACAATCTACTGTTATCTCTGTGTGAAAATCTGGTCTTTTCCAGTTTATCTTTTCACACTTGAAATACTAAAATCTAAAAAAAGAAAACAGTTGTATGAAGTGCTTACTGTGCCACCTGAAAAACACTCTGAGTGTTTTCACACCTTCGCTTCATTTAGTCAGAATCAGTCATAGAGTCATAAGTCATAAGTCTTTCAGCTCAAGTCCAAGTCAAGTCTCAAGTCTTTGACCTCAGGCCAATTGAAGTCTAAAGTCTCTAACCTTGAGTCTTAAGTCAAGTCTCAAATCTCTAATGGCAGTAATGAGTGCTCATCTGATGCATGCCAGTCAGTCTACTTAGAACATAGTATAGCTATATCTATGGAATTCAAAACATGTACTGTATTACAGATGGTATTATAGATTGCACACGGGTAATGACCCATGTGCATTAAGAAGGGAATGAGATTTAGCTTGTCAGACCTTGTTACTGCTAAAAAGGAAAAAAAAAATTGTTCACGAGTCCCAAACCTCGAGTCTGAGCCAAGTCTGAAGTCTTTTAAGGTCGAGTCTCAAGTCAAGTCTCAAGTCACTGATTGTGAGATTTAAGTACGACTTGAGTCCAGGTCTCAAGTGCAAGTCCCCATATCTGGAGTCAGTGGATGAGCTGCAACTCATTTACATTTTTCCTTTGGTTCGGTTTGGGTTTCCCATACGCAAAATTTCAATTAAACCCTAATGCATCGACAAAAGCCATGTGGGAGCTGTCATTTTGTTCACTGGTCAGAAATTTGGAACACTTCATGATTTTTATGTATTTTTTCTAGCTGTTGAGCTGTATGGTTGTCTGCCTAAATATCAAGATGGCAGCCTTAAATAAATCTTCGATTCATGTTTGTGTCAAGGCAAATTTCTAGCTGTTTATGAAGTTGCCCTCAGCCCATCATGCACAGCACAGCGGGCTATGGGAGTTGGTTTAGCCCAAACATGTGCAATTCTTAATGAAGTTGGAACAGATAAGATCAGATGATGATGACGTTCGTATCACAAATGAACCGCACCAGAGTACCAGGGTTAACCAGGTCGAGACCACCTCTTCAAAAAGGTCTCGGTCAGGTTGTTTTAATCTGCGCCAGAGTTTCGATTTCTGTGTTCACACAAGCTCAAACAACCTGCACCAAGGGGGACCAGGGTTCGGAGGGTCGAAGGTCCTCGGGATTTCAAAAGATATGCAGGGGGTCCAGTACCCCAAAAAGGTTGATAACTACTAGCCTAGAGTGAAGGCTCTACTAACTATCAGCACCTCCCTGTGTATGCACCAAAGCTTTAGCATGGACCCCCCTCAGAGGATTAGCTTGGTAGACCAGTGAGCCCTAATCAGCTGGTGGCAGACGTCCAATAAATAACTTTGGGAATGAGTTGAATGGCTGCTCTGTTCACCTGTCAGATGTCTGCTTTTCCAGTAACTCACATGAAAACAGGCTAAAGAGATCAGAGAGAGGAGCATCCAGTGATTAGAGGAGGGGGGCTGAGTCATGACACTGGAGTTAAGAATCAAAGGCAAGAAAAATTGTTCAATCTGTCAGAAATGCTGAAACCTGACAAAGACTCTTATTGTGTCTAATCAGTTATATAATACATACCTAGATCCAAAGTGCTTCACAATGAAAAACATAGGCAAGAAAAACAAATAAGGGAGTGCTAAAGGCCTGAGTTGATTTTTCACTAGCAGTGGGGAATAGGATTTGGATTAGGCATACACATACACAACAAGTTAATATTCTTTAACTTCTTTGTTCAGTTGTAATTGCCCATGTCAACTGAATTTCTATTTCTGATTAAGTGCACAGAGAACAATGTAAATTCATGGAATGTGTGCACATACTAGGTCAAAAACCTGATCTTGATTCTGCCTCAAGCTCTCTAGTCTAACATGGTCACAGCTTCCCAGATATGTTGGCCCTTACTTTTCTTCACAGGCTGCATGGTTGACTAAATGGTCAACAAAGCTCAGTTGATCGCTATTGGACTAACTTGCTCAATCATCTTTCAGCTTGGTTGACAGCAGCACTGACGAGGCACCTGAGTGTCTGGTAAATTTGTTGACATTTTCTGGGAAAAGAGAACCATTTTTTAGAATTTTCTTCAGCTGCTTAACTGTTGTTTAAGTTTGAGTGATTAATCATGATTTATTGTGCCGGACATGTTTTGCTATGACAATTTCTGATTGTAGACATTTGAGCTTTTCCACACATTTTCCAGATTCTTTTCTGACGAAAAATGTACCACTGCCATCTCGGAAAAGGGCATGTCAGTGCAGATGAACTCATATTTGGTTTCGCTTGATTCATTTTCATGTGTCCTCAGAGAAAGGAGGAGGTAGAGGTGGGAATGTTTAGGTGGATGACATCCTCTTCATGTTTTGGTTCCAAACAGTGAAGGAAAGTGAAGGAGCTGATGAAGTTTGTTAGGATGCCAGTTGTGATGATTCTACCCCCAAGTCTGGAAACTCTATCCAACTGTTGGCCTATGAAGTAGAAATTCAAATTCCCTGTCTAGCTGCTCTATTTTCTTTAAGCATGCCAGAAATTTGGTATTTAAAAAGTCCCTCTGTTTCTGATGTTTCCACAGGTAAACTCTGCTCTGCAGCAGAGGTATTTTCTGACACTGCACATACTCTGGATGGAATGAAATGTGGTTTGCCCCAGATGTTGTGTTTGCTTCAGCAAACAGATGAGTTCAGTACAGCAAATGTTTGATGAGAGCCTCAGTTCCAGCAGGGGAAATAAACTATCCTGGGCTGCAGTCATAATACAGCTTTCTTGCATGTAACTGTACATTTTTATAAGATTTGCTCCATTAGCAGGACCATTATACACTGTTTACTTTGCTTAAGATTTGAATAAACAGGCAGCACTACAAAGGTCATACTGTCAAAACAAAGGCCACAGAAACAGAAATGCTGTATTTGCTGAATAGCAAGATGCAGCTGCAGAAATAATTGTGGTTCCCTGAATATAGTATGGCTTACAAGGGATCACCAGGGAGGCCTCAAGCTTTGAGACAAGATAAGGAAAAATGCAAAAAATAAATAACATAAATTCAATCAAGTTTTATCATGTACATTACTGTTAAATTTATTAATAATTAATTTCAAATAGAGCCTAATAACATATCAAAATCTTATTTTGCATTTAAATGCAGCACTAAATACATTGATTGACTCCAGTACAGTCTGTACCTGTGATGACGCTGCTCTTCTCCTGAAATTTAGTAAGCTAGTTTGTCTGCTAGCAGCTACCAAACTAGTGCTAGCCAACAAAAATGGAAATGTATTTAAAAAGTAAATAATCTGATAAACATATTGAAGCCAACAAATAAACTGATGTTATTTGGGGAGCCTTAGGATGAAAAAGCTTGGTAACCCCTGGCATAACTGACCCTTTATTTTAACAATTTTAAGAACAAGCTAGCAGGCTAAATAAGCTAACTTTAGCTTCATGAATTCCATAAAGATGTTGTCCCTGGCACTCATTTTGAAATAAGAAAATCCCATAAAAGAGTCTAAATATACATGTTGTATAAGACTGGCTAAACTTCAGCATCATCACTAGTTCCAAGCAAAGACGTAAAAAAGAAAAAGAAAAAAAAGAAGCACTGTTCTCATTTTCAGAGCCACATGCACAATATATGTATGATGGGAAAAATGATTGTACTGTAATCACACTGTTATTTTAACAAAACATAACCCTGTGTAGATGTTTTTAATTATATAGATGTACAAATAAGAGATAAAATTTACAGTCTTAAGCTACTGTTCGTATGCAGCCTGATATTTACCAAACAAAATATTATATTAGCTACAGCTAATGATATGCTAACTCTTGGATATGGTATTCAATTATTGGTTGTAAGTAACAGCTTACGTTTATGTTACAGCAGGTGAAGATATTTATGTATTCCTTACAATTTGCTAGTGTTAGATATTAGAGAAGCTTGAAAAATACCTTCGTCCGCATTGCTACTACATGCATGTGGCCACTTCAACATGAAACCCAAAGTGCTTGGTGTGGTCATGGTTGTTAAGCCCAGACTGGACAGAAGTGAAGCAAACGATAAATTCAATTGAAAAAAATCTGTTTATCTACATTTTCCTTGTTTGATTCTGGCTTATAATCTTACTTTAGTGTATGCTCAATTTTTGTCGTATAGACTGTTAAAGTATAATCTCCTCTGATTTCACAGAAAGCTGCTTTATCGTCAAATTATTTGAGGTGTGGTGAAATGGTCTGTAGAGGAATTTTACACAGATTACAGATACAGTTGGGCCTGAGCGCTGTGCAACACTTAAACACAGTGTAAAAAATACAGCTCTAAGCACAACGTTCTAATTATACCACTAATGTGACTGCCAGGCAATCACAAAAATACATTAATCAGTTTTGTTTCAGTTTGGTTTGCTCATAAAGTAAACTCAATGTCAGACAGGCAGAGGGTTGTTACACCAATTAGACTTTGGTTCTCTGTGCCTCCCTGTATTCTCCATGTTATCCTCCAGAGTTTCATAATGACAAATTCAAAGGGAGCTAGTGTAAAAAGCCTGACGGCAGATTAAGAAGCTCTGGTCATTTGTGAAGGTTGGCGATCAGGTATCTTATATTTTAGATTGGAAAATGAACT
>JAQLOL010000012.1:11929470-11943582 GCA_029783665.1 Naso thynnoides
GTGATGACTCAGTCCAACTCCACTCATGGCTCCACCTCCAGCCTCCAACCCCATGTGACACGGTGTCAGGGTGAGGCTCTGCACTTGTTTCCGAGAGTTAAACCGCTACAAGGAGGCCAAGGCTCGAACGGAGGCCAAGGCTCAGTGTTTCTGGAGCCATGGACTACCAACAGAAACTGGCAGAAAAGCTCACAATCCTCAATGACAGAGGGAATGGGGTGCTAATACGCATGAACTACATTAAGAAGGTGAGAGAGAAAAGGGACGTGTATGTAGAGGCAACTAGTCTGTATAAAGAGGCAAGAAATGAGGAACTTGACTTAACTCGTCGACCACGCTTTGTTTTGTCTCAGAGTGTGTAGGTGTTAGAGTTCTTATACAGAGATAAATCTTAGAGTAAAGATATCGTGACATAGTTATTTGCTGCTTTGGAATAAACTCATATTAAAGCTTACTGTACTTCAGTGCATTCATTCCTGTTTTTAGTTTCCACAGACACTTTAAAAGGGAACAATTGCTTGATTGTGCAGATAGCACATCCACATTTGTATCTACAATACTAAGAATGATGATGGTGTAAAGCCAAACATATTAAGGTACTTTGTCTGTAATGCATGACAGCACTACACAGTGTTTTAATGATGATGTTTCTCAAAGTCAAGACACTCTCAAAGAGATGTAGCACACATTGTTAATAAGAGATTGTAATAACTGTCTATTGCTTAAAGTGCTCTGCGTTTAGTAAAATAGGCTGTACTCTCTTCCAACTGCAACTGAGCTTATTGCTCCAAAGAGGAAGTGCAAACAGGAAGTCAGTCTGAGCTGTCAGTCTTGTCAAATTTCAGTTATTTTAAAGTGAATTCTATGAAACTCACACAGGAAGAGAGGCAGACAGACCAGCAAAATATATAATGAAGAAATCAGACAATGTGTTTGGGTGTTGTTATCAGCTGACAGCAGAGAGAGCATGATCGATTTATTTTGACACGTATGTCTGGATGTGACATGCAGGAAATGGCATTTCTTATGAGAAGGCAGAATATTCATTGTTTACTGCCTCCCTTCCTGATACTCTGTGGTAGCACGTGTATACACATACTTTATAAAAGCAATTGTAAGAAAGGAGAAGTAGAAGAGCAGTCTTGTTACAAGCCACTTAAAAACTTGCCCAGTAAAGATGTGCTGAACATGCATGCGTTTTTATTTCCAGTCCAACTGCGCACTTGGGAGCTGCTGCACGGGCTTCTGCTGTCAGCTTGTAAGCAGCCCCACTGGAGCAGTTTGGTGTTAACTATATCCTGCTCAAGGTCACCTTGAGGGTGATTGTTGAGAGAGGAGGGGAAAACAACATTATTCACTCACTCTTTTCCCAGCTAGTCTAAAGGATTCAGGGATTTTCCTCTGACAATCTGGTTTTTCTAACCATTGGCAGAAAAGGATGAAATCCTGTTTGCGAGAATTGGCACGGCATAATCACGGTGAATATAAATGTCATAAAAATCAAGGATTTACTCTGGCAAAAACCTTGTGAGATATGACAAACCCTGGTGCAAACTGATCATATCATATGCTCACATTTTTATCCTTTTCTAACATCTGACACAGATGTGCACTGACCCAAAGATGCGGCCATCCATCCTGACGGATAAAGGCATGGAGTCCGCCATCAAATACATCAACAAGAAATTCCCTAACATTGACTTCAAAGGGAACATTGTAAGTATGTTTTTTATTTTTTATATAGTATAGTTTAAAATGGAAACTCCTCCCCAAAATTAAATAAATAAATAAATAATCAGCCAATACCTGAATGGTGGAATATCCAAATCCATTGCTAATGTTTGTTTGTTTCATTTTTGCATGTGGGTAATAGTTATATTAAGTCACAGGTAGTTGACTTACTCACCCTAATCTACTTGTCTCATTTTACCTGCCCGGTAATAAAAAGTTTTCTTTGTTGTTTGTTGCAGCAACATCTGACCAGCATACAGCGACAGAAATCTGAAGTGTTGGCAGCCACATCAAGCTACTATGACTCTTTCCTGGATGTGATTGAATTCAGGGTGTGTCTCTCTGCTTTTTCTATTGTTCTTTCTTTTGTTGTCTGCTTAGTTTCTTTTTCTTATATGGTTTGACTTTCATATTTGCTCTGTTGGCATGCATGGACCTGTTGTACAGATGCATAATGAAACAACTGTTGGCATGAATTAATACTGAAAAACAATGAAAATGAAGAATAAATGTGCATAATATGTAAAAAAAAAACAAACAAACAAAATTCATAGGACGAAAATGGTGTTTGCAGGGTTTTCGTTTTCTCTCTTCTTCCATCTACACACATATTATTGTCTTTTAAATATTTTGGTTTTACAGAATAAATTTACATATAGAGTGGTTTATTCTGATATAGGAAAAAAATTGATTTATTCCAAATATCAAGGACAGGTAGCTTGTGGTTGGGTGCAGTCTGTTACATCCATCACATTTGCATATTTTTGTAATGGAGGTCGCAGTACGGCCACGGCTACATCTGTGCTTGTGAGATTGAGAATTACCCAATCATTGTTATAGAAATATGCTAATATGTAATGAATATCAGGCAAGAAATCTATGAAGATGATAATGTATTAAGAAATCACAGTGGAGGTTCTGCTTGATTTGAATGTTGCTGTGTTGGTGTTGTTGTTGTGGTTCTGTTTTCTTATCAAATCCCTCTGTTCTTTCACTCAGGACCACGTTTATGAGCTGCTGAACACAATAGATGCCTGTCAGTGCTTCTTTGATATTGTAAGTGTTTACTGTGAGGCTCCTGATTGTAAAGGAAAGCTCCAATTATCTGCTCAAAATCTGACAAGCTTTCATTCATTTCTCTTCTTTTTGTTTACTCTACTGCTGCTACTTTGCTGTTTACTCCTTCCTACTAGATGCTAAAGGTTGTGTTTTCTCTCATCTTTCAGCCTCCTTCTGTTGAATCTGTCAGTTTTTGTTTGTTAATTATCATAATTTAAGTGGCACCTCTTGCCTTGTGCACTATGTATATCCGACTGTATATTTTAGTGATCTGAGTCTGTTCTGATCCGCACTGTGATGTTAATGTGGGTCTTTTAAGCATCTCTGGATTTAACAAGGAAGCACCTCTCATGTCAGGAACCCTTTTTTAAATTAAAATATAACTGGAAATTACTAATCAGTAACTAATAACTAATGATTTAAGTCTCTTTAATACTTTCTTATTTTTGCAATCATAACAATGCTTTCATTCACCTCTGGCACCCATAAAAGGGATCTTTGATATTATGCCTTTTCAAATCAACTTCTTATATTAAAGTGAAATTTCTCCACAAATCGGCAATAAACCATCAGAACCTCTCAACCTCCAAATGAGAGAGAGGTTTTTCAGGTTAGGAGCAAAAACAACAAATACATCCTTCAAGCCTCTCCCTCAGCATGCTACTTCTCCTAAATTGTCACATTTTTCCTAAAATATGGCTAAATTTAGTGTCTCTCTGCATGTTCAAACACATTACTCTGTCAATTAGACATCTAAAAACTCATATATAGTGTGTATGGGGACAGTAAGACAATACAGGTTGTACAAAAAGATTTACTTTCAAAATTTATATTCAACCCATAATCTTAAAAAAAAAACAAAGATTTAAAAAGAGTGACAGCCAATAACTACGATCATGAAGTTCAGTGAAAATGTCTCAGGTGTCAAGTCATTTCAGAGCAATTGATGAAACTTTTTTTCTCTTTCAGGCAATCAACTTTGATTTTACCAAAAACTACTTGGATCTGATAACTACCTACACGTCTGTTATGATTACGCTCGCCCGCCTCGATGACAAGAAGGCACTGGTGGGCATGTACAACTGTGCCCATGAGATGTCCAATGGGAGCAGGTGAGGACACATGAAAATGCTTCATGGATGCTGAGGTGACATCACAGATAGAACACAACGCAACATGATGGAAGGATGGATGAGTTTTTCATTTACTCACCACTACTTATCACTACTGCACATCTTTTAGTCAATGAAGGGTTGAATTTACTAAGGACTTCAAACACTTAAATGCTTTAATTGATGTTGTTGAGAGTCTCCACAGCCATCAACGCGACTATTTTTACCCTGCCAATGAGGTATAATTTTGATTGCCATAGACATTACCGCTGGCCTTTTCTGAGTGCCATGTGGCATTCTTACATTTTTTTGTCTGCCCATTTTGCATTGTATTTATTTATACACTCAAAAAAAGCAGGATGCTTATCTCAGTTTGAGACATGAGCAGGGAACACAAACACACATTTTAATGTCACATTTGACTTGCACAACACACCCAGCTAACCCCTTGAGACTGAAACAGTCTCTTTATTATTTCAGCCACACAAACACAAAGCTGTATAAAATTATGGACTTAATGATATCAAAGACTTTTATTCATCACTGAAATCCCTAATGCTGCATTATCACAGTGCTGCCAATGGTGTGTTTTTATGGTGTCAGCCTGTCCCATTTCTTTCCTTTCTTGTCGTCCCTGCATTTATTAATGCATGCTGTAATGAATCCTGCAGTGACCCATCCTACCCACGGCTCGGCCAGATGTTTTTGGAGTACGAACATTTATGGAAGAAGCTCACTGAGGAGTTTGGCCCTCACACAAGGGTAAGCTGATGGTGTCATTGCTTTTGTACAGTTAATGTTTTTCTTTAGATGAGAGTGGATGCTAGCACAAAGTCAACTATGACTTTGTCGAAATAATAATGCATAAACATTTAAATACTTTTATTTAAATTCAAATATTTAACCACTGAAAGTTAGTAATGAATCATAAGTTCTTCTGTTTTGTCTTATTGCACCACTACACTTTAAGTCTTTTACGGTCACCAAAACATTGTACCTATAGGCTGATCATCTCTTTGTCAATCCAAGACTTTTAATTCTCTCCACTGTTTCAGAACTGTTTGATTTTTTTTTTAATGTTTTGTTTCGGACATAGCTTAAATGTATTGCAGCCAGAAATAGCTATAAGCTAATTGGTATCTGTAGTCCAGGGTGATAGTGGGTGGGGGCTTAATGGTTGGGCACAGTTCTAAGCATGAGAAAACAAACAAGACCAATGACCCATAATTTAAAACAAAATATAA
The DNA here is from genome assembly GCA_029783665.1 of Naso thynnoides. NCBI lineage: Eukaryota > Metazoa > Chordata > Actinopteri > Acanthuriformes > Acanthuridae > Naso > Naso thynnoides. The sequence continues at coordinate 11,934,617 of JAQLOL010000012.1, forward strand.
TTATACAAAAAAATCACACATAGTATGAAACAGTTGCAACAATGCAGCTATGGTGCAGCTGCGGGGATGTTCTCCCATTCAGCCACACGAGCATCAGTCCACTGTTGTCTTAAGAAGACAGTTTATTCAAAAATGAAAATTCAGTCATTATCTACTCACTCTCATACTGTTGTTTTTTTAGTCCACAAAACACTGCTGGAGTTTCACAGGAAAAAGGCGTAGCAGTTGTCACCCAAACAATCGTAAAGAATGGTGACCGTGTTTTAAACATAAAACAATAAATAAATAAAACCATAAAATGCCTCCATACTGCTTATCTGAATTTAATCCAACTGTCCGGAAGCCTTGACATGCTAAGGTGTTTTGAAAAACAAAACAATTAAGTTGTATGTGTGTGGACGGTGTGTGTGCGCGTGTGTGCACATGTCCACGGCAAAAGTGCAAAAATATATGTCGAAGTGCAACTGTCAAAACTGTATCTTTCATAAATAACATGTTAAAAAGCAAATATTACATTAATAATACAAGTGATTATTATTTTTATTTACTTCTTGAACTCTGGCAGTTAGCCAGTCTGTGAGATGGATCATAAAATATGCCTCATCTCACACCTTCTGAGTTTGAAGGTTCTCTCTTGTTGACCTTGTGTCTGTCTCTATCCAGCTTCCTCACTCACTGTTTTCCTTTCTCTGTTGTCCTTCTCCCAGTCTGTAACAGCGGCGTTGCTGTCTCTGAGGATGGTCTATCCACGCAGGAACCTGCCAGCAGAGCAATGGCGGAGTGCCCAGCTCCTCAGCCTGCTCAGTGCTCCAGCTGCCATGCTGGACCCAGCCTGCTGCGACACCGTGAGTCTGCCCTTTCCTCCCCAATTGTATTTATCTCTGACAGTAGGAGAAAGAAAGAGGAGGGCTGCTATTATCTAAAATATGGTTTTACCAGTCACAGGCAGACGATGTAATGACAATATATCTATTGTATTGAAGGTCAGACCATCCTCTTAGCTCTGTGTCCCATTTTTTATGTCCTGCTATTATAGAACTATCATTTAGAAAAGGATTCATTATGTTTTGTTTTGACCTCTCTGCTCCTCCCTGAACTGTTATCCCCTTTTCTGCACCGCTCAGTCCCTGTCATCCTCTGCTGTTTTCCAACACCACCATTACAGCCCCTTTGATGAAATGTTATGATCCCTGTTGCCTGTGGCTTTCTCATAAAAGAACCACGAGCTCGGCCAAGAGAAGGACCTCCAGGCAACAGCTTTTAAAATGAAAAGATACAATATATCTGAAAGGAAATGAGAGCGACTCATTTAAAGTCTATAGAGAATACTGATAGGTCTCTAGAGCTACATTTCAGTATGTACATCTTTGCTTTTTTAAAGCCACATTTAGAAGAGGATGGTCAATATTTCCAGGATCAAATAATACCTTGCACAACATACAGCAGTTTTTATGTCACTTGCAGAATCACCAGAATACATGTAATCTACCATATTGTGCAACTGACAGGATGATTTATTTTACATATAAGGCGTCAATGAATGTATTAGCAGTTAATAAATTTGTTGTTTACCACAGATGGCATGTGAATATCTGTCTATGGAGGTGATGGAGCGCTGGATCATTAGTGAGTATTGCTCATCATAAATGACACCTTCTTCTATCTGTTCATTTATACAAATACATAAACAGTATGCATATATATCTGCACTCAAAATCTCAGACAAGTTTTTGTAAATGCAGCATTGTTTGACTGTATCATAAATGTTGCTGATTGTGCTACTTGCAGTCGGCTTCTTGTTGTGCCACAGCAGCCTGAATACAAACCAGGCGTCCCAGGACTTGTGGAAAATGGCTCTGCGGAGTGGCCTGTACCTCAACCTCACCAGAGACGAGGTTCTCAACATACACAAGGTCTCTGAGGAGCTGTTCGACAGCATCAAAGGGTATGTAAGCAGGTCTGCTACAGGGAACTCTGTCCACACTGTGAAAAATAGTATTAGTTGACGAATAAAAGCTTAAAAAGCTTTCAGACAAATAATAAAAGAAAGCTGATTAAAAGTATCTCATCTCATATTTCTATCCTGTGTTAAAGAGAGTTGAGAACCTCTTGTCTTGTCTCCTTGATTGCTCTTTTATTCCATAAAGAGATTAGTCTTTACCAGATACTTCACAGACCAAATACAAGAGAGAAAGAGGAAGCTGTTGTTTATGTATGACACAGTAAACTAACAACCAAATCTAGCTGAAAAGGAGTTACTAATATTTTTTTCATATTATTCCGCAACAATATCTTGACAAAATAGCAGTATAAGCTACAGTAAATCACACTGTTTTTGAATGAGATAAATCAAAATTACTCTAATGCAAGTAAAGTTTCACTAAAACTGTGAGATATTCTACATTATCCAAAGTTTCCAACAATGTTCAAATGCAGAAAAATTTGTAACTGATTCAAGCTAACTTTCGACCTAACACCAATCAGAGAGTGAGGAAAGGAGTCAGAAATGTAATTTCAATAAAACTTAATTCCATTACCTCATCTGTGAACATTTCTGCCTGAGTCAGTAAGGTAGAATTTCATCTGCAATGGGGGATGTTTAACAATGAAATAATCAAAACCCCAGAATTCCACGCTACTTGACAACCACATGAAACTACAACCATTGCTTTAATTGAGAGCCCTCTAGTGGCAGAAATGATATATGTAGTATTTGAGGGGCGGCTGTGGTTCAGTAGGTAGGGCGGGTCATCTACCAATCACAACGTTGGTGGTTTGATCGCTGGGTCCTCCGGTCGGCATGTCGAAGCATCCTTGGGTAAGATTTTGAACCCCAAACTGCTCCCAATGGCTGTACCATAGTGTGTGAATGAGTTCCTAATGAGCAGGTTGGCTCATTAGAGAAGTCACCTGCCCTTAGTGTGTGAATGTGTGTGAATGGTTGAATGCTGACTTGCGTTGTAAAGCGCTTTGAATAGTCGGAAAGACTAGAAAAGCGGTCAAAAATACAGTCTGTTTACCATATTTAGTGTTTAATATGAGTATGGCATTAAAAAAATCTTAAATTGTCCACCAATTTCAGGATTTCGAACAGATAAAATAATTATAGGAATAAGAGTTGTATGCATCTCATTGTCTTTAAATTTGGTGAGGAACAACATGGATTAATTCAAGGAAAGAGTGATGAAGGTGCTGTCATGTACTTTATAAACTAGAGATCACAGGTCAGCACTTACTGATTACAGTTTAACACATGTTTGTATTTCAGAAGTTGAAAACTGATTCCACTGCAAAAGTGATACAGGATATTGTCTCACCCTGTGATTAATCCATCTATACTTTATTTTTTAAACTCTTAAAAAACTTCTAATTGCGCTTATCTATTTTTTGTTTCGTTTTCATCAGATATAGCAAGCGAATTGCAGACATCAAGGAATGCCGTGAGCATGCTCTTGTCAACAGGTGAGAGTGGCAGGACATTGAGCTTCAATTTTACTATTCTCGTCCTTTAAATTCACTGACGTTTAATTTCTTTGAAATGAGCTGTGAGAACCAAATGTACATTTGCTATGTTATTACCAGTGGAGCCATGCACAGAGAGAGGAGGCAGTTTCTGAGAGGAGCGTTGAAGGAATTATGTAAAGTTCTGGAGGATGAACCTGGACTTCTGGGACCAAAGGTAGAAGTAATGACCTTAGCAGCTGTGCTTGAGGAATTGAAATTATTTCATTTCTGCTAGTTATAAGTCCATAATAAATTCTGGTCACATGACTCCTGAAAAATGGTACCTTTGATCCAGATTCCATCCTGCACATATCTCAGACTCTAGTGAATATTTGAGCAGGAGGAGGAAATTCCTTTGAATGACGCTTCATGATCAAGACTTTACGCAATTTTAGCTGAGAATCTTTCTTCTCTGTTCTGTGTACCAATCAAATCCCCAAGGCCCTGTTTGTCTTCATGGCGCTGTCATTTTCCCGTGACGAGGTTCTGTGGCTCGTCAGGCACTCTGAGAATATGCCAAAGATAAAGACCCCCGAGGACTACGTTGACAAGTAAGTCATAGGTGCAGAGACGTTTGTGCAAAAATCTGGCAGCACGCAATTTTCCCTCACTGCATCTTCACTATTTATGATATATTACATGAGCAGTAAAGCAGCTATGTGCATTAGCTTAAAGTCGTGCATTTATGCTTAAGTGTGCAGAAGTACAAATTTTAATTATGCATGGTAAAGGATGCGAGTATTTTTTGTTTTAATTTGCTTTTTCTGTTCTTCCAGTCAGATGGCAGAGCTGCTGTACCACATGGAGAAATTAAAAGGTCTGATGATAAAGTACAACAATGTAATTCAGCGCTATCATGTCCAGTACTTGGCCCAGTTTGATGCCATGGTCCTCAATGACACCATACAGGTACAATACAGAGAACATGAGCATCTTTGTTTGCAGACTGTTCAGTATGTACTACGCAGTATAAGGTGTGAGACAGAATTCTGTTCATTAACTGAGTTGCATAAAGTACCAGAATAGAAGAAAAACTTTTTTTTTAACTATATTCATTCCTTGTTCTTTATCTTCAACATAAGCCTATGGACTTTTTCCTTCTCTGCAGAACATGTATGTTTGTCCAGAAGAGGAGTCGGTTCTGATGAGCTCTTTTGTGTCAACCCTTTCTGCTCTGTCAATCAAACAAGGTAATCACAACACAAAATAACAGATTACCTAGCTTGTGTGCAACCAGTATTTTTGTTTTTTAATTTAAAATGCGACATAAAAATATGATTTGAACAATAATCGATTCAGTTTTACTCTGCAGTTGAAAACAAAGAGGAGTTTGACTTTAGAGCACTAAGACTGGACTGGTTGAGACTGCAGGTAGGTTTGTCACAAAACGTTGAAAAAATATCCAGGCATGATTTCAAAACTATGTGAATGCCACCCAAAGAGTTTTTCTTGTGTTTTAGGCCTACACAAGTGTGAACAAAGCCCCTCTTTCACTGAAGGACTACACTGACTTAGCAAAAGTGATGAACATGATTCAGTTTCACACCAGGATGATGGACAGTGTCGAAGAACTTCTGCAGGAGACATCTGACGTGTCCATCCTTAGGTCTGTTTCTTCTTCTCTTCTCTTCTCTTCTCTTCTCTTCTCTTCTCTTCTCTTCTCTTCTCTTCTTCTTCTCTTCTCTTCTCCTCTTTGTCTATAGAGTTTAATTCTTTTCATTTTTTCAGCTTCTACCCGCGAGTCTTCGAGAAAATGTTTTCCCAGAGCAGCGAGGAGATGACCATGAAACGTTACCTCATGGCTTTCCCGGCTGTCTGCTCTCACTTTAGCAACTGTGGGCACCCTCTCTGCCCAGAAGAGGTCAGTGTTCAGTCATTTGCTGACCAAGCTATTACTGTAATCATCAGAAACAGTGAAAACACTGGTTTCACTTGCACTTTTACCACACCAGCTGCTTTATCAAAGCTAAATGTAATTATAAAACTTTTTGACTTTTTGACTTTATACTCTGATACTAAACTAAGATATTAATGGCTAGCAAATTTTAGCCAAGTAAAGTTTTACCTGCTGTTTGAACCTGCCTGTTTAAAACCTTTGTGTACAGTAGACAGCACTAACAGGTAGGGACACTATGGGAAAAATACCTTTTTTTCCGGAGAGTGTATGCATTTTTTCAGAGATGTGTTTTTTTTCTTTGCATCAATACATGTTTACAATAACTGTGTCCAGTGTTGTATATATATATATATGTACAGACTCACACAGACTGCATTTGTTTGTATGTGTAGATGGAGGCAATGGAGAAGAAATGTCTGCGCCTGTGTGTGACCTTCCTGGAGCAGATAGCCAAGCTGACCAGCAGTGTTGTGTTAGAGATTTGTGCTGAGCAGTGCAACCTCAACGACCAGGTAGAGTCAGAGTCTGTCTCAGTTAAAAAAAAGAAAAAAAAAAAAAAAGCTAATTATCCAGCGCAGATTGATTCTGCCAAACTTCATATCCAAATATAATCTCACTAGTCCCAGTTTGTCTCAGTGGATTTAGCTGGGGGCAGAGGACAGGGCTCGAATTAGAGTAAAATGGTAAGACATATATGAAACTCTGGAGTTGATTAATGCAGTGTTGTTTCTCCAATCCCTCGAGGAAAATATGACAAAAGTGTTTACTTTTGAGTGCTTGTAATATAAATGTAAAACTCCCATGTTTGTCTTTGAGCATGTTACCCAATATCTGCTTTGCTGAATTCCTCCTCCCTCTGACTCTCTCTTTGAGCTGAAACTATATTGATTTTTCTATTAAGAAACTTCTCATGCCTTCATTTATACAGTTTTTCTTTGATTATATATGTTCTGTTTGGTATGGGGGTTTCAGAGCTAAACATAGGAACAAACAGCAAGTGATGAAAAATAATATTATATATATAATCTGAATTTAGTAAAGGCATCCTCTTTAACCTGTGATGAATGCCATGATGATGCCATGTAACTGGTATGAACCGCCTTCATACCAGCTACATCCAGCTTTTAAATACAAGCGGAGCCTATGTCAGGGTATGGCTTCTTTTTTTAATGGAACAAGGTGATATATAATGATATATAATGAGATCTGCGCTGACATTACTGCTCATAGCTGTCTCTGTTGTTTGATGTGGGAATTATTTGTTATTTTTAAATTGTGGTAATGTACTAGACTTCAGATTGTATTGCTTACTTTTTATGTTACGTCTTGTGCTTTGATAAATGTTTCTTTGTCTTTGAACAGACCATACCAGTGTTACTACATGTCACTGTCCTTTTGTCAACATTGGACACATAGGTTACATAAATCCCCAAAACAGCTTTATCTGTGAGATAGCTTAGCTGTTGACATTTTGTACAAATTCAATAAAAGTTACATAAAGTACCTAAAAAAAATGTGTGACAGCATTAGTTAAGAAGAACATCTATGTCAAAATCCTTCTTCACGATAATATTCGAGCTAAGAAGGTAGCGCTCTGAGTCTGAGATCTATTAGAGTAAACACATGGTCAAATTCTAACAATTTTGTAGAAGATAGGGGCGATGGGAGGTCAGAAGCAGACCGGTATATTCCTTTAACATGTTGAGACCTTGTTGGAAATCAGTCTTTTTCTCTTCAACATCAAATGTTATCCCATGGATTCTTGTTTTTTATGCCTGGTTATCCATGAATAAAATTAAATGTAAAGAAATCAAAATTCTATCCCCTTTATCTCCTTTTTGCATCCCAATGATGACCCTTTAGTTGCAGCCCAAGCACTGTGCAGAGACCATCAGCGCAGCTCGTCATAGGAAGCAAAAGAAGTCAGTGCCAAAGAAGGGAGAAGTCCAGAAAGAGAAGCCAGGCGCTGAAAGCCTGAGGAAAGACCGGACCGTCATTACCAAGTCAGCTTTTCTCTTTGTTTTCCGTCACTTTTCCTACTTATCTTTCTCTGCCTAGTCCCTTAGTATTATTATTATACTGACTTGGCAGGAGTTTAGAAAAGTGAGTGTAATCAATTTATCCCTGATTTCTGGAGACATGCAGCATTATCAAGAGCATTTGTTCAGGTCAAAGGACAGTTAAACAAACATTCTACAGATCTGCAGAGGTGAGAGTTGAGTTAATGCACTTCATGTTGGTAGAAATATTTTAATATCCGCTGACATTTTCAAATGATTTCCTTCACCCCGTGACACATTTCTGGCCCGCAGTTATCAGTAGGACGAGATTAAAAATGCTCTCGCCCACAAGGTATTATTTGTTCTGAACTTTATTACCCTTCATTTTGAATCTGTCAGGGTCAGTGGGTATTAAAATCAAGCTATTAAAAATAAGAAACAAAATGCTGCAGCATGTTGGAAAAAAAACACTTCTTCTGTCAGCACATTGTAGATCGGCGTGTTCATTGTTTTGATCATAGTCTGTATATACAGTAGCTGCAGTTAGAGAGCTCACTAATTAGGTCTGAAAATTGTAATTCTGTCTTTCTCCCCCTCCTCCGTTTTCCTGTTTTACAATCCCCCAACATCTTTATTACCTTATTTATCTGACAAAAGAACAACCATACATCTTTGTCAAAATATTTGTCCCAAGTTCCTAAAGCCCCCCCCCTTGTCTCTCTCTCTCTCTCGTCTCCCAGCGTGGACAAGATGCATCTGATGCTGACAGAGCTGTGCTCCTGCTACAGCCTCTGCAGTGACTTCATTGTCTTTGACCACATCGTCGTTCCTACAGAGTTTCTCATTTCTCATCTGGAGATGCGCCTCTCTGAGTATGTTGCAGGATGTATGAGTGTGGTCTGGGTAAATTGTGTAAAGAATCCAGAAAGTGTTTTAAAACAGTCCCCAGGTTGACAGTTGCACTTTTAGTTTCTATTTCATTAAAATTACTATTTTATTTATTTATTTTTTGCTTATGTGACTTAAGCGGCTCTACCATTACTGTCAGAAATATGCTTAAGCCTGATGTGAGAACCAGCGTTCATTTGAAAAGGTACATTTTGTCCATGTTATATCATCTCCTTTGCTAAAGTGTTAATGTGCTGTATATTTGTACCTAAGTGTCCTATAATGCTACAATTTTACTGTTTTATATGGCTGCATTTATGTTTAAAGTCCCTGCTTTAATGCTTGAATGTGTATCGTCCTATAGGCTGACATTAAGGGGACAGTTCGACCCAAAAATAAAAATTCAGTTTTATTAAATTACCTACTCATCCTAATGCCAATGGATGGTCGGGTGAAGTTTTTTGGTCCACAAAACACTTCAAGTTTCACAGGGAAAAGGTGTTGCAGTAATCTCCCTAACAATTGACGTGAACCAAATTTATGATCAAATTTCAGGTGTAAAAAAACAAAAAACACAATAAAATTGTAAAATGCCTCCATGCTACTTGTCTGAAATAAGCCAAGGGTCCTGAAGCATCAACATGCTAAGCTGTTTTGAAAAACATCACTCATGCAAT
>JAQLOL010000012.1:11974100-11998748 GCA_029783665.1 Naso thynnoides
TTTAAAAAAAAAAAAAAAAAAAAAAAAAGCTTCCAGCCAATCTTCTGGTTGGAGTTATGAAAAACTGAAATGAAGCAATAAAAATAGCAAGTTTCCCACATGAATATGTAAAAAGTGCTACTACACACCAACTTAAAATTATTCCTTATTAATAATAAAGTCTTTCCATTTTCTTTTCTTCTTTTCACAGACAAAACATGCAGGTCACTGGCATGATTTATGCTGTTTTTTTTAAATCAGGCACAGCAATATATGACATTTTAAACCTTCAATTACTTCAGTATCTGAGTTACATTTGAATTATTTTACCTGTGTAAAAATCTGATAAAACAGACAATCACAATCACATTTACCACAATTTTTGCTCTTGCAGGTTTTATAGACTTCATCGTATATCCTACATTCTCCCTGCTAACCGACATGGCTGAGAAGATCGTAATTCCTTTGGTGGAGGAGAACCCAGGTCCACCGGACCCCTGCAACAGACACAGGTAACACAGTCAAGGCTTGTACCTGTCAGATACATACACTGTGCGACATTTGTAGAATTTAGACTGGAAACCATGGACGTATAAAGAGAACTGGATATGGTTCTGCCTTAGCTTTTACAGCAATTTGTCCCTATGGCCACTTATGGTATTGCAATAAAAACTCCCATTATCAATTACACAATGTGGCCTGTGGTCAAACTGCTGAGACTGGAGTAAACAGGCCATCTTAGAGACTAATATCCATTTCTTATAATCTCCCAGTATCCTTTATAGATGCTGGACACAAAATGACTTCCTGTTAGCATGATTGCATGTTACCTTTGGTCAGAGCTGGGCTCGCTCTGTCCCCTGTTTTCGTCTTTACGCTCAGCTAAGCTAAGTGACTGCTGGCTGTAGACTCGTACTTAAGGAGCACACATGAGAGTGGTGTGGATTTTTTCATCTGTGTCTGAGCAAGAAAACAAAAACACACGTCCAAAAATAACAAACTGTTCCTTCAAGAGGCATCTCTAAATGAGGACAAAATATAAACAGAAAGTCACACAAAAAAACACATGAAAAAAGAAAGACAGAACAAAAAAGAAAGAAAGAAAGGGATAGAAAGCAGCAGTATGTAGCTCTAACATCACTGCTATTTCTCCATAGTAACCTGTGGAAGGAGAGCTCCAGAGGTCTGCAGTGGAGTCTCGCCCACATCACAGCTGAGCTGGTGAGTTTTCGCTCCACTTGGACACGACATACTGAAGACAACAAGTTCAAATGGAAGGAAAGCAGCTCTAATGGTATGTTGCATATTCATTCATTCATTCATTCATCATACTGACAGTCTAAATTTTTCCAAGTTTTACAACAGGTCTGACCACATAGCAGTACTTTTCTATTGTCGTCTTCTGCAACGACTCATACTTAAAATTATAACCTAAAAGTTTGACATCCTCTTTGAAGCAGAATAAAAGATTTCTTTTCCTGCACATGTGAATGACTTTTTTGGCAGGAATAAAGCCACTTTGTTCCATAAATATGCTCAGTCTCCCTGATTAGATTTGTTATCTACACTCATTTTTGTAGTGATCCTCTGAGGAGATGAACAGATACAGATATTGTTTCCCTTTCGGCTTAGCAAAATTTTCCAATGCCTCTTCCAATCTCCTGTATCCTCCAGGATTTTCAGACCCTGCCGTGACAAAAGAGCAGAGATCCAGACAAGAGGAGCTGTCAGAAAAATCTCTGCAAGACCCCCCGACTGAAACAAAACCATAGACAGAATTTATGATATAAGTTCTATAGAATATCTATACTGAGGTTAATGTTGAGTCACTGTTTGTAACAAAGCCACAATGCCTTCTCATTCAATGACTGAAGGATCAGAGCTGGAGTGGGTGAAGGATGAGAGAGGGAGAGGTGGTTTAAGTTAACATCATCTTCCCAAGGTAAGATGCAGTATATCACAGAAACGTCCTCATGTCTTATTTTAGGTGTAGTATTTTCTAATAATTTAAAGCCAAAGTGTACATGCTGGTCATGTTACAGTACAAACAGTGCATGTTTTTAATTTAATTTGCCACCTAAACACTTCTATGGAACATTTTAGCTTTGATAGTTTGAACTGTATACGAATCATTTAACCATGCAATTAAAGTTGAGAATATGTGAAAGTTTGTCATGTGTCGATTTCTTGATTCATTATCAGGCCGGGATATTGTTCTTTTTGTTAAAACCTGAAGGTTTCAGCTGCAATCAAAGATAAAAATTCTGATAGAATTAAAAATTTTCTTTCTTTTTTAAAATTTAGTTTAAAATCTGCAAAATGATCATTTAAAGCGTATACAGGGACATTTTGGGCAAACAGTAACTGTAAAATACAACTTCCACACAAAACCTTGTGAACATTTTTATTCAAAAGGCCAACTCAGTTGATATCTTCACACTTTACTGATGTTAAATCCCTTTTGAAACTATTGTGCAGTCATTTTAAGCCATGTATGTTTGACTATAAGAAGTGATGTTTGTGGTACAGGATTTATTACCTGTTTGGATCTATTCAGTCAGATTTATTTGACTAATCTTGTCATAATCACGATGAATTGCTTTCGGAGTAAAACTTTCAGGCAACGTGTCTTCACCAAAGGCCAAAGTGGACCATAGTGTTACAGCACACCTGTGCTGCAGTCGAGGTCTAGATCTGTCAAAAATCTTGATCCCATACTTGCCACAGTGAAATTTGCAAAGTGTCTTTTGTTCAACCAACCGCTGACTTGCACAGGCCCAGTGAAAGAGTCAAAGTTAAATGCTTCTTTAAAAGTTGCATCACAGCTGGTAAGCCAGTCATTTTCAGTTCTTTGCTCTTCCAGCTGGGGGAGCTGTAGAGTAAAGTGAGAGAATTGGCTCCAGGGTTGCCCAGAGGGTTCAGCTTCAAACCGCAGTTTCATAGTTGAACAAATGTCAGTTCAGCAGTTTGCAAGCTGCATCTTCAGATTTACTTCTTCTTCATCTTAAGACAGTAAACTGTACAAATGCAAAGTATAAGAGAGTAAAATAAACACCATTCTTGTTACTTTACACATGCATGTTGTATATGCAGTTTTGCAGCATTAAATATAAAATAAACTCATATTTACACTATGATTTTTTTTTACATTTGTTAAGGTGCTATACAAAAGCAAAGTAAGCCCATACTTAGAGTATGCTGTCCTACATTTTATAGGGTGCTACAAATGCAAAATGAGCTCACAATATAATATCCTGCGTTTCTGAAGGTGTAAACTCCTTCCTTAAACAAATCTAAAAGTTATGATCAGAGTGTCTCACCCTGATGTAGAAGATCGATCACAATTTCAACTCTGGTCTTTAACCCTCAATGAACCCTGCAGAACATCCACCTAAATTAACAACTTGGAACATGCTCTCACAGCAAAAGATTGCAAAGGAAGTGATCGACCTCACACAGGCTATCTTTAAAGGGAACTAGACTGACCTGTCTGTAATGATATCAAATGTAGCTTAAAATGTTACAGCATTGCAAAATATATTTGTGAAAACCAGTCCTGTAGATGAAAAATGTATGTGTTGTTATGCTCCTGGCTCTGAGTACATTGAATTATTTATTAGCAGAGTGCCTATTTTTAGAATATAGTCAAAGTCAACCTCTACTGAACATGCGAGCAGTGGTGCAGTGAAGTTTTTGGAGACTTTTTCCCCAACATGTTTCATTTTTTGACATTTTAATGGGAAAAAAATCCTGATTTACGTACTTTTGGACATTCAAGATCTCTAAAAATAGTTAAGGCAGACTCCGATTGTCAGACTTGCTTTTATCTCTTTACCATAGACTTTGCATGCATGGATGAGTGCAGGGGGAAAAAAAGCAGCCAATCACCAATTTAAACCTTTTATTGTATGAAACAAATTTAGATTACAGATGTAATCATCATTCAATTCAAGTAAAATTGGAACAAAACTCCCCAGATTTAATTTAATGTAAAGTACTCTATTACCATTCAAAAACAGAACAAACATTACATACTCCATAAATACACTGCAGAGGAGAAAAAAAAAGCTTGCACAGGAATGTTTCACTTTCGTTCTTGTTCATTGTGGACGTAGTGTTCATTGTTAGCAGCTGGGAAATAAACTGCTCGTACTGTGGCTGATTAATCTGCTCAGGTGACATCAATGCTAGGGCTTTAGTTTTTTGTTTCAGTTAGTTTTTTTTTTCAGACATACCAAGTATAATGTGAAGGTTCTGGAAGGATTGTCACATAATGTACACTTCAGTGATACAAATAACGGATGAGATGACAAACATCTAAGTGTGCTGATGATTTTATAACGTCTTCCTCTTCATACAAAACTAGAGTTAAAATGGAATATCTGTAATTACTATTTGTGCGCAGTCTTTAAAGTGTTTATTTGCCTGTTTAATTAATTAACTTATTATTATTATTAGTTCCTATACAAAATGATTCACAGGTAAGACCTTGGGCCAACAGAAATAAAAATCAAAGTATATTGAGTGTCATGCAGGAAAGTGTTTTTTGTTTTTTGTTTCCCCCAGAAAAGTGTATAATATGTGGGTGCAGTTTGTGTACTGTTTTTCTCTGATAAATGAAAATATGCAAACGCATCTGTAGATATCTAACCTGTTTCCTAACTGCAGACTTACAGCCTTACAGCTAGCTGGAAAATGTCTGGTTATCATTGTAGCCTATTGCTGCAAAAAGACATGTTTGTTGGCATAATACTCACAATTACTTCCTCATTGTTGCTTTAAAGTCTTGCATCTCATTTAGGTCCCCTTTGTTGACAAAAACTATGTCTGCATGTTTTCCACTATTCTTAATTGTTTTTCATCTCAGCAGCTAGGGGGGCGTTTGTGTTTGATTGACAGCAACTAACAGTAAACAAACTTCTGTGCTGTTTAATGGGCTCCAGCTGACCAGTTAATTAGCTACCTAGCCTGCAGACTGACTTGAGCAGTGCACATTTTTCCGCTAAATGTTTGTCCGGTTGTTTGTTGTTTAACAAGCTACTGTATATGTGTATTCATGTTTATAAGTTAGATAAGCCTTTTACAGGAAAGTCAATGAAAGTTGTTGTTCACAGGTTGTAGCTTTTGCTGTGTAGCAGCTGTCTGATTGTGACGGAGTTTTCACACTAAACATGAAGGTACAGTTGCACTTCAGTGAAAATGGACACTGGCATCGGTTCCCATTCACTTCCATTTGAATGTAGCAAAATTGCGAATAAAATATCTGCCTTTTGGTAGTAAAGTAAAGTTGCATCTTCGCTTCATATGGAGTTTTACTTTCCTCAAACTAAACCGGTGACATTGCATCTTTCGCCACACACACCACATTCAGCATAACATCTCCTTAGCAAAAGGTGATTGTTCAGAAACTATGTGACTGTGCCCTACAAGTTTAACTGCAGGACCATGTGTGTCAATTTGTGTTACTTGAGCAAGTGACAGTAAAGCCTGAGGTCTTTACTGTGAATCTTTTCAGAAAAATCTGCTTCATGTTTGGTGTGAACACACAACCTGCAAATATTCCACGCAACATGACTACATCAAATTTAGTGCAAAGAGGTGACGCAATTGCAAAAATGCAACTTAAGTGAAGAATTTGTCTGTGGAAAAAAGTGGATTTATCTTTACTCCCCTTTGAAACCTGTTTGCAGCAGCAAGTCAGATATGTTTACCCGAACTGTGGTTCGTTTGTCTGTCTGTACATGTTAACTGCTGACTTGACGAGAAATGTACTATTATTCATGAACAGGAAAAAAAAGACACCGGAGAGAGAACTGGAGTCTGTTGAGTGCTGTGTTCAGTCAGAGGCTGGATTGAAAAAAAACATACACACACACTGTATGTGCCTACTGTTGTAGCCTATAGCACGTAATTTTTACTGAAGCTGTTTGGGATTTTTTAAAAAAAGGGTTATGCAAAATTAGAGAAGCCTGTGAGTACATCTACGTCTCCTCTTTATTTGAAATTTTGAAATTTTACTTTGATGGCCAAGACTTAGCAAACGATGGTTTTTTGCCTGCCTTCACACAGGTGTGAAGGTAGATGCGCGTTCCTTTGGTTAGTCTTAGTCATTGCTGATGTTACTGTTTTTGCAAGTATGGTTTAAAATTAAGTGATTTGATTGGCTTGATGGATTTTAGGTCTCTATGTTTACAAAACTAGGGGACGCTATCAGGAAAATAAAAAAAAATATGTATAACACATTTCTTTACCTTAAGTATCTGGAGAAAAAGGACTTACGGAACAAATCTTTACGCTGTTTGGGCAAAGGATTTTTTTTTTTATTACACATCTGCAGATTATTTTCTCGCTTAATCATGGTGTCTACAAAATGTCAGAAAATAGTGAAAAATGTTCCTCATAGTTTCCACTTCAACATGACATCCTAAAATGTTTGGTTCTGTTGTTTCATTTACAATCAAGTGTTGATTGGCCACTCAATTATTCACTAATCATTGGAGCTCTATCTCTTGAAGCAGAAACAAAAAAAATCATTCAGTTTCATTTTAAATGTGATTTCCATTTCAGAGTTGTAAACATAGACAAATAGATTTTTAAATTTAAACTATCAGTGAACCAACTGTGCTGCCCAGTTATTGAAGATTCATCATCTAACTCAAACAATGGTAAATAATGGTATTTGAATTAAAAGTGATTGTTTCAGTCCTCGTTAATCATGAGGCAAAAATAGATTTTTTTATTGCTTTGAGATGGAACAATAATTGCAAAAGTCATGGCACATACTCAATGATAGTGACTGTCTATGAGGAATGCAAACAGACTGATTCCTTTTTAACTTTAAAGGTGACACAATGCAAATGAGTCGTGGTTGTTCATGACAATGGATGTATAACTGAGACAGAAAAACACTTTCATTTTCCCATTAACCAGTGAGTGATTCCCTGTCTTGTTAACACATACAGTTAGCTAGTTTTTAGTTTAGTGCAGGGGAAGCTATAGAAAACATATATAATCAAATAATTCTCCCTTTATACATGATTTTTTGTAGAAACCTTTGTTCTTGCTCTCGGTTTGCTAGCTAAGGCCTGACTGTCGAGGAACATAGATGCCCTGATGTATCTAAAAAGTTGATCTGCAGACACAATCTTTTGTCATTGTGTTGGGCTGGCTGAGCAGACTGAGCAGCATTGTGTTGTGCAGAACATCACTCTACTTTTTTTCCACCAAGCTGTCTGTCTTCGTCTTCTCCTCTGCTGGCTGACTCGCACTGGATGCTGCCGCTTTTGTGGCTAAAAAATAGACAGAGATGTAAAAAACCAAGAGACAATGAGACAGAGAGAGGAGGTTGCCTGTGGGGCTTTTAATGGGCCCTTGCTACTAAACAATAAATAAATAATTGGTGACACATTAAACTGTTTACGCACACTCAAATTGGCTTTAAGCTAAAATTAAAAATTTATGCAAATTTTTCCCAATGACTCAGATCACATTTGTGAATCAGTGTAAGAAAGAAAGAAAGAAAGAAAGAGAAATGTTAAGAAAATAAATTAATCTTAACACCACCAGCCCCCCTCACAAATATTTCCACTTTTGTACTGTATGTCAGTGCCTCCCAGGGTTTTCAGCTCTGTGAAGTGTGGATCAAAGTCACTTCACAGATGTTTGCTGACAAGCCATGATTACATGACACCAAGCCGTGCCTGCTGAACTGTTTAACATATCTAAATAATCCCGGCCTAGTGAACGGATGATGAAAAGATCCCTGATGGGAAAGGATTCCTGTGTGACCACGGGTCTTGTCACTCTCACGTACCTGCTTGTGTGTTGTTTTGTTGTGATGAGGGATCTGCTACGGTGGCAACGTTGGAACAGTCCTCATTCTCCTTGGAGAGAGGGCACTCAAGTCCGCCTGCAGCTTCCAACAGGCTCTCCCTGGAGAACTCTGCAGAGACACAAACGGTAGAAAAAATGAGGGTGCAGGAAAGTGAAGTGAGATAGAAGTAACCAAGCAGCAGTGGTGGAGTGCCTATTCAGATCCTTTTCCTCAGTAAAATCAAAGTCTGGATTCGGCTCCCTGATAACTTGAAAACCCTCACAAACTATTACAGCTTTTCTTATAACTTCAAAACATGGTTTTTGAACACCCAACATCGTCAGCAGTGATCAAAAAGTCACACTTAGCCACTGTATTTGCACTTCTGTACAACTTTTAGGTGATTTTACATGCTTTGTATGTGTGAGTTGTTGATGTACATATGTCATGTGTCTGCACTATGATGCATTTTTTCTGTATTCTCTTTCATGTGCTGTATCCTGTATTGTGTCACCAGGGACTGGAGATGGAAATTAGCAAATTGCTACAATCTGGTGTCAAGTATCTTATCTCTGCAATCAATGCCTTTTTGTACATGGTCCCTGACAAATGACTAAACTAAACTAAACTAAACTTAACTAAAAGCACTAACACCAGATTTTAGAAACAGGTCATTGCAAGTAAAGGTCCTGCATTGAAAATGTTACTTCATTAAAAGTATCAGGGAAAGGCACTTTAAAGTTAAAGTACTCAATGTGGCACAATAGTCCCCCCGAGTGTATATATTATACATTACATGCATCATTGGATTATTATTGTTCATGCATTGATGTAAAAGCAGGTTTCTACTGGTGTAGTTGATAACTAATTTCTACACTAATCAACTGATTGCATGGTTTGTAAAATTACTAAAGTGGCCCCTCCACAACTTGTTTTGTCAATCCAGCAGTGAAAACTTCCACAATGACCAACTTGTTTTCTGTCTGTGCTCCTCCTCAACGTGTTTTTAAAAACACTTTCTGTTCACACTCTGCATCAGCCTCATTAGCCCCGCCCCCAGCCAGTTAGCTTGTTTCCGTTTCATCACCTGCATCTCATCGGTTCAGTTTGTTTTTAAGTGCAGATCTCACTTTGGTCCTTGTCTGTTTGCCCATGCTCAGCCTCTGCTCAGTTGAAAAAAGAGTTTAGCTTTGATCCCACCTGTCTATGTTCACCTGCTCTGCTCTCTTTTTTAATCATCAAATGAAGAACAAGGACGTAAGGTTGGACTTCAGTTCAGCACTTGACAAAATATATTTGGTTGCATTCCACTACTGCCAGACTGTAAAGAAAAATTACACTTTCCATCAAACAACAGTGTGGATCAATGCTCTGTCTGATATTTTTTAAGGAATAAGGAGTTTAGAGCTTGATCACCTCATCTAATCAATCAATGCCAGCTGACATTTACAGTTGCATGTTATTTAGTCACGCTGAGTGACTTCAAACAGATCTTCAAGCAAAGTCACCACTAAAGGACTTTAGTGGTCATTGATTTGTTGCCTCAGGCCTCCGTCTTTACTCCTTTCAACAGGACTGAAAACTTAATTCTCAGCGCCTATGTGAGCAATCCATATAAAACATGCTCTCCCTCTTACATTGGACTGTGTTTTTCAAGCTTTTACAGCTTGAAAAACGAGAGCGCAGGTGAATTAAAAGTTATTTTCAACAGATAATAATGAGCAATCCTGCCTGCATGGCTCATGATGCATTAGTGCTAGGTAATTACTGAATTTGTGTATAGTATATGTGTGACCTTCTCTCATATTCCATCAATGTGAATTATTAAGCCTGGGCTGTTTTTCAGATTTGAAGTATCTGGCATAGAAAGGATTTAGTGGGTCTATCTTCCATGGTGGCACTTTGAACCACTGTGTTTTTTATTAAAGGGATAGTTCAAGTATTCACTTGGCTTGGATAGTTAGATGAGAAGGTCGATACCATTCTAATACCAGTACGCTAAATGCGAACCTACAGCCAGCAGCTTATTGGCTCATCTGTGTTTCTACAATTAGGTTTTTGTAAGGAGTAAAGCAAATGTGGAAATTGTAATTTTCAGGGTGCTGGTAGATGGATTTTGTTACCTGTGCACCATATAATGCTAAGCTTAGCTAATTAGCTGCTGGCTCAAGCTATATATACAATTAAATGTGCAGACACAAGATTTGTAACCATGCTCTCATCTTACCCTCTGGAAGAAAGCAAAGAAGAATAAATCCAATTTTTTTGTAAACTAGGCTCCCTCTTTAAGAATTCTTTTACTTTTGCCCTTTCCTCCATTTTTCCCTTCTTTTAATTATTGTCTATGTAAAAACATCATGCATTTACATTTCTCCTTCCAGCTATTTTAATGCTGTCTTCTTCATTCTCTGCTTTACTTTTCTCCCTTTTTTCTCCTGTTCTACACCCCTCCTGCATTTTAACATGCTGCGTTTGGCTTCATTCCTCCCTTGATATTATTCCTGAGTATCTTTTCCCTTCTCCTTATGGCACTCCCACTATCCACATTTTAGGAAAAAACCTCCTTGTTTGTGGTTGTGACTCAGGAGGTAGAGGATCATTTACTCATAGGGAGGTCGGTTGTTTGATACCTGACTCCACCACTCTTGGTGTCAAAGTGTCCTTCGGCAAGATACTGAGCCCCATATTGCTAATGGCGGCTGTTTCATCTGTACGTGTCTGTTTCTGATGGGCAGGTTTGCACTTTGCGGGGACGCCCTGCTATTACCGTATGAAAGTGTGTGTGAATAGGTGGATATTAACGTACACTGCTAAGTGCTTTGAGTGTTTGAAAAGGCCAGAAAAAACCTGTATAAATACAGTCCATTTACATCTCTGTCCTTTACTGTACCATTCTCTAACTCATTTCTGTTCATTTTATTCTTTTTTAACACCTTTATCTTTACATACATGCATGAACTACAATTTTAAGGTACATGTACTTTAGATAATCTATTTTTCTATTCTCTACTTTGAAAATTTTAATTCACTCTATTTCAAAAGGGCTATGTTGTAATTTAAAATTATTTTAATTGATTAATTAATACAAAATAATTAAATAACAGGTTTAGTTATGTTATATTTTAACGCAAGACTTGCAATTGATTTAGGTGTATTTTATATTATTTTTGCTAAAAGGCCTTTGACTAGTTGCAAGTCCAAATATTCTACCATCTACCCTTTTGATATCAGTTTGGTTTGGTACAAGGCTTTCAAATGAAGTCCTTTTGTATGTGCCCAAGTCAACAGTAGGTTTTCAAGGAAGTATCTGTTGCTTCATATTTAGCCGCAATTGTTTGAGCACGCTAATAAAATCCTTTCTCTTAACAGACTCCACACATACCCTCCATTTGGCAGCGCAGTTTCTCAAAGGCCTCTGCAGTGGCTTCATCGTCATGTGGGAGCTCCTCTCCTGTAGGAACAGAGTCTGGGCTGGGGCGGTCCGACAGGCAGCTCTCTGAGGAGCACTCGTCTGCTCCCTGCTGCTGCCTGTACAGGTGGTGCTCCACCAAGAACTGCAGCTCTGGGAGGAGTGTAGGTGTAATGATGGGAGAGGTGAAAAAGGATGCATTAGACAAAAGTCGGTAAAGGTTAAGGAGTTCACAGGAAAAGAAGAGAAAAGATGAGAGAATGTAAGAGAAATGGAATGTAAAAAGTGCAGAATCATTGGGGAAATGTAGGGAGAAGGAGGACAAGTTAAAGGGGAGAAGTAGTTTGAGATGAAGGGAACTAGTGAGAGAAAAGCACAGAGGAATGAAAGCCAGTGAAGGTGTAGATTCAACAATAAATCCAGCACTTCAAAAGAATATTGTAGGTAAGCAATTTTTTAAAAACTAGCCAGATTTAATTAACACCCAATGGTGTTTGGCGCGAGGGGGCAGGGCAGGCAAAGATTCATCGAGCTGGATGATGATAAGTTTAATCACCTCCCTCAACCTCCTTCCTCCATGGTTTTATTACTCTTAATCTCCTTGTAGTGGGAAACTAAAGCACACTGATTATTGCCTGGGTTTCCTCCAAGAAGTGACTCATAACACTCAGAGCTGTTTTGCTTTGAAACTAATTGAAGAATAAACATACTGAAGTGCAAGTTGCACTTATCTTCTCTTTATTGTTCCCTTGCCTCTGTTACATATTCTCAGTTTTCTCAAAATAAAACCATGAACATTCTGTTGGGTTTTAATTGGGAATTGACACTTAAAGTAAGATAGTGTTGAATTGCAGAGTCAAACAGCCTACGGAAATACCAGTTGTTGGAACACTTCTCTGGCTCTGTGCATGCTTTTTTTTTTATTTAAATAAAATTTGTTCTTCAGGCTTCTTTAAGTGGTGCAGAATCTAAAGTATCCCAATCTCTAAAAGACCTGTTTTTTAGCCAAAGAAATGGAAATTTGGAGAAGTTCTGGTCAGAAAATGTGAGATAATGAGTCCTTGCTAAGGAAAGTGCAGCAGTAATTGGCACTGGGGTTGAAATAAGACACTCAAGTTGGCACAAACTTCCATCATTATCGTAGCTACTTCTCCAAGTAAGTACAAGTTACCTGACATCTGACATCCCAGACTGTATTGGACATACTCCTTGTTTTGCCCCATTAAAGGATAGTCCGGTATTTCTGAAAGTTTGTCCTAAAGCTATACTTAAATGCTTAAAGTACATCAAAACAGGGGCAGACAGTTGATAAAGTCCAAGGGCCTTACACATTATTTGTATGCCAACTAAGCATAACATACATTTCTATTGCTCTAATATTTTCAAAGATGCTATTTTATCATCTTGTTGTATGAATTACTTATTTAAATTGACTTGATTGTCCAATTTTAGTCATCCTGTGTGAATGAATGCTAGAGCACTTCCACTCTGTGAAGAGGTGGTGCATGGCGCAGTTTAAGTGTCATTGCTACTTTCCAACAGCTAAGTGGTCATTTACTCGCCCAGCACCCATGTTGTCTAAGTGCTCACATGTGCATCCGTGGGAGTGTTGGTTTTTTAAGGAGGTCTCTTCAGGCACATTGCTATCTTGAGGAGCCAGAAAGTTTTTGTGCTTTTGACCAACAAAAAACATGTCTCGAGTCCAGCACAGTGATGTCCTGCTATTTATAGAACACAATATTTGGATACATGTACACAAGGGCAGTCACAAGGAGCTTTCATTCTGCTTGTGACACATGGGGACACACAGCAAGACTCTTAGTCAGTTAAAAAGCCCACCAGTCTACAGGGTTGGGGAGGTTACGTTGGAAATGTAATAGGTTACAGGTTACTAATTACCCTATTTTAAATATAATAAGCAATGTAACTATTTCAACTATTTTATGAAAGTAATGTACCGGTAATTTATTACAATTTATTACATTTTGATTACATTTCTAAATTTCTGACAATGTTATCAACTGTTTTCAAATGTTTAAACTTGGCAGTGGCAGACGTGGGGCGCTGCAAAGTCACACAAGATAACCGATCAAAAGCATCAGAGTAGTATCAAACTTCACTAAACAGCCTTGACTGGAAATGGCAAAAGAAGACATTGTGCACATCAAAACATGCAAAGCAACAAAATGAACATTATTCAACATATAGCCTAAGGTTTTTTCTGATAATATTTAGATGTAACTCCCTTTGTAATCATTAACATTTTCAAAAGTAACTGTAATTTCATTTCACATTTTTTCTCAGTAACTGTAACTGATTACAGTTACATTTATTTTGTAATTAAATCACGTAATTTCATTTCTTGTATAGGCAGTCCCCAACACTGCCAGTCCCTTACTGTATGCATTAAAATCATGGAGTTTATCATAAATCAGCTCTTGCGATGACTGCTGCTGCACAAACTTCTGCAAGTCAAGCATTTTCAAGCATTAAACAAAGTCTCGGCTCAGTCACTGATATACAGTATTGGACTTTTGTTAATCCTACTGTTTGTATTTATTCTTCAGTTTTATTATATTGTAGGTGCTTTTTCTTAACAATCAATCAGCAAGTCATACAACTGAAATGCTTCTCCCAATGTTTTTTTTTTCTTCGTTTAAACGTTCTGAAGCAAAGTTGTTTTGAGACATTCTCTTGTTGGTAAAAGCTTACCCATTTGTTAGTTGCAGCTTTTACACAATGACTCGCAAACTACTATGAACACCAGCGACACCAGTGACAACAATCACCACTTAACTTTTGTATTTTGTCTTTTGCAGACCTCTGTTGTGTTAGCTTAAATGGGATCATATTGTTTGTGTGAGAAGGCTCTTGTATGAGATAGAACAAGTTGCATACTTGAAGATGTGCTAAAAGAAGCTTTCTACACAATTAAATATGCAATAGATTGATGGCAAGTGGAGCTTTTTGGTGAGAGCTAAAGATCATATCAATCAATCTTACTATAAGACTAAACTATCATTCTGTTTCTGTTCATTCATTTGATATAAAACTGAAAGAAAGTGCTCATACTTTGATGGAATGATCCTTTTATCATTTTAAATGCCGACTTCACATGCACTCAATTATGAGGCTGATCACAAGAATAATAAGACTGCTGCTACCTTTCATCGTAGGTGTTCCCTTTTGCCCTTTCCGCCGTTGTCTTGGTGAGTTCAACAAGGCCGCCTGTAATACATCAACATTACATATCAGCTGAGCAAAGAGCAGGAAGATAAGAGAGATTGTATTCACAGAGATGGAGCTAAGTTGAAACAGAAAAATAGAAATCACATAATTCTGTGTCTATGATATTATTTCCATATAACTGACTTTCACAGAGCATAAATTGGATTACCTTGTACAACTGGTTTGGGAGACGATCTTCATCTATTTCTGCAAGACAAAATGATAACTTAAGTACTACACACACAAAGAAGGATGAAAATATGGAATACAAAGCAGTACATATTAATGGAAAAGGATCTGATACACTAAGTCAATAGTCAAACACATTGTGTAGTTTGGATATTATTTACAACAGCACAAATGATCAGTTCAGTATGTCAGAGTGAAGTTGGAGTGCTGCTGTGTACAGAGCCGAGTGGATATAAGGTGACCTCGAGTCAGATGGTTATCTGACACACGACAAGCCAAAGCGATGCGCGTTTGCTCCATTTTTTTCAAGCATGGTGGGCAGAATTCCTCTATTTTTTATTCTCCACTTCCATCGATAAATAAAAATAGACTCTCTGGATGATTTTCTCCATACAGAGGTGATGTAATCCACTCTCATCATTGTCCTTATAAACTCTTATGTAGAGCCAGCTGCTGATGAGATAAGCAGTAACCCTGCAAAAACCCTGGAGGTAAGTGAGTGTGTAGCATACTAAAGTGGAGCTGGAATCTGGTTGATTTACAGTTGTTAGTATTTCCTGTACACCAACCTAAAACCTTTGCAATCTGAAAAAACAGTCCTGCAATAATTCTTCCTCTTATAAAGGTTATAACGTTCAAACCTTTTTCTTTTTAAAAAAAGTTGTTGATCCAGCTGTTAAGTCAGATTTATTGCAGAAGGGTTGCATTAAGCAGCATTTGTTTTAGCTAGCACACTGGCAAGTGTATCTACAGTAGACGCAACTAAAATATATGCAGCCTCAATCCTAGTACATCTCTTGCACCTAATAAGTGGGCTACAATAGTTCTACCCGTCTGTATTGCATGTGTTCATATTCATGTATCATATCTTATCCATATTTAGAGGTAGAGTGTCCAAAGTCTTGTTGTGATGGTAGGGCAAAGTGTAAGGTTTACATGGCCCTCCAAAAAAGGTTTTTCAGGCAACGTGTTTTAAAATCTCACCCAGAATACTTTGCAAATCACTGGAAAAATGCCCGCACAAGCAACAAAACCAAAGAGAGAGAGAGAGAGTGAGAGAGAGATACTACTTTGTATGAAATGTGCTACAAATAACATTGGATTTGATTTTTTATTAGATGTTTGATAGCGTTGAAATTCAAGTTTTGAAATTGCAGTCACCGTGCTTTTCTGTCTTTGTCGGATGACTTGTAAATACATTGTGATAATACCTGTCGCCATAGTGGGGAAAGGCAGAAAAACAACCCGAACATTTTTCCTGGCTCTGCACTGAGGGGTTGTCCTATTTCATAGAGAAATATTTCAAACACCAACCCTTGTAACTCTGCACTGAGGGGCATAGGGGGCAGGGTAGGGGGTGAGTTAATAATACGAAATGGGTTGAAGCCCATAGCTGCAACTGCTGTTGAGTTTATATTTACTTACAAGAACAAATAAACTCCAACATGATACTTCTACACTCATATGAAGCTCATATGACTCGTACTGGATAAAGAAAAGCTTTATCATCTGTTGTCAATATGTGAAACCTGAACCTGTGCTCACCGTATGAGAGGACTGAAATAGACTGGAGTACAATGAAACCATTAACTGTGATCAATAGTGAGGGACTGAACCCACATTTCAAGCTTTGGAACTTTTTTCTAGGACACCACCTTGTTGCTTGGCAACCTATGCATCCCTAAGCACCAGGAAGGCACTGAGCGTTATGAGTGTGTGTGTGTGTGTGTGTGTGTGTGTGTGTGTGTGTGTGTGTGTGTTATTGAGCACATGCATATGTTATTCCTACTTAAAAGTACGCACTGGGCTCTTCAAAATGCAAGTGATGTTCCTGTTTCTTTATTCATCACTCTCTCTCTTTTTCTCTGCACCAAATACAAACTCACGCTTGTATGAAAGCCTGACACAAAAACATTAGATTTCATTTCAACACAGTTTCGTCTTCCTGCATGTTTACCATGAGGCTTCAGATTAAATCTTTTTATAGCTTTTCCTAGATGTATGAGGCTGTTGATACGCACAACCGTTATGGATTACGTTTCAAATCAGTCCAAGGAAATCGGGTAGTCATCGACTGTCCTTGAAGTTAAAAGGCGAAGCTTATAATTTATACACTAGTATCTGACATTTAATAAAAATCAGACAATAATCAGTAGTTCAAAACTATATCAGTCTGACATTAGAGTTTGTGCTGCATTTTGTGCAGCAATGAATTTGATAAACATGTTTGTAAAAGAGACTATAATTATAATTTTAAAGGAACATGTTGCTATACATGAAAGTGAAATGCAACCAAACACTAGGCAGTTATTTCAGAAAGAATGCATTTCAGTAAGGGGTGAACCTACAGATCAACATTAAGAATTTACTAAAGTATGCAGTACAATTTAGAAATTTATAAGTGCAATTCTTTGTAAAACTTGTGTGTATATCTGCAGACGCATGTGTACTGTATGATTGCATGTGTATAAATATGCATGATTGCTTATTTTGTAGCACCTTGCTTTATCCTGCTTGCTGTAAGCTGTTTTTGAAATTTACTCATTAGTATGTTGCTGTGTGAGCGACTTATCGTTTTATTATAGGTTTAATTATTAAAACTTGAAAACACAAATGAAGACAAAGACTTGTTTTAATTATAGATGAAAATGAATGTTCCCCTCCAATGGTAATTGTTTTAATTGTAGAATTGTTGCATCTGAAGTGGTTTTAACAATTTAACACCTGCAGTGACGTGAGCAGATGTTGCAATTAAAGGTGATAAAGGTGTTTGAACAATTAAAGGAAGAACTTAGAGCAGCTGTGACATTCTGTAATTTCGGAGATAAAAATTAGACATATTATTGCATGTTACTACAGAAGGAATGAAATCAGAGCTTCAGATTAAGGTGTCTTTTCTGGTCATAATATTATGCTTAAAAGTGGTGTGGAGCACTAATATGCTAAAGTTGAAGTCTTAGAACACCAAGCTGCTGTGCTTGAACTGAAAAGTACGTCATTGTTATTATTGCTATGGTAACAGCAGTAGTAGTAGTAGTAGAAATGGTTGAAATATCATTTGGGTCAACAAACATTGAATATGGCTTTCACAAGGCTGATATTCAGATTGTTATCTTGGTGTACTGAGCCCATCTGTGCAGCAGAATGAGAGAAAAAGCCAATAAAAAGGGCTTTCTGGCAGTGATGAGTCTATCACAGCAACTCCCTGCTGACTGGCTGTTTGACATGAAGCCAGACGAGAACAGAGACTAGTCTACTGACTCCACTTTATTCAGCCAAACCACTTTAATTTAGCTGCCCACTGTAGCTTGTGTCCAATATAAGTTCCAGCACTAAATTTGATGGAAAATGTACACAATTCAAAAAAAATTTTGCACACAAGAAATGTTTTTCATGCATTTAAAAGGGCTGTTTTATGCTTTTTTTTCTTCGTTTTGAAGTTATTTACTGTAGCTATACAATGGGCAAAGAAAGTGGGGGAGGGGAGATGGCTGCTTCCTTTTCTGCACAAATAACAAGTGGTTCCTTTATTCCAATTTCAAAGAAAACATTCCTCCTCCTCCTCCGCCTCACCTCCCACTTATTTCAGTTTATGTCTTCGAACAGATTTTATCTCCTCAACAACAGTTCAGCCAAACAACTCACGTTTGAAATGTTTATTAAAGCAGCAAGTACCTGTTTGTGTGCTTGGAGTCCAGGCTCCCACCCTAATCACACCCCATAGATAAGCTTACATGAAGATATTGAGGAGCGATTAGCAAAACATACTAAAAGCCACAGTTGTATGAGTATGCAGAATATGCAGGTGGATGCTGGGGTGGACATGCAAGAACATGCAGTGATACAGACGCAGGGCAGCTTAGCAAGAGGAAGAGCTGGGAGATTCTTACAGTTGAAATAGTCTGCCAAATTGAGGGGGCCCAATTGGTAGATGTGGAGAGACATGTCACATGTTTTCAGCAGTGCAGCTCGAGATGTCTGCCTGAATTAGCTTACAGGTGTTGCTCCATTAAAGAAATAAACATAAAAAGTCAGGTCTATTGAGTTACTTTAATTAGACACAGAGAGAATAGGGAAATGCATTCCCTTTAGAAAAAGCATGGAAGAGCTAGCAGTCTGCAGAGCTTTAGTAGCAAATTGTAGCCCTAAAAAAAAAAAAAAAACTACATTTGCAGGGCAAAAAACAGGTGTGATTGGTACAACGTTCACTCAACAAGGTGCAAATGGAATCAGAGAGATATCAATGTTGAAGATTGCCAAAAAGTATTTTTTAAATGTTTATTTTTGTATAAATTATTACACAAAAATGTCTTTTCATGTATAGGCTACAAAAATATTTAATATTTTACATTAATGTCAAAAAATCCTAACATTAAACCAAGAGGGCTCACACAAAATTTAAAGGGATAATTTGACATTTTTACAGATATATGTATTTACTTTTTACCATCATCTTGTTATCTTAGCATATATAGACTGGAAATGGGAATACTACTGTACAAACCCACCTTTAAACCAGATATTACAGTTTAAATCAAATGAAGGGAGATAAAGCATGTTGACTAGTTTGTCTTGTTAAAAGCTAGCTGTTTCCCATTGTTTGCCTTTGTGCTAAGCTAAGCTAACTAGCTAGCTAGCTGCTGGTTGTAGCTTCACATTTACTGTACAGACATCGAAATGATGTCAGTCTTATGTAACTCTCAGTGAGTTCAAATATTAGTGCATTTCCAAAAATGTTGGCCATTCCATTTAAATGAATAAAACCAAAAGACTGACAAAAATTTTACCATTAAAAAAAACTATTTTCTCTATAGGCTTAGTTAAAATGTCCATTATATACATATGGAAACCCTTCATCCTTAGGGAAAATAATATAAAGTATCACACTACTGAACAATATCTCACAGTGTAAGGTCAATTTTTTGTTTCACCTACAATAGAAACAAAATTGGTGTCCTGATGGCTGAGGAATCCAATTTAAGATCCTGACCATGCGATGGCAACAGCCCTGGTTTGAGTCTGACAGGGTACCTTTTGTTTTTCTTCTCTCTCTGCTTATTTCCTGTCACAGTTTTGATTCTGCTATTTAATAAAGCAGGAAAGTGACCCAAAATACAAAAAAGGGGGACATTATATAATATTTCATTGAAGTAAAATCAGATAACATAAGTCAGCAAAAAATGTAGATAAAAAAAACAAGTCAAATTAATATTTTCATTTGTTATGTGGTGCTATATTTGGAAGCACAAACAATCCACATGCTTTTCAGCATTGTACCAGTGAAATCAATTTCATATTGAAAACTAGCTTGCATAGTACAAAGAAAAAAATTCCTGGCTGTTATATTTTGTATATACATATCAATCCATCCTATTTTCTTGGATATTCTCTGGTGTGATTCAGGTGGCAGCACATGGTCCACCACAGACCCACAGAGCACTGCTGGTGCTTGTGGAGATAACTTGATGATTTTATGAGGTCACATAGTTACTTCCTCCCTTTTTGAAAGTAATAGGACTCTGATTAAATGATCATACAAGCAGTCATATGCTAGGAACTCATCAGGAAACACAAAATGCCAAAACAGAAATTGATTAAAATTATTCTTTCAAGTTTTATGTACTGCAGTGAATGTTAATATTCTGTTTTTCACACTAATGTTGTTTTCTTGTCTATCTCTAAGAATTTGTTAAGAAGTAAATTGTCCCCAGAAGCCAGCATCCTCCTCAGGGAAGATTCCGATCAAGCAAAGTCTCATAACAATATCTGCTCCCTCATTATGCAGCCCACAGCCCTTTTCTCAGTCGTCTGCACATCTGTGGCTGTTCGTCTGATGTGTTATTGGGGTTCTAAGTGAGCACAGGGCAGAGCAATCTGCA
Source organism: Naso thynnoides (assembly GCA_029783665.1). NCBI lineage: Eukaryota > Metazoa > Chordata > Actinopteri > Acanthuriformes > Acanthuridae > Naso > Naso thynnoides. The sequence goes on from JAQLOL010000012.1 coordinate 11,994,598, forward strand.
GAGCATTAAATAATGCAGGGCTCTGTCTGATGTGGGGCACACCATTACTGCACCAGCACAGCTCTTCTCCCTCATCATCATACAGTATCTATTCCCTTCCCATCCCCCTCCTGTCAAGCACACCCACATTTTACACACACACACACACACACACACACAGTAACCATCTCAGTCTTTGTGTCTCCGTGCATGATTTGATGATTTGCGTTGCCTCTGCTGTCAAACCATCTTTCTAAGTCATTTTTATATTCCTGTCTTGAGTCTTTCCATGACAGGGCTGTCATGTCCTCCTCAAAATTTCTAATTTTGAGGATGCACAAATCCATCAAAAGTGGCACAGCTCTTCTCTATACATGCTTTATTCCCAAACATTGTCACAACCGTGATGAAGACAAGATGTCATAAATACTCCAATAACAAATGATAAAACTAGATGCAGGCTCTACTTTAACCACAGGTGTCTACAGCCATGCTCACAGCTTTATGAGGTTACACTTAATCACAACAGTGCATTAAGCTAAATAATTTCACAGTCATTTTGCTAAACCTGCTAATGTTGACCAGATACTATTTCCTTATAAACACTAAACTCAAAGTACAGCTGATGCTTATTAAAGTGTCATCAGATTTGCAGAACCAAAGTTTTGAAACAATTTAAAATTTAACAAAAAATCAAGGGATCACAAATTATATGATTCATACTGAAGGAGATGTGAATGTCCGGACCACATTCACATCTATCCAATAGTAGTTATGACATCTCACCCAAAAACCAAACATTATAGCCTCGTGGTGGTGGTGGAGATGAAGGTGTAGGGGATCACCAAAGTGAACAGGAGAATTTATTCATTAAGAAACCATGAATTTAATAGTTAAGACATTTTAGGATTTGGGGCGGATTTAGGGACAGGGCCAATTAAGGGGACACTGGCCCCAGTTCAAATCTGTTTGACCCCTGAAGTGCCTCTATCCTGTTAGTCTTTTTATCACTCTGTCGGTCCAGCTATATATTAATATTCCCCATTGCGGCCACAGTTTTCACCCATTCAGAGGTTGAAATTTGACATGGAGGTCAAGTGTTTGTGTTTATGCCAACTGGCTAAAAGGGGGCACTGTGATGGGAGTGGCATATTGCAGAAAAAGCACATAACTTCCAAATGGATGCACAAACTTGCAAAAGATTTAGGTTGGTCATGAGCCAGAGGACAACTGATTAACTGTTCGGCCCAACTGGCAAAAAAGAAGGCGTGGCAGTGGGAGTGGCCTGTAACAAGAGGACGCATAACTTCTAAACGGATTCATGTGAAATGGCCAAACTTTGTAAAAACACACACACACACACACACACACACAAACACAAAGACACACACTTTCATTGTTCATAGCCTGCCCTGCCCCCTTCCATAACTCATCAACCACTTGTCATGGACTGCTGGTGGCAGCTGTTGCAATTAGACACTTGTTTCTTTATAAACTACTCACTTAACTATTTACTGATGAGGAAAAGTCACTAACAAAGGCAGCAATCGGAGAGTTTGTAATCTGGATGTTAATTACACTTGTATTTATAAGTGGGGCCTGGCAATTCTGATGTGAATGAACGAGGCAGATGCAGGAAACTTATAATTCTATCATGACTTGAATGCACAAAAAACATGGCACTGCTCAAAGCTTTTGAGCTAAAAGTAAACAATGAATGACTTAAATGTGCAACTTGCAAAATAAGGAATTGTGCATGGATGTTAGACATATAATTGGCCCTTCTGAGTAAATGGTGGCCCCTTTATGATTCCTGATTTAGAAAAATCCTAGATCAGCCACTGTCTGGATCAAAAGGGTTAACCAAGAGATGAACAAGTGATGTCTGCATCAGTACGGCCTAGCATGGCTAAATCAATGCCATAATCCAAGCAATTACATTTACCATCAGAATGTAACTAGGAAAACAAATTTGCTATCATGAGGCCAATCATAAGTGATGCACCTAAAGATAAAAAAACAGGCAGGAAAATTAAAAAACAAATCTAAACCTACAGCGTTGTGTAAAAGTTCTGCAACTTCTTTTAAAAACATGGCATTTACTTCTTTTAACCAAAGGCATCTTCATCCATTTCCTCATTGTTTTGCTGTGGATTACTAAATTGTAATAGAAAATCTGTTAAATCTGATTTCAGTTGCAGGTTTTTATTTATTCATTTTACTGTCAGGAACTTTATTTATAAAGAAAGAACACTAAAACACCAAAATTAAACAAGTTAAAAATCCACCTAAAATAAATATGTCTGGAAAAGAACAGACTAACACTCTTTGTCTCAGTTTCTACTTGTTTTTTTCACCATTCCATTTCTTCACAAATTATTCCTCCACTCGGTAGTATCCCAAGTTTCTCCTTTCTCTTTTCTCTCTTCTTGTCTCTAATCTACTAAGCAGAAAGATTGTTGAGGGTTCTCGCTCCTCTTTTATGCAAAGATCAAGGTTTTCTCTGGGATGCTCCACTTGCTCAGTGTCCAATTAAAGAATCAAACATAGACACATGCACACATGGAATCGCACACAGAGGCACGCATGAAGCAAACAGATCACAGGCACAAATGTTTAATCTGGTCCAATTAGAAAGACTGTTGACAAGATTAAGGACAAGATAAAAAAAACCCAAATCATCTTGTGATGCTGAGTATAAAGTATGACAGTGGCAGTCTAGCTGTCCTCAATGATGCATTAGCACATAACTCTTCATAGAAGACAGAGAATACAACCCTCTGTTCTCTCACCTGGAGAAAATTACTCTTGCTGCCCAGTATTCCCAGCTGATCATCTCTGAATTCTGTACTGTGTCACATTGCACACTCACACAGAAGAGTAAAGGAAGCAAGGGGGGAAGCCAATGGATGAGTCATCGAACAAGATAACTCTCTCGAGCAGCTCTGTTGTGTTTGATCATCAAGATCCCATGAGAGAACACACACGGATGTTTTTGTTGCTCTACTGCAGGAAGATTCATTTGTTGCTTAATAGGGTTGAGATTCTACATTACAACAATCAAATTTGGACTATAAAAGTGAAGCATGTCATGTTGGTGTCTGGTAAGAATGTTGGAATGAGCACCTGCATTACTCACAATGTAGGGACTCATCACCCATGGATGGTCCGCGTTAAAGTTAAGCATTAACGTTACCATTTTGTTTAAGTTGAAGGACAGGCTGTGTTTTAGGTGAGCTGAGCTGGCTTAAGCACACAACACAGTCTCAGGGCAGTAGATTAAACTGTGACGAATTTTAATCTACGAGGTTTGTGTACACAGAATCAAAATGTCCATTTTGAAGTCTGCTGTCATGAAAATAGCATTTAAGGAAATAATCCTGAAATTTGATCACAGTTCTTGTAGGAGGACTTAAATTCTCTTTTTGGAAGTAGTGTTGACTGTCACGAAATTAATGGACATTTTGTGCTCATGTTCACAAATTCTATTGGTTACGAAGCCAGCCGGATGCCTGAACTAAACCATGACAAGATCAGATGAGGCACCAAAAGCAAGCTGTCAGCTGAACAGATGGATTGTAACAAGCCAACAGTTCATTTGGATACAGAGAAAGAAGGAGGAAAATTTTTAACTGAACATGAAATAATCAGCTTTCACAGCTTTGGAGAACTGTTTCCAACTGTGCCCAGAAAACAGAGTTTGTTTAAGATGAACCAGGTTTTGATCTGTCAACCGACTAGGTGGTTATTTCTTCCCTCTTCAAATATGTTTAGCTGAGGATGCACTCAGACTGCCGCTCATTTTTATAAATAAAGCTGTGAACCAACAAGACTGGAAGCTCAGAGGACCCCAGGGAAACAGCTGAACCTGGTACAACCTGCTGTCCAATCTAATTAGTCTAATTGATCCAATCTAAATTGTTGAAAAACATGATAACCTATAAGGGTTGTAAAACTCTGTCTCATTATCTTTCAACTATTACTATTACCTAACTATTGGTTGCTCAAACTGGTCAACATGGTCTCATACATTGTTTTAACACATGGCTGTTCTCCATTTGAATGCCTGTTGACCCAAGTCTTTTTTAATAACATTGCAAGTTAGAAAAAAAAAAGTGTGTGTGTGTGTGTGTGTGTGTGTGTGTGTGTGTATGTGTGTGTGTGTGTGTGTG
>JAQLOL010000012.1:12009382-12021272 GCA_029783665.1 Naso thynnoides
GAACATGTACTGGTTGAGTGTATTCTGTGATTTCCTGTTATGTTGTTGACTGCAATTTTTTGCAACTCAAGCTTAGTAGCTCAGAATATTGCCAAATTTTCATTTCAATGACCAATGAGCCTACCAGATTTACATTTAAACACACATTAGTAAAAGCACTCGCTGCGATCCCTTTTTATGCAGCTTAATTGAGAATCACACAGCTGTTTTTTTAATCCTCCTTGTCTTTGCAAGCTAATGTTAGCTTTAGCATAGCAGCTAGCCATGGCTTCTCTCTCTCTCTCTCTCACTCTCTCTCTCACTCTCTTGCTTGGTGTGCCACATGTTTAGTTATTCCTCTGCCTATGCCTTAAGCCATACCAGTAAATGTAATAACTGTAGTTTATCTGTAGTGCTGAAGGCAAAGCTTGGCAAATTGGATGCACGGCCCAACACCATTTAGCAACTACAACAGATAGCCCAGCCCCAGTGGGCGGTCCTGTTAGGTTTCCCTCTGCAGCTCCTGATTAGCCTAAGGTGACCAGATTTGTGAAATAAAAACAGGGGATGTTCCAAATTTAGCGTACAAAAATCATTAAATATTATCATTATGAGATAAAAAATGGGGACAACAAGGTTTTGTGTAATTTAAGGACTTGCAAATATGCAGAGGACCATCATGTCATCTTGGTCTGGGTAACACTAGCACAAAAAAGTAATTAAAAAAAACCCTTTAAATTACGTTAACACTTTTGTCTGCTCTTCTCTTCTCTCTCCTTGCTCTTCTTATTATCGTAACTTTTTCTTCTCCTTTTCTTTACCCTTCTTCTCTTCACTTTTCCTTTTCACTTTACTCACATATTGTACACACTTTCTTCTACTTTTCGTCTTGTCTCCTTCACTAATCCTCCTCTCCCAAGACAGAAAAAAATAATGTAAGAGCTATCACTTGGAAATCTTTACAATAAACTATGTTACAGCCACACCGACGACAGTAAATGGTACTGTCAGTGAAACAGGTCCTCAGTCTGCTTCAACTGCCCTCATAAATAACTTGGATTGCTTCTTCTTCTGTTTGTGAATAAATAAGCAAAAATACGAACAGCGCTACTCTGCCATTACAACCCACACTGTGGTCAAAGGTGGTACTGCATTAGTCTACGTTCAGCCAAAATCACAGCTTCAGCGTCTATTTTACCTAGCCTAGTAGATTTTTAAGCCACAGTTAAAATTGGGAACATTTTTGGGCACAGCCTTGGGCAGCTTCTGGGGTACTGTCCCCGAAATCGGGACGTCTGGTCATCCTAGATAGACGGGAAGCTGAGTGACTGTCCTAATAAATAAAATTAATAAAAACTGACTTGAAATGAAATTGATTTGTATAAATAAAATTGACTTGCCTTGAATCTTTGGTGCATTTTTTGGGGGTGCAAACTGGTCTTAAAATAAAGAGTGACAACTGGCGAAATAAGTGAGCAAAAACAGGGAGGGGAAGTTGCAGAGGACTTGCTTCCTTAGGAGTCTTGTGCTACAGCTAGCTTGATTTCCATCTTTAATTATGCTAAGAGTTGTAGCAGACAGGAAGCAAAGAAACTAAAAGTTGCTTCACCTTGCTTGATTTTGATCCTGGAAACAGAGGAACCTGATAAAAACCTGCCCCAGAAAACCCGAGGGGTCTGAATGCTTCATGACAGTACAGAGATGTATTTAGGCTGAAGACCACCTGTGCTTTATAGACAAGAAAAAAAGAATTTTACATCTTTTCTTTGACACATAGAAGGCCATTGCAGTGATTTAAGCACTGAAGTAATGTGCCTCTCTCTCTTGAAGCAGCAGCATTTTCTCAAATGGAAACACAAAATCAAGGGGTGCAAAGTCAGAACAAAATGTAATTTGTACTCAGATTAAGAGACATCTCCTCCTTTAAATTTAATACAAACCATTTAAAGGCAAAGTGGCACTGACGTGTTTTTTGCTCTTTGACTTAAGTGCAGAGCAATCCATTCTTACATTGATGAACAGAAGCTTTATCCACAGCTTGATTTTTTTTTATTTTGTTTGCTTGTTTGTTTTTCTACTGAAGAGCCTGCAAATAGACTTTCTTTATCCCATGGACATGTAAATGGAAAGCAAGACTAAGAAAATTCTCCAAAAAAGTCTTTAGCACAGCAGCATTGTTTGAAGATGTTTAACTCTGCAGTAAAATTACTCTTGGTGCTTTTTAGTGATTCAGGAGAGCCACTGCTGCATTTTCCCTGTGACACTGACTTTTTTTTCTTTCCTTTCCTTTTTTTTTTTAAACAAGATCCTTCACTTACCCTAAAGCCATTAAAGTCTGTTTGTGTGACAAATTGTGCTGTGTCATGGCCATGGCGGGTAATGGCTGAGACCTTCCTCTCCGCTGTTCATCATGAGTGCCTTCCAAGATGATGACCACAAGGGAAAACAGAAGCGGGTGGGGTCAAAGAAGGTCAGCAAGCCATACAGAAAGACTCCTAATCAGAAAATTAACTGCAGTTCATAGGTTCTTTGTGTAAAACTACTGAATACAGTGGGTATCACAGTAATAATATAATCTTTTTACGTCACTCTGTATCAGTCTGTCTCATCTCCTTTTCACCTTGTCTGTCTCTGTCTGCTGCAGAGTTTTTTGCCTTAGACTCATGAAATTCAGATGAGGCGAGTCTTTAACTCAGCTGTCAGATCAGAGCTTACTAGCTGTGTGAAGGACAATATCCATACCCTGATCTCTCTCTTCATCTTTTGTGAACCAGCAGTGTCAATAGGCTATGCTTCCACCAATCACATTTACTCCTGTAACTGTAACAAAGGTTTTGTATGCATACTTCTTACAGTATTTTCTTTCAATAATCAGCAGTAATTTTATTTTTATGCAAAATTACAAGTAGACCTATTTCTACATTTCAACCTAGCATCTGTTTCCGAGTAAAAACTATTAAAATGAAAGTCTTATACTAAACGACATGAGAATAGACAAGGAACCAAATCGGAAGCAGAGAAAAATGTGTTGGAGTTTGTTCACCTGTGCGTCTGAAGAAACCAGTGAGTCGGAGGCTCCATGAAGCAAAAAATCAGCGAGCATGCCATATGTGACACAAATCAAATACACCAGAGATTTTACAAAACCAACAGGTACATGCAAGGTTTGGATAAATGCTAAAAGCTTGACTGTTCACGATGAACATGCACAACTGACATTAAGACATCACGCTCATGATGTGAAGCTCAAATGCTGTCATCATATGCATATGCTGTGTCTCTGGGTGCAGAATAAAAACGGGAAATCTGACAAATTGTTATCCCCTTCACCATTTCCCAATTGGTTATCAAACTGAACAGATGGATTGTTAAAACCAGGAAGGGCATCCAGACATATAGGTATAACAACCCATAACAGTAACCCATGAGTAACATTAAAATTTAGCTGCTTCTGTTGACATTACCATTTGATAGGATTAAACGGCACATTAGAAAACATTAGGAGTAAATCAAAATTGAAATATCAATGCACATGTTAGACACAAACACTGACAATAAACTAGTTAACAACTGATGGCATAAAGGAGATTACTAAAGATAAATTCCTTGGTACCTGTAAAGCATATGTTGCAACAATGCACCTTGCTAAAAGAATGAAAGGTCAAAATAAAAAGATAAACAAGTGTAGATTAGCACTTAGCTGTAACGTACATTAAGGATCAAGAGGTCATCAGTCAGTGTTCCCCAATCAGCACAGATTATTCTTCAATTTGTCTTTGGGGCTAATAAAGCAGAATGGGAGGTCAGGCTAATAAAAGACTCTTCGTAAGAGGGATTGACAAGCTTTCCTTCACAGTAATTGGCTGCGGAAACCGTGAAAGTGTGGAGTAATTGCATGTTGCTGTGTTTTTAATTAGTGCTGAGTCTTAGTGCACACTGCTTCCCCAGGTGGCCTGTAAATTCACCACACACAGAACCAAATATCCTCTGCTATTCTCAAGAGCAGAGCATTGCATTACTTTACATTAAACAGATGATTGCTGGATAAAACATTTTCCATCCAAGTCATGTAAAACTTAAACTTGCACATACTTCTCTGTGGGGTGCAGAGATGAAAGTGAACTAAAATGAAACCAGTAGGTTATTTTCCTCAAGCAAGATAGAATTTTTTACGTATGTGTTGCGGCACATTTTGTGTTCCCTTCACTTTACGTTTTTTGCATGTCTGAGTGACCCATTTAAGGCATTTAATGTAGTGGAAAAATGACAAGAGCAATTATGTGCTTGCAGTGTATGTGGTCGAGCAGATGTTCATGTGGTAGGAATTGTCAGTAATTAGAGTTTAAATGACGACACAATATTTTGAGTCGTGAGAAAATGGATTGCATACAATCGCAGCTGAAATGCTGCTGTAAAACTACCAAAGATGCTCCGCAACCAAACTCAATTTGTGATCTTTGTACATTAAATATATCTAAACAAGCTGATCTTTTCCCAGTTCAAAACTCTTTTATTTGAGCAGAGAACAGGGGAATAACAACAATGGTAGCAATCAATTTACATCAAACAGTTGTAAATAAAACTCCAGTCAGAATAAATGAGGTCAGTGACTCATCGACATGCTTTGTAGTGCTGGAGATCAGAACAAAAAAATCCCAACAATGCAAGATCCTTTCATCTTTATTTACACATTAGGTATCAAGTACTTGTATATAATTCAGATTATTTCATTTAGATTTTGACTCTCCAGAGTTGCCTGCTGTTTGGTCCTCTGCTCGGACAGTAAAATGTAGTTCTGCCTGACGGATTACTTCTTTCCGAATCTCTGTGGCACAGCCATACTCCAGATCTGACCTGGGGCAGCCTCCCAGTCACGGGAATGTATGTGATCCTCTGACACCGCTTGCCCTCTGGAGCCGCGGCCAAATCTGTGAGGAAGGAGAAACAGGAGGCAGGAGGTGAAATAACTCAGAGTGCTTCAAATGAAACCTGTTAATACATTTTTATATTGTGAATCTCAGCAGGTAGAACAACAAAAAATCATGTTTTTGATGAGGGATAAACAAGGATAAGCTATAAACGCATAAGAATCATGACCACTTTGTTTAAGTGTTCGTTGAAAGTGAATTGTTTCGAGTTGGCAAGAGCAGTGAGGACTGTTTCAATATATAGTATATGAATTATTGGAAAATGAGTTTTAGTTTTGCCTCAAGGTAGAGACCATAATTATTTTGAAACACTTGATTGAGTTTTTGCCATAAAGGATGGCTGGGCTACCAATGCACTTTTCTAAATAACGATACTGATTGATTTTATCTGCATGTGGAGCTGCAATAATTAGCCAATGATTGTCGGTTGACCAATCTCTATCTATCTATCTATCTATCTATCTATCTATCTATCTATCTATCTATCTATCTATCTATCTATCTTGTTATCATCAGTTTTAAAGCCAAAGTGCCAAATATTCTCTGATTACAATTTTTTAAAGGTTAAAATATAACTCTTTGGCTTTTGGACGTTTAATGACATCATGCCACACATGCCAGAAACATGCACTAATAGTTTAATAACTCAAAGTTGTAAAGAGCGAAAGAGTTCCCACAACACAAAATCATGAAACCCTAACATGAAATAGGACTATAAAAAAATACCTATAATATTTACATTTAATGTTACTTTTCTCTGCTTTAAAAATGGCGAAAAATTTTATTTTAAATGAGCGCTGATAGGAAATTGCGGCACAAAAGGTTAAAAAAGTACATTTTTCAGATTTTTTCCTGTGTGATTGTTGTTATGTGTGCTGTACTGCATGTGTGTAATGAAAACAGACTGTGTAATGGGACTGACCTCTGCGGCTGATGGAGGACAGAGTCCCTGGTTTCTCTCTGAGAGCCGAGCAGCAGAGCTCTCATCACTGCAGCCACCAGACGATCGTCAATGTTGTTATCTATGTTTTCACTCCCCTGGAGCAAAACAGCATACATGCAAACATATGCAGTGCTTAATAAAAAAAAAAGCTTGTATTTTGTTTTTGGATAAACCTCATAAAAAAAGTTATCTTGGGAAAATAAAGCACCGTAACTGAACTAGATTTTGTGTTGCAACACAAACCCTGGGGGTTGTAACTCCAACTACTCGGCCCTGCTGTGGCAAGGGACCTTGAGAAGTAGATATGAGTGTGCAAAGGCAAAGAAATGCAGCTCATGCCCTGCCCACTATCCATCCACTCTTATCTTCATGCAAAATAAAACTGTCTGTCTCTGCATGCCATAATAGGAAAGCTCGTATTTTTTTCCCTGCAATCTGAATCCTCCTTCTCTGTCGTACTCTGGCTGTCTGTTGACCCCCGAATACATTAGTTTATTTCACACTCTTGCATGAAGAGGTGCACTATCTGAAATCTAAATGGATTGTGTGATTTAGCTTGTCTCACTTGATAAAAGGGCTGAAATACAATTTGCATACTTGTTCACATGGAGTGACAGACTCTGCTGCAAGTGTTGGCATGACTTGTGGTCGTGCACAGAATTTTTCATACAGTCTAATACAGCACAGACATTCCATATTTAAATCCTGCCCAGAGACAGACAGTGCATTACAGCACATAACCATGTGTGCCTGAGAATTGTTTCAGAATTGGATTTTTATTCTCAGATGCCAAAATTACTTTGGCATCTTGGATGCAGAATGGATTATGTGGAAGAAAGCACATAAATAGTGTTATTTTGAGCATATATTTCCTTGCTGCAGTCACAGATAAATTAATGAGCTAAGGTATGAAAGTTGAAAAGATGAAATGAAAATTTGCAGTGTAAGTTTGTGAGTGCTTTGTTGCCTCACCAGCTCCAGTAAGTGGTCAGCCATGTTCTCCTCTGAGTCTGGCAGGATGTCATTTCTGTCCAGACTGCCTTGGATGTGAAGAGCCCGACTGACGCCAGCCATCGCCATAACAAGAGCCAGAAGAGTCACCACTGCAGCTGTGTCCATGGTCTCAAACTGAGGTGAAGGTCTGATGACAAAGGCAGGGGGGAAATTTCGGTCCTCTGACTCCACCTGTTGAGATCAAAGGCTCAGCTCTTGGAGAACAGAGGAGAGACTCGTCCTGCTCGGAGTCAAATGTCCTTTTTTGTGCAGTGTCCTTGCTGACTTCAGTTGTGGTAGCGTCCTCGCCAGGTCTTATATACGCCTCACAGTCACTGACTAAAAACCCCCAGGAGAGCTGGACAAAGATGCTACTGTACACATGAGAGCAGTGGACAAGACAGAGGAAGAACCATCCCCTAATATAAGACTTAACCTGGTCCATTTAGCAGGATCAGGGCATTAGTGACGACTGAGCACCAGAGTGCGTTATTATGTGGCCCTCAGGGTCGTGGCTGCACAACTCTCCCTGTTATTAAACAGATAAATCCCTGCAAATGGACTCTGATCCACCAGTCCCCATCGTCCTGTAGTCTGCATCACATGTACAAACAGACAATATGGGCGAACACTCATTACCTATTTAATTATGCACCAAAATTAAACAGAGTATTCTGGACCACTTTAGTCATCTTTGGTAAAAAAGTGACAAACCCAGAACATTTCTTTTCACGTAAGATGACACAAAAGAATCATAGAACAAATGACTAAGAGAGTGACACATTCACTGCTTTATAGTTTTTTATTATTTTACAATAGACCTAATATAATATAGACCAGCAAACACCTCAGGCTTTACAATAATATACTGGTTATCAATGTAGGTTTAATCTGAGAGCTTTTATCTTATTGCTGTCCCACATGAGTGTTGTGAATCATTGTCTTCATTTTAGAGATCATGTTAAATGAATATTTATGAAAATTTATTTATTTATTTATTTTTAATGTTTAAATTTCAGTTTGATGGTCTTTTTTTTCACCTTTTGTTATTCTTATGTAATATGTATAAAAGTATAAAAGTTACCCTGAAAATGCTTCACTTATGCCCTCTCCAAATGATTACTGGCACAAATGTACGGAGCACTACAGTTCAATAGTAACATTATGGGGTCATCAAAATTTTGCTTACATGGTAGATGAGATGGTTTTATGAGCATTTTCCTTCACATGCTGATGAAGGGATTTCAGAATGAAATTTCTCCCAAGGGAAAGATAACCCCTTCATTTATTCAGCGTCATTTTGTTCATTTAAAAATGAGACAAGTTAAAGCTTCATTTGTGCAAATGGCCCTGGCTTTATTAGCGCCAATATGTGTTCACTTTGTCTCCGTCTTTGACTCAGCACACACGTGTGTGTGTGTGTGTGTGTGTGTGTGTGTGTGTGTGTGTATTTGTGTGTTTGTGTGTTTCTGTAATAATTAGTCACTTCCTCAACACTGGATGAAACATCAACAGATTTAACTTGTCAAAGTGCCTAATGGGTGACAATCCGCTTAAACTGCAACACACACACACACACACACAGAGTCCCTGTTAAACTGCCATGTCAACCTGGATGCAATCTGAAGGGTGCTGAGGGGAATTAGTTTTCATGACTATAATTAGATTATATACTTTTGGATTAGAGTGAAATCTAATTCACCCACTCTGAGGTGATATTAAAAGAGAACATTTATGTTTAGTCTGTGCTGCTTTTCTTAAGATTAAGTTCTTTTTAAAGAGGAATATATATACACTCAGTGTCGACTTAATAGGGTACTCCTACAGTGTTATACAACCTAATGCAAGAGTCCTGTAATAAATTCTATTCTTGTAATTAAGTCAAGGAGTCCAAAAGTGAAAGACATCCATTAGGACTCACCCTGCTTAATACAGTGGTTCTCACACTGTAGGACCAGCTCCACTGAGGGGTGCTTGGATTCACTGCAGGAGGGCGTGGATGACCAGATGTTGATGACTAACTGTTTCCCCCTCCTTATGCAAAGCTGCTAACCAGCTGCTGGCTGAAGAACTGGACAGAAAGATATGAGAGTAGCAGATGTCTTTTCATGTGTGTCGTTAATACAATGTCAACTATTCTGTTAATCCTGTATTACAATTAAGTAATAACATTTTCTGCATTTATTTGATTATTCAATTGTAGTTTAGTGAACAATCAAAGCTTTTTTTGGTTTCTTTTTGTCCAATAGACTCATCCACTCCTTATTATTACCCACTGAAGAGTTTATTTTCTGGGCTTATTTTGTTTGGTTGTCTGTCTGTCAGCAGAATTAACTACTAGCCCATTTTTTAAGAATCTTGGTGGACATGTATATTATGAGCCAGAAGAGAACCCATTTGATTTTGGAGTGGATCTGAATCACAGGGCAGATTATTTTTCACATCCATTAACATTGCAAGTGGCTGTACTATTGGACTTATGACTGTAAACGCTACCTTAAGTACTGTCGTCTGTACAAAGTGTGTACTGCTTGTACCTATGTAGGAATATTACATTGGTTGTAATGGAAATTCAATAATTAAGCAAGCTAGCACAAGATAACCACTGGTGTTTGACATGTACCTGTCCAACAGAGAGCAGGCCACCTCAGCATCGCTCTTCATCTCCAGCATTTCCTTCAGTGCTCGAAAGCGGGTACAACACAAACTGGGATTCACTTCTGGAACGAGTTTTATCCGCTTGCCGTTTCACCTCACTAGGGCTATATTTACTTTTCTCTGCTGCTATGTCCTCATCTGCTATTTTGTCCTGTCTGAAGGGCATTCAGTCGCTATGTTTTTCCACTCCAAACCTCATTTGCACTCTCATTTCTTGGGGGAAATGCATCCACTCCCCTCCCAGAAATGTGCCCGACTGAACCAAAACATCAAAATGCAGACAGAGGGCGGGCCCGTTAGTGATGATTGGGCCAGATTAATTTTGTTGCATAAGTCTATATTTTGTCCTTTAGGAAAATGCTACTGACTCTACCTTTAAGGTGGACCTATACAGGAAACAGAGCGCAGGCTGAGGTTCTGGACTTTTTATGCTGATGATATGAATGTTGTTTTTATAACAAAACTGCTTTCTGTCAGTCTCCTTATCATTGTTTCAACACACAAACTAAAGATCTACATATTGAATCTACAGAGGCAGAACCAAATACCTTTGTTTCCTCTTCTGCAAGAGTATATACAGCAAAGATTTTGCCAAATGCAGAAAACCTTTTTCTTTCATTTTCCATTAATCCCTGTCTGTCACGCTGATGATTTTAAAGCCACACTATGTAACTTTGACTGTGATCCACTGCTTCGACAAACAAAACTTAATGATGCATGTTACGACGTCACACAAAACAACCATTTTAATGAAACAGAGTCACATTTTTATAGAGAACATGTTGTTTGGTTTATTCCTCTGTTGTTCGACTACTGCTCTGTCTGTCTGCAGCCTTTTCTTTGAGCAGAGCTTTCACCAACAAATGCATGGTGCTGCAGCTGCAGCTTCAGTCTGCAGGCAGCATACATGCTGCTTTCAGGAATCTCTGTGAATCACAGAGTTGAGGCAGAGCAGTCATCTGACATCAGAGGGAAAACCAGAGGATATTTTCTCCATAAAATATGACCCTGTTTCACTAAAACTGCGGTTTTGTCAGACGTTTTAATGTGCATTGTTTTGTTTATCAAAGCAATGGGTCGCAGCAGAAGTCACCTTGTGTTGCTTTAAGGTAGTCTGAAAGGTTCCGGGCATCATTACAATAAAAATTATCATTAAAAAATGCTGAATAATGTCACAGAAATTCTGGTATTATACAGGTATTTTTTCAGTACTTAAAATTGCAACAATAACATGATGTAACACGAATAATTTCTCTTGTTTATCACATACACAAACCCCCAACTCCTTCAGAGACAAGAGGGGCATTTCAGTTCTCAGGCTTTTGTCGCCATCTGGTGTTCTCTATGAAAAGTGCAAGTTTAACAAACCCCATACTGCTGCACAAATGACTAAAAATCAACTTAGTCTGTTATCTTATGGGTTTATCTTGTTTCCTTTTATTTTATTTACAATGTTGAAACAGTGCAGCCAAACCACAAAATAAATAAAACACTGGGGCGTGAAAAAAAAGGGAGAACATCAGAACAGCAACAGGAGCTTCATGCAGCTAATACAAGATTGTCCAGCAATACCTAAAAATAAACCGAGCTGTCTCTTCAAGCTTTTATAGTTACCTCATCAACTCAAATTACATCCATAGAATGTTTTTCTGGTTCCTCACTGATATATTCTACTCTTCTAGTAATCCTCTCTCTTCATGTTGTTTAGTATTACAGGGATGTTTTACATGTCCACAGGTGTCCAACAGATGCTTCAGGGCAGCCTGATTTCATTTGCAAGCTGCTTTCTGTAATTTACCAGCAGCTTACAATCTGCCACTTTCACCATAAGGCACTCGTAGAAGTTTGAAATTAAGAATGTTATTTTACAAGTGTGAATTTTAGCTTGGCTGGTGTACATTACCCATGAACAGTGCAAGAAGCAAGTTAACATGATGCAGCTGAAGTTTAAAACTATTTATACAAAGGTCAGGATATCTCATGGATGAATATTTTTACGTCTTTTTTTCTTTTCTTTTGATTTATCTAATTCAGTTGGTATTACATCTGAGACTTTCATTTCACATATAATCTTTTCATTTGCCCTTATGAGCCTGAAAATCCATTAAAAATCCATGTTTGGTTCAGAGAAATTGAAATGCTTACATTTATAAGTGGGCAGAACATTTTATAAATATTGCCTTACTTTTCAGTCATATTTGGTATTCATGCAATAAACGTTCTGTGGCCTTGGCTCTAATAGGCTGCATCATGGTTTTGCTGCTCTTATTCAAGTTCATTCAGGCTATAAACTATTAATGTACAGTACATTTGACTGACATGTCACCAAAAAATGAAAAGATACTGACATAAAAAGTCTTTTCTTGAATAAGAATTTACAAAAACCATC
>JAQLOL010000012.1:12027311-12037797 GCA_029783665.1 Naso thynnoides
TACTACATTGTATTATTTTTTACAAATTACCTGCATTAATTAAAACCTAACTGGTATCAGATTTTAGATTAAACTAAAACCTGGTGAGAATATCTGAAACATTTACTGTTATATGCTGCAGTGAGGAGCTCCCACTGCACAAATGATGGACCTTGTGGGATAAATTTGACTTTGCACTCAGTTCAGGAGCCTTCTAGGCCAAAAAAACATGACTGGAGTATAAAGGATCTATTAAATATTGATTTTCTTTATTCAGAGTGTTAAAATAAGGTTTCCTACTAACCGTGTGGTTCACAGTCTGTGGAAGTTCTGCAGGTAGGGAGCTGTATAGGTTCAGAGGATTTAAGGCCCCTGATGGGGTGCACTGTGTGTCTGGGTGACCCTCAAACTTCAAGCTGGCAGGATACAGAAGCCATTTCTCATTGGCCAACTCGTAAGGCCACATGATGTTGAGAAAGGCAGAGCCGAATGTCTGCACAGCTTGCCCAGTATTTGAAACCTGACAGAAAAAAAAACTTGATGACTGACAGTCTTCATCTCCTTTTTGACATTAGCAGTATCTCATCTTGACAGGCAGATTGCATTAAGATGGAAACACCTACAATAACAAAAACATTTTCTCACCACAAAGTCAAAATCCACAGGGCTGCCAATGTCCTCCAGACTGGTCATGGCACTCTCTCCCTTTACTGTCCCGCTGAAGAACAGCTGGCGAGGATCAGCAGACCTGCAGCAAAAACAGAATTACATCAGAGGGTCAGACAGCTGCACACACACCCACTTCATACAGCTATCTGTTTACTATAACTGTGTGCTTAAACCCAGAAGCGAGCCAAGAATTATGGCATGACTGATAACTGGTAGAGATCAAGATGATTTATTCAATATTAGGCCACAGGGTTTAACATACAGCAATGCTCTGATGCAGCCATCATCACAAACACATAAGTGTCAGTTGTTCAGTCCCAGAATTTAGAATCCTGAGGAGATTTTTAAGAGAGCTACAATGAAGAGGAAGCGTGTGTAAAATGATGCAAACAATGACTCGGACATTGCAGTGTAATCATCATATACTGTGTGTGGCATTAATGGAAAAAGCTAAAACAGAATATAAAAGATACTGTCAGAAAATACATGCAATAACATTTTTTTAGCTAGCTTAAGGTGAAGGGAAAATTAGAGTGAATGTTCATGTTGAGGGTTTACGTAAAATGCCAGAGATAAAGGGGCCCTTGCAGGACACAGTGAGTTGTAGACATTGATGGAGAAATTGTTTTACTCACCCACTGACAGACAGGGGGAGCTCTATCACAACTTTAGCAAAAGCTGTGACTGGAGCCAGATCAGGCTGCTCACTGATGCTAAGGACAAAAACACAAACAAACATTGCGATCAAAGGATTGTTCAGTTTTACAAAGTCAAACACCTCAGACATATAATAACAGCTTGATGCGAGTGAAATTAAGAAGAGATGCTTACGTTGTCAATAAGAGTTCGGCTGTCAAGTCAGTGGTCTCAATTGTGATGTTAGATGGACTAAAATTGATGGAGAACTTCAGCTGACAAAACAACATAAATCAATATTTCAGACAAAAGCAGAAAGGGAAAAGGTAAAATATTTTCACATAATTACACTTAATGCTGATGAAGGCATTGCTGATGCTGGATTTTGTTTTAACCTGTTAGAAGGAAATATCAAAATGCATAAAATTTTGTGAAATTATTTCAAACATCTACATAATTTCACGACATAATGTGTCATCTTTTAATCCTGACAATTCTTCAAGTTTTGCCTGAACTCACAGTGCTGTGTTTTCTTACCGTAGAGTCTCGTTTCACAGGGTTTCCCAGGTCACATTCAACTTGAGAGCCATTCTGGTTTACTTGGCACCTCATCTGCAGTGAGTCAGCGTAAACAGTTATCACCATTTTTGTGGTATATCTCAGAAAAGATTTTTTTTTTTTTATCAGAGCCCATACCTGCTGTGGGATCCTGGCGCTGGCATACGTCAGAGAGTTTGGAAGGGAGATTAGCAGCTGAGTGGCGTGAGCGTCATCTCCGTCTCTCTCAGGGTGAAGGGGGTCAGAGGGCATGTTGGTGACTGTGATGTCCAACACCACTAACCGCTGGTCTGACAGGGAGAACACCGGCACATCATCCTCATCTCTTCATGACAGAAAAGAAGAAGAAAGAAAATTACAGCTGACAAGAAAATGCTCAAAAAGGGACAATCCATCGAATGAATAGTCTGACTTTTGAAGATGTTGTAAATTGAGTCATCTCACATTGCTAGATTCTGAGACATGAGGTAAAAATAAAAAGTATCACGTTAAGTGGTGGAAAGCAGCCAAGTGTACCAACTTGAGTGCTGTACTTAACTTTTGAAGTAGTTGCACTTTTGTTAAGTATTTCCACTTTTCTTTACTCAATAGCCCATTTTCCTCCCTTCTTCAACTCTACTTTTATTGTACTTTTTACTCGCAGCTGTCACAAATTAGCATTGCAGTCATATGAAAAGTTCTAATATGAAATAATTTTGCATTTTTGTGTTGTTTATTCGTCATGTCCCCAGTATTAAAAGCCTTAACTGTCATTATATGTTCATAGTAAACATTGCACCTAATTATTACCACTGCATACGAATCATTCTTTGTGTTGGGACATACGTTGCTAGACAACAGGTAACATCATCACAGACTTCAGCTCAGACAGATCAGGCTTTGCAGATACTAACTTTGGCATTAGAGTGAAGAGGTCAGAATTCAGAGGTCGTGTTCCAAACTGGTAGCTCAGCTTCAGGTTGCTCTGGCAGATTTTGTCACCACCACATCCTTCTCGCAGGAAGTTCACCTTCAGAGGAGAATTGAGACAGACATGAAGTCTTATGATAAACCTCAAAGCACATGCTACTAGAGTTGCTTTGATACTGATGCTGATATTAAACATGCTTCTGATACTACTGCTGAAAAAACATGATCAGGGTCAGTGAGTACTCAAGTCTATGTGCCAACAAGACACCATATAATTAATTTATTTGGAAGAGGATCCTGCTATTTTCCAGCAGTGTACCAAACAGCTCTGTAAATTTTATCAGATTTTTTCTGCACAGGTAGCCAATATCAATAAACAACGAGCAACGTTTCTTTGTCTTTTACAACAGTTGGCTGTAATGTTTGGGGTTTTGGACTGTTGGTCAGACAAAATTAAATGTGAAGGCGTCACCTTTCTCTTTCTTTTCCATTTTGCCACATTGAAATTCTTAAAACGGCTTAGAAATTGGGGGTTCAGGAGCGCTCTATTAGCTCAGTTGGTAGAGCGGGCGCCCCTTGTACAGAGGCTGTATCCTCACTGCAGCGGCCACGGGTTCAGTTCCACCTTGTTGCCCTTTGCTGCAGGTCATTCCCCCTCTCTCTCTTGCCCCCATTTCCTGTCCAATTCTTCAGCTGTCCTGTCAATAAAGGCTAAACAACCCAAAATTGTTGCTTGTGCTTTTCTGTCTCTTTCAACCTTTAAATGATTTTACAGAAGTCCGATTGCCATTTTAAATGATGCCAAAGTATGAAATAATGAGGTAAAGGTATGTAGCAGTTATCCCTGTGGACTGTTTCTAATGGCTCTGAACACTCTGTTCTCATTAGTTTTTTTAAATCTCAGACCACTAGTGTGTCACAGTGTGCTGGGCTTCTTCGTGGGTTTATCTGGAAGGTGTGTGTTTGAACTGGCCAATCAGAGCAGAGTAAGCCCATTAGAGGCGAGGAGCTAAAACAGAGTATCTCAGACAGAAGCAAAAATCCTGGAAAAAACAAAGCTGCCACAGTCAGCCATGTGAGAAAACAGATGAGTTTTTGACCACCAAAGGATGTAAACCTGCTCTAGCAATAACCACAAAAAAATATGAACCCCAGAAATGAGCATAACATGGCCTCTTTAAAAAGAAAGAAAGAAAGAAAAAATGGGTGTTTAAAAGAAAAAAAAAAAAAATATATATATATATATTAGAAGCAGCCAGTGATTGTTAGTATGAGAAGGAGAGCAGGTAAGTAAGGCTTCAGGAAAGGATGCTAAAGCCTCAAAAACATCTCAGTTTAACTGTGCTTTAAATTATTTCAACTGCAGTATTTAACTAAAGCACATGTGATGTAACCATCTCTGAACAGAATAAAACTTACCAGTCCAGGGTTGACACCAATTTTCTGCAAGTTTATGTTGTTAACCAATATTCATTTTTAGGCTTGATTTATTTTATGGGTCATATTTTTGTTTAAACAGGACTAAACAATCCCTAATGTGTCTCTTATAATACTAACGCGCAGGCAAGAATAACCCATTTAGATGATCTCAACCATAAAACACATGTACTTCCATTGGTTACAGACCTCAGAGTGCAGTGTATTGGAGGGGGAAATATTCAGCACAGGTGCCAGCTTCTCCAGTTTCTTGGCATCTGAGTGTCTGCGTGGTGGCACAGGCTTGATAGTGTGGGTTATCGCCACAGAGATGGGGCGCAATTTGTCGCGGATGTTCTCCTGCATGGACAGAACATAAAAAATGAATGAAAAACAAAAGAATAGGTCAATGAGATTTTTAAAGATGTTTGGATTGGAGCATTTTGCAGGAGATGCCAAAAAAGTGAATTAGACGATTAAACAGTTCAGTGCCCTGAAACCACAAAGTGCAAAAGCAGATCGCCAAAAAAACCTAAAGTATATCTTCATTTTTAAAAAGCGTTATGATATCCATTTTTTGCATCAAAGTTAAAGTCGTCATCAAGAAGATTTTCATTTTGATAAATGTCTATTAATAGTCAGCAGAGATTTTTCTTTTCATTTCCTGTGAGTTACAATGGTGGATCAGTGCAGGACGAAAATAGAGCAACCAGATGACAACAGTTCAAGTACAAGCACAGGTCCGAAGAAAAGAAAACTCAGTGTTCTGAAGGAGGAAAGCAAGCTGTCTACTGACATCATACAGTCGACACCGTTTGGTTAAGCCATGAACTTTGGGAGATGAGGTCCAAAAGTGCCCCTGCAATTACAGCATATCGCCAACGGTGCCTTTGGGAACACTGTGACTCAAATCTTTGAGATTACCACTTTAAATAAAAGATAAAAACCAACAATAAGAACCAGCAATGGTTCTTCGGGCAAAAAGCAAAAATTACATGATTGTAACACAAAAATAAAGTAAAAAAACAAAACAAAACATAGTTTCTGTTTGCAATCTGGACATTATAAGCAAATGACAGCTACTGACATGGAGCTGGAAGACAGCAGTGGTGCACTCGAAGTGAGTTTGCCGATGCAGCTGCACTTCTTCTGTCTGTGTGTACTCCGGCTCCAGAGAACTGCGGCCCAGGAAGTTAATACGGTGCGGGAGGCCCAACTTCCTGCGCTCGGTGTCTGCTTCAAAGTGCACCACCAGGGCTGGAAGGGAGCAAAACAGGGGCGATGCATGAAAAAAGACGGAGGGATTGAAAAAACAGAAATGTCAGAACTCACACATAGAGCACTCAAGGAGCCCACCAGGGACAGAGCGTATAGGAAACCTCCATCTAAGGGAATACAGCATTACACAGCTGTGATTTAATCAAAATAAAGTCTAACGTTACCCCACAGATAAGGTTACTTTCCACTCTAAATAGAAACAACTGCTGTCACTAAGTGGATGAGCAGAAGTCCCACCTGAGAAAAGAACAGAAATGGCTGTGACTTACTCATGTGTGGTGAGTAGTGCTCTGGGTGGGCTGTGAAGGTGAAGCAGGCTTTGACCTCCACGCTAAAAGCAGTAGACAGCAGAAAGTGAAAAACAATCTGTTTTACAGTGTTAGCAGCGGTACAAAACAAATGAGTGGCAGTTTTTAAAATCTTTAGTTATCCTGGATATTTGTTATACTATCAGCTCTCACCAGACTCCTTCTCTGCCTTTGCAGTTGTTCTGCTTCAAATCAATTTGTTCAGGGTCAAAAAATGTTTTTCTGACCACTTTGATGACAGGGCGCGACCTTGGGAAAACATAAAAAACACAACAAGATGTGTAGGAAGGACAAATTGTAACTTAATCACATAAACAAAAAGATTGACTCTCAGATGGACTTAAAAACACAATTCACCAAAACCTGGCAGCAGGACATTCGTCAACACTTGATAATAACTGCACACTTATAGGTATTAGTTAAGCATTAATAAATACTGAATTATCACTTATAAAGCATTGTTCCTACATGAAAAGTCCTTAGGGTCAGGTTAGGGGTAGTGGTAACCCTAACCTTAAGTCTGGCCCCAACCCTAAGGAGTTTTCATTTAGGAACAATGCTTCATAACTGATAATTCAGTATTTATTCATGCTTAACTAATGCCTAAAAGTGTGTAGCTATTATGAAGTGTTACCACACATTCAATATGGATTGTTGTTATTTGATTTCTGTGGTGTGTTATTCTTATGCAAATAGAGTAACTGTGGACTTGGCTTTGTAAGTGTTGTATTGTAACTATGATAACAACAGTGCTGTTTTGGGGAATAAAGGGAGTTGTTTCGGCACTATGTTTTTATTAACTCAAGTTTAGTGTGTATATAAATGAGTACAGAAGTGTGCATCCAACAGAGCGAAAGTTGCTGACCTTGTCTATTCCAGCACCTTCTATACAAAATCTATTATGAGAAATTTCAGGATTTTTAAATTTTTTAACATTATAATTTTGATTTTGAGTAAAGAGAGCTTAAAGTTCGACCTTTATTTAGGGTTTTAAATAAATATTTTCTCACCTGAATAGAACAACGGAGTCATTAAGTGAGCCAACTGCAACATCTGGGTATTGGTTATTATCAATATCCAAACCGCCTGAGATGGAGTATCCAAAACGTCTCACATCAAAGTCACGACCATCAAGCACCTGATGGGATAAGAAATACTAATATGTTATCCTTTGTTCAGGAAGTCAATCTGTGTTCATACGTCTTTTGATCTATTCACTTTTGGTCTTACTTTTATTTGTTGGGTCATTCTTCACCTGTGGTATAAAGACTTGTGACTCACATGTGCAGGTTTTGTTTCAATTCCAGCGTCTGAGCCTCTGTAGATGAACACTTTACCATCTGCATCAAACGGTGCCCCGACAGCAATATCTGAACAGATGATTGAAAATGATAAACATTTTTAGAAACAAACAACGGTGTAGTCCTAAACGATTCATAATTTACATTTAAAGCCACATCCAAGGCCACATTATGCATTAATGGGTTTTCCCTGTCCTTTAGTCTGTTTACATAAATTGTTTGTGAATGTTGGAAAAGTTAAAAAACCCAAAGATGTGCATAAAGGAGTTTCTCTTTCCCACAAAAAAACACACTGCTCCTGGAGTGTCTGAAATTCGTTTCAGTAGTCCAACCTGTCTATCATAATTGCATCACCACATCATACATTTGCATACAGCCACCCTAGCATTTATTTTTGCACAACCACCGTTGTGTGAATAACCATTGTTCTTCTCACCTCCGTATCCATCCTGATCCAGGTCTCCGATATTGCAAACTGTCATTCCAAACATGGAGTCATAGGTCCCGTTGAGACGGATGGGCCGAGCTTGATCGTCCCAGTGACCAAACGGGTTCAGGTACACATACACAGCTCCTCCAATCTCTGCCTTACGGTCAAAGAAGTTGGGAGCTCCGACAATCAGATCAGTCCAACTACACACAGAAACACAGACGCTATAGACACCAACATTTTCTGATGTACTCTACAATCCTTAAAGGACCATACCAGTCTAATTTTGACTTTTTGCCATCAGCACAGATTGCCTCCATCTTCTACAAATGTTGTCGTTAAAATTCAACCATGTGTGTACTTTAGTTAATCTCAGACTGCATTATTTAACGCAGTTCACTGCCGTTCATGATGGAACACTATAGGACACGTAAAAGTTGCTAGATATAGCTAATTCACCCCTCTAAACAGAAAGTCTGCACTTATTTGATCAAGATTTGCTAAATGAGGGTGGGGGAGCAGGGAGCCGTTGAGACTAAAGTTAATGGGCCTGAAAAAATTGTTCCTTATAAGTGTTGAATATTAGCGTGAAGAGGGATTTTGACTTAGATGTTCTTTTTAACTAATGTCACATATTTTCAGATACCATTTATTAAATAAAATGTAACAAACACAATATCTCATAGATATAGCTATAGTGGGAAAAATGGATGGAGTTTATCTAACAAAGGACAATGACATGTAGTAACACTGGTATGGTCCTTTAAATTACAATTATCATTCTTTATATTTTCTGTGTCATGCTATTTTGTACCTTTGCTCAAATATATTTCAGAGGCAGGGTAGTAATATTTCAGATTTTTATGTTTTAGTATAAAATATATGCTCAGTTAATTGAATATGATGTTTTCTCACAGGTTAAACTACCTAAAATTACATATAGCAGATTTATTACCCGTCCTTGTTCAGATCCGTCGTGGCCACAGAGTACCCAAATGAGGACGCTAGCTCCTCCCCCCAGAAAATGTGTTGTGGCACCAGCCGGTACACGTTGTCTTTCTTTAACAGCACTACTGCCCCCGTGTGATTGGCCCGAGGTGCACCTGCCACGAAGGTTAGCTCCCCGAGGCTCATTATGTTCAGGGCCGAATCCACGGAAAACCCTGTGTGGAAGAGAAGGCAGGACAGAGGGGAAGAAGAGGGCAGGAGGAGGAAGAGGTCAGGGGTTAGTATTGACCGTGGGGTTCGGCGGCTCATCTCCTCACGGAGTAGCCTGTCCTGCTAATCTTCTTACAAATGAAATGTGCGCCTTAAGTGACTATTGATTTTATGTCAAACTCATGATGGGTGTAAATGTACGGTGTGCTAAGTTTGCTAGTGGAAGGCTGCTGGAGGCTGGTGATGGTCGTTTGCCTACGAGTAAAAGCAAAAATACTGATTGTGGCCTTAACAGAGGAAGATGTATGGGGCTAATGCCTCATGAGATTAATGCTCATGAGATTAATGCTGCTGCTCTGTATCAGTTGAATCAAGTGAGGGCAGTATATAAACATAGTGGGTGGACATTAAACAGATTTATAACCTCATGCAACTCCTCCTTTGTGTGAGGGTGCATTGTGTACGTCTGCATGTGTGTGTCTATAGGAATGTGAGGAGAGGATGCATTTAAATTAGGTAGGATTGAACAAGTGCAAGGAAGCTATGAGTGTGTCTTCTTCATACCGAGACTGTGTTGAGATGTTGTTATCAAGTTGTGAAAAACAGCACATCATATAAAACATTTTCCCTGAACAGAAGCAACCGCATGCATTTGCTTCTCCAGTTTAAAAACATGCAGAGAGTGTGAAGACATCAGGGGCATTTGTTAGACCTGGGTAAACATGCAGGGGGAGAAAACAACAGAGACAAACAGCAGCCTGCTCCATGGTAGCAGGTGTGGAATGCAGCAGTCTGCATGGCAGATCCTGTAAAAAACAACGGACGGAGACAAAGGTGCTACTTTTTTCACACGGTGTGGCTTTTAACTCACAGGCTGCTACGTGGTCATCTCTATAAAACTTAAAGGGGAATAGAAGCTTAAAGCAACACAAGGCTTTGACAGAGGGCTTCATTCCCACCACCACCTCAGATCTTAAGTTAGTCAGGCACTGTTACTTGCATATTATTGTGATAATGCAAATACTGTAAAAATAAAATAAAATAACATTTTGAAAACAATTTTTCATTTTTGACTAAATTCCTCAATTTCGCTATTGCAACAGTCAATATTGTATGAAAGACCGTTAAGACGTTTAGTGCTTTCAGAAAATATTGACACAGGAAGATTTTTCATAAATAAATTTAAGTAATGTGAATATAGTGACTAAGTGAGTAAAGACAAATATTAGAATAGACTGGCAAAGTCAAAAAATTAACATCGCTTAACTGCAATGTTTTTTGTTTTTTTGTTTTTTTTGTTGTTGTTTTTTATAACAACCTGAACAGCCTGAAAAATGGTTGCTCCACGCGGATGTAGCATCAAGCCTCCAAGCCTGTTTTTACCACAACACTCCATTTACATTAACAGCCAGCATAAAGAAGATTCATCATTTTCTATGACAGGATTTGATTTGCTTGGAAGGAAGAAGGACGTAGGCTTTCATTTTAGCAAGACACTGCTGCTTGGAATGTAGTTGGTGTTTACTTATAGCATTGGACTCAACTAGAACACTGTGATTTTTTTTTTAAATTTATAATAACCAGAAATAGCTACAACACTGTCTCTATCATTTTAGTGAGCATGCATAGGTGTGGCATATCATCTGGTTAGGATCAATGGAAGCATGTGAGTAATAAATGAAGGCTAAAAGGTCATGTGGGAATTAGTGTTGTCAAGGAGACGGCTCAATATGTAGTGCAAGAGGGGAAGCACGCTTGGAGGTATGTGAATTAGGAGAGATTTATTGCAGATCCACACATTAAGTGAGAAGTAAAAACCCGAATTGCACAAAAATAAATAAACA
>JAQLOL010000012.1:12037819-12050287 GCA_029783665.1 Naso thynnoides
CAGACCATGTCATTGCACAAGGAGACTTAATAACAACAGGTTGATAACAATCACAGTAGTTACCAATAGACACAAACTTTTGTCCACAACTTTGGTCCAGACTGAAATATCCCAACTACTTCTTAATGGATCACTATGATGCAAAGACATTCGTACCCAAGACAAATCCTATTGACTATGGTGATCTTTCTGGACTATGCTCCACCAGGCCAGGCAGGCCAAATTTTCATCTTCAAAATGGATAGTCATGGTTCCCAGATGATGTATATAGTTAATATGTCTGTTTTTTCTTCGCCAACATATTGTCAAACTTTGGAGTTTTGACTAAAATGTGTGGACAACTTTTACATGGATTGCTGTGACATTTTGTATGGACCTTCACGTTCCCCTCAGGATGAACTCTGATAACTTTTGTGAACCCTTTGGTGCCATCATCAGGCCAAACTTTAAACGTTTTGAATAATATGGTTTATGGCAAAAATCTGCATATCCATCAGTCTCAGCTGTACCTTGTGTTTATCAAATGTTAGCAGGCTAAGATACTAATCTAAAATGGTTAATATTATAGCTACTAAACATCAGCATATTAGCATCGTCACTGTGAGAATGTTAGCATGCTGACATTAGCATTAAAGTCAAAGCACCGCTGTCCCTTCAGCCTCACAGAGCAGTTAGCATGGCGGTGGATTTCAGCCTCCAGCAGTTGTTAGTTAAATCTTTTATTACAAAATTTTTTTCTAAAACTATAACTGAACTGACGAGAAAACAGCCACCACCTGGAGAGCTTCGCACCAACACATACATGCAAACTGATTTAACACACTACAGGCGACAGATATCTACAGACAGAACAGACAAACACCCTGCTGCCACTGAAAGAGACAACCATCTGCTTACTATTATCAAATCAACAGCTAGCCAGAAATAAAATATAAATAAATAAAATCAAAATTTAAATTAAATTCCATTTGGATGGCTGCCTCTTTATCACAGTTAATGTGATCAACCCCACATAGAACATAGTTTACATACTAAAAAATCTACATACGAAGACACAAGTTGAAATTAGCAGAAAGGATTGAGTCAAGACGAAGACGGAAAAGGGGTGGGACTACTTCCACTACAAGCCCAAATCCAGTCCAAACAAAAACACCTCACGCCTACAAACCTAAGTAGCTATTAGTAGCTACATCCTCAAACGATGTGGGCCGGCTGGCGGGCTCCAGAGTTTTGTACAGCAGTGCATCTTCAATGGGGCTAGCCATGAACAAGAGCCCTGAACAGGCCCAGGACAAGAAAAGAGAGACAGAAAGAGAGACAGAGGGGAGTGTGGGAGGGGAGTGATTGGGTGGTGAAATGGTGAGCGGACAAAAGAGTGTAAAGAGAGAGAAAAGGGGAGAGGGAGGTGCAGGTGAGACAAGCAGTGATTGATTGTTTTTGTCTTTGTAGCGGTGCAGCGGTTTTCTCCTGCAAAACCGCCAGGTACCTGGTGAAGAGACGACATTTCAGGCTCAGACTTCGCCGACCTTGACTGACTGACCTGAGAGACATTTTTTTTCGGTGATTTGTTTTTACAGAGTGATGGAAGGAAGATGATGCCATTATTGTGGAATCGATATTTCTGATAAATATTTCCTTGTTTGTCAAAAAAAAAAGGGAGAGCCTTTAAACCTCAGCAAATTTAAATAAAATTTCATGTCAGACCCAAAGAGCTCTGGATGCTTTTCACCACCCCCACCCACATTCACATAGGAAAGTGTTTAAAAAATTAAGTCATATTCAGGGAACTATGAGTCACATGCAAGGAATGACCAACAGCAGCTACTGCTTGTTGCTCTGTGGTAATGGTAGTCATGTTGGGTGCAGTCTGAGCCCTGGTGTCGCCCTCCCCCAGCCCTCTCTTTCTCTCCTGTGCACAGGCAGCAGTGAGCAGGGAGGGCAAATCCTACCCAGGTAACTGTGGTAGGGCACAGGGATGAGCTGGGCATTAAGTTGTTTCTGATCTGCCACCTCATAGGGTCCATCGTCATAGAAACCGAGGTCAAGCAGAGTCTGGTTTAGGAGCTGGACGCGCATCTCACCTGGAATGGAGATAGGTGAGGGCCGCAGCCAAATAACAAGAAAACATTGGCGAAACACACACATCCCAAATCTGTGCATACTGATCATTATAGTATACTGCTTTTGAAGTGAATATACAAAAACAGTAATACTTCATAATTATATGCAAACAGGAAATGACATAACACAGGTGCAATGTTGGACATTAATTAAAACTGCAAAAGGCAAAACAAATCGATTTATTTTTTTATTTTTAATTTTTTAATTAAAATATAATAATTTTTAGCCGTCTTAAAGACTTTTATGGGGCTGTCTTACCAAAACTCAAAATAAACATACATTTTACAGAAAATAGCATCATCAACAGCACACTCAAAACTCAACTCTATAAAGCTTGAATACTCTCTCAGTATAGCAGACTTCATTTTGTCACTGTGAACACACAACACAATCAAAATGTGGTTTGAATTTGTATGTGGTAAATCACTTTCTAGAATTTTGACTACATGAACTGTGTTGGACACAGTGACAACAGTCTCACAGGCTTTAAGAAAAAAAAACCTTGAGCCTATTAACATCAAAGACAATACATGCATCTACAGGACAATGTAAATTGTATAAATAAACTTAATTATGAAGTAATGCACAACAGTGATCATGTGGCAGACTGTGACAAAATAAATCAAATCGCTAGTGCACCAGATAAAGCTCACTGCTGTCTTTGATTGATTGAATTCTTCTTCTCTGCTTAATTTCTTTGTCCAATCACTAGATTGGCTAATAAATTAATTAGATTTTTTAATCCATAACAATATTGTCCAGTTGATCATACTGCTCTAATTAGAACATTTACATGGATTGGCTCTCTACTCCAGCTTGCATTAGTTGTTTTATATCCACTGTGCATTGTTACAGCACTCTATAATCAACATTATCTTTAAAACTGAGAAAAAATTAACCATTTTGTAAGGTGTAATATTGCAGCACTAATGATGGCAAAAGGTGAGTAATCAGTACAAATTAGGGAATATTATTCATAAACCTTAACCTACAAACAATTTCTCTCTTTCTTTAACATTCATACCCACCTTTTAGATGTCTAATTGTTTGCTAACAATTTAGTTAAAATCTAGTGGGGGTCAGTTTAATTTACATTAGCATCCCAAAAACAAAAAACACAGATTTTTCACAGACAGTTTGACTAGTTTGAACTTTGTAAAACATAAAACACCCTCTGTCCAAAGACCCTCAGTTTGGATAAAAAGAACTGTGCTTATCTGCTTATTGTTGCCACCTAGTGTCCCAAAAATAATTAGTAAATTAATGATGCTTCAAACTGCAACACCACATTGGTTAAAATCATTTTATAAGAAACATGTCTGTGTAGCTGGCTTTTCACAGTTCGGGTTTTCTGTTGCTTCTGTGGACACCTTACCTTTCCAGTTGTATGTTCCTGGTGCCCCAAACAGAATGAAGTTGTTGTCTGGGGTGAAACTGACAGAGAGGCCCTGCTGACAGAAGCCAAACTGCTCATGTCCCTGCGGACGGCCCTCACAGAACTTCCACTCCCCTCCATCCAGATCATCTCGCTCAGTCAGGTCCTCACTCAAGACATAGCAGCGCCCGATGGGGTCACGAGTCTCTGAGGGCTGACTTACACGCTGCCTGAGCTCATACAGGTGAGCACAGGTCTGGTGAGGGAAAGGAAATCATATTTTTATTTACTTTAATGGTAAAATTAGAGAATCATTTGTGTGTGTGTGTGTGTGTGTGTGTGTTGGGGGGGTCATATCATTTGGCCTTATAAACAACAATGATACACTAAACAAAGAAGAATATGTTTAGGAAAGACAAGAAAGTCCTTCATGCAGCTTTCTGCACTGATGCTTTTACAGGATGTGGTCTTTACTTACAACCACCTTCCCTCCGATCCCCTGACTCTTGACCGTAACTCCCAGCCACTGGTTGTCTTTGCTCTCTCTGTTCAAACTCACTGAGGGAAAGCACAGAAGGAAATGGTAATCATAACAGTTTCCATATTGTAAACCAATTAGGATCTAAGCCACAGTAAGCAAAAAGCACCATGTTATTCAAGTTCCAGTTCTCTTTAAATTTTCTCTGATGCGATTCAATTGACTAAGTATAGGTGAAATGTAAAGAAAAGCTTAATGGCAACAGCAGCTAAAGGCTTTCAATGTTACAAAATATTCAGTTATGAAAGAAAAAGTCAACTACAACCTCTCGAGAGAGAGAGTACAAGAGACAAAAAAATCAATTTATTTCCATAATCTGCTGAAATCATTTGGACAAAAAAGGGTCAGAAATATATAAAAAGTGCCCATCACCATTTTTGTAGCCTACGTTTACATGTTTAATGGCGACAGTGCTGTTTGACTAGAATTTCCAGCAAAATTGACAGCTACTGTAGGCAGAGATTTGTTGCAGATATTAATTGGCATTTACAGTCACAAACAGTGCAGAATATGTTTTTAGTTTACAATAGTAAATGACTCAGAAAAAGAGGAATCTAAATATTTTACATTTTAAAGGCTGAAATCGTTGCTGCTAATCAATTGATAATAATAGTTTTAACTCTCTGCTCACCGTCTCCATCAATATCCACCCGCTCACAGTCGTACTCCTCTGGTGTGATGGGGCACCTGAACAACGCTCCTGGTCGGCTGCCTCGCAACAAGCCCAGCCCTGCTGCCTGTGGTGCCCCCACAAGGATCCTAAAGAAACATCAATGACATTTAATTATAATGCCTGGTGTTAAGGATTGATTGGTGATTTCACAGGGTTATGAGGCACAGGCACAATATGACAGAAACCTAATATCTCACGTAAGTGCTACTATTAACAATACATTTCTAGTGAGGGTGACACTGTTGAAGAACTTATGTGAACTGGCATGATATCAGCTGCACATGGCCTGCTGTTTCTGGTGGCCGTGTCATTGCATTCACCTGTTCCCTATTTCGCACGTGACTGGTGGGAAATTTAATGCAATAGCCCCATCAACCAAACGACCATTGCTTAAAAGTACAATCACCTGCAGTTCAAGTAAAACTAATCAAATGCTGCGGAGTTCACCTACAGTTACAGCTGTCGAGTTATCATGACCTTGAGTTGATTCAGAACAGTCCTGCTGAGTCTCAACGTACTGCATCTTGTTTGTACTAACAAACTAGAGGTATTACAAATGATCATTCACTATAAAGGCAAAGGAAAAGTTTTATTCTCAGTGAGGTGGTTGCTGATATTTTAGGGCCGGTGTCACTGCCCTCTGCCTTTTTAGGAGTGGCTCATTCAGGCTAGGATGCTATTTAAAAGCTGAACGTTGAGCCACATTCCACCCAATGCTGTCAGCCGTGGCATATGCATGGAAGCGAGACATGGGGAAACAGAGGCAGTGGAGAAAGATCTGGGAATTAAGGGCATACTGTGAGATGAAAAGAAGACAAAAGTGAAGGGGATCAATCGTATTTTGGGTGCTACAGCAATAACTGTTACATGTGCCTGCTGCTTACATATAATTACAGTAATGACTTTGGCAAATAAAATGTTTGACTCAAATGACAAACAACCCGGTGCAATGACTGTGTGAAAAGTTCCCATTACCAGCCCCCCCACATATTTATCTTGTTATGTACACATTTAAATTAGAGCTATCTCTGTGGAAGTATGATGCCTATAAATACAATGTAGCAAGATAGTAGCACTGCATGAACCATGCACAGACAAACTTATCTTAGAGGTCATACACATTCATCATCCAGCCATAACAAGAGTGTTTGATGCACAGCAGCTCATTACAAAAATAAATTAACTTTTGTGCTGGATAACTGAGATTATGGTTTGGTACAGTACATGTGTACATTTTACAGTATTGGCTCTGCGCAGTTCTTGATAATGGGTCAAATGTGATTTGTCGACTCATCCTCAATTATCATTTGTAGCTGGGCTAAGTTTTAGCTAGCAGTATGATGGTTAGAGGCTAGCTATGTTGATTTAATCAGTAAGTCAAGACTCTGATATTAATAGCCCCCATAAAGCTTGTAGTTACCTGAATTTTCATGTAACCCTAATGTGAACCCAACCACTTTCAAACTTTTCACTTAGAGTTTAGATTTTGATGACTAGATACTCCATAAACAGATGAACAAAATGCTACCTGCATGTGCCTTAACATGCTAATAATATTTTAATTTTAGCATGTTACCACAACACTTAATTGGCTTTACGTAGATATTAAGCGAGCCTACAAATGTTACTTACATGTCAATTGCTAACAAGCAAATGTTGGCATATTATCACGCTAATGGTATGCGATGCTAACACTACACAGCATGACAATATCAACATGTATTAACATAGTCTAATTTGCCACCTCAGCATACTGTACCTCTCTGGTTTGTTCGCTTTGTTCATAGCTATGTTAGCTAAAATTAAGGTTATAAACAGAACTAACATTAGTGCTAAGCGTTGTTTCAGCATATATGTTGCCCTTTTTTTGCACTAACACAGGACCGCACAGCATGTGTTAGCAGCACAGCAACTCTAACATTGTTAACAACGTCCAACGGTTACTGTAGTCTTATGTTTTTTTAAGGGTAAAGAGCTTTACAGCCTCATGGAGCCCATAATTACAAACAAGTAAATATAACCTAGAGAAAAGATATTTGAAGCTGATGGGAAAGTTTGAAGTCTAACAAGGTAGACCAAACTGCTGCCCATCCTAGCATTTTTCTTACTTTTACACCATGACAACAGCTGTCTATGTGACTCAACATTTTTTCCTCTTGAGAAAAGACTGTCTTCACTTTCTTCTTAGCCATCATATTACACAGAAACTACCACTGACACCACCCAGACAGCCAGACAGCTTTATTTTCTATTTTCTCCCTCTGTCCTCTTTTCCCTGACAACTACTCCTGTTCAAGTGCAGCCATGCATGCCTCAGGAATGACTCCCCTCACCTTAATGAGTGAGAACCCCAAACAGCCACCCAAATGCAAGAGACCTTGTGTGAAAAAATGGCTGCTACACATCATTGGTGGTCCACATGTGAAACCCCACAAACAGTGTTAGGCTAACGCAAACTCATGTTGAACAAAAGGGATTTGATAAAGAGGAAGAACATATTACTAGAAAAAAAAAAAAAGATAAGATCCGATGCCTCTTATAGCTCCACATTCCAAGGGGCTCTGGTTTATGTTTAAGGAGTCAAAGTGATGCCCCTCTTTCCTCCTCAACATGTGCAGACACATAGGCAGGTGTCAGAGTGTGAGGTGGGAGGTCTGTTAAGCTGTTATACCAAAAGTATTTGGAGGAGACAGGGTAAATTAAACAATCAGGCCTCGTCGATTTACAAAAATCATTTGCAAATACTGATTTATCATTTCACCCTATCTCACAATAACTTATTACCGTTTAAGAATGTTCATTCCAGTACTGCCCTTGGTACAATGAAAAGCATCATTGTGTGAAAAATGTAAATTGTCAGTTCAAAATAGATTTCAGAAAACAAGGACTTGTTGTCTGGGTGTCTTCAACAGTCAGCACAGCCCTGAACATTTTATGTGTGAATCTGTTTGTATGAACTTAAAGCCATTGAGTTTAAGAAGTGAATAATGCCCAACATAAGATGTCATTTCTGAATCACATTTGCCCTTTACACACTTCTTAGCTCACTTCATTGTTCACTATTGAGTCAGACAGTACAATCATAATCTCCCTTACCAAGCTCATCTTTCAGTAAACCTGCTTTTGACATGGACTCTTTGTGTGTGTGTGTGTGTGTGTGTGTGTGTGTGTGTGTGTGTGTGTGTGTAATATGAGTGGTTGTGGGTATGCTGTTGCTGCTGCACACAGATACTGGAATGGGGGATATCAGGGTGTTGAGCGTGACAGTGATGGTGCCTAGATGATCGCGTAAATCCAGATGCCACAGAGCTGGCACCAGCATGACTAAAGTATGTATGTGTGTGTTTGTGTGTTTTTTACATCCTTGGTTATATATACAGATTAGATAACACACCTGGGCACCCCCTCCCCTCCCCAACAATCTATTTACTGAGAGGTGTTTCCTTAGCACAGCAGTGCCTAATGCGAAATGTTAAGATCATGCAAACATGCTCACAGTGACAATGCTACCATACTCATGTAAGTTATTGTTTACCATGCACACCATCTTTGTTTACCATGCTAGCATGCTAACATTTGCTAAATAATCAATCAGCAGTAAACAAAGTTGGGACTGATGGCAATGTTGTTACTTTTGCAGGTGTTTTGTTTAGAGCCTGACCAATACTGGGCTTTTGAGGCCGATGCTGACATCAATTTTATGGATTTTAAAACTGATATATTTGCTGGTATTCTTGTTTATACACAGAATATAGATAAACATGTTTTGCAATGGTCCCTCAAATATTCTGATAAAACACTAGTGACAAAGTTGTAAAATTATAATTTACCATTTAAACTTATTTTTTAAAAATAACTGATCCTGGGGATCATAATTGCATACACCAAATTTCATGGTAGGCCACCTATAGTTGTGGAAAGTTTTCAAAAAAGCTGTTGTACAGAAAGTGGATGATGTCCTACAGCGTGAAAAGAAATCAGTGGATCACCTAATGTTCTTTTTTTTTCTTTTTAAAGGATATTTTGGGGGGCTTTTTTGAGCCTTTATTGACAGACAGCTAAAGATATGGACAGGAAATGGGGGAGAGAGAGAGAAAGGGAATGACATGCAGCAAATGGCCAGGGGTTGAATCGAACACAGGGCCGCTGCAGCGAGGACATATCCTCTGTATATGGGGCACTGGCTCTACCAAATGAGCTATCAGGCACCCCCACCTAATGTCACTTTTATATTGCACGGTGCTGGATCTATCTACGCTTTGGTAGAGTAGAACCATTGGTTACTCTTCTGGAGGTTGTTTTCTGTTGCAAGATTGTGCCCATGATAGCACCACCACCTGATTTGTCAGAAAGGACTAGCCCTCTATGAGCAATCAGTCGGATCGGATTTTTGGAACCTCAAAGGAGTAGGTACCAAAAAAGTAGGTACTAGGTACTTTTACATAATGGAAAAACAAAAAAAGAAAGAAGAGTAGGGTAGAGAAGGTATATTTTATGGAAAAGGGACTAAAGTCAGAGGGATTTGTCATCTGGATTTCATGAATTTTTGTACAAAATTTTGTGCTAATTCATCATGTAAGTGTTGAGATATTTCAGTCTGAACCAAAGTGGTGGTTCAACCAATAAACGGACCCCTACGCTCACACTGATGTCCATGGTGCCACAGCGCTGTCAGTCTTTGTCACTCACATGTCTGTTTTCGTTGACACGTCCCTTAAGCGCCATTTTGGTTGTACAACGGAGGTAAACAACAGACGGCAGCTGCTCTCTCTCACAGACGGAGGAGTTCAGTAAAGTTGTTTTTGAGTTACCCAAATCACCAAACTGAAGAAGAAGTAGAAAAATAAGCCAAAGCCATACCAAGACAAACTCAACAAGGATGCCAGGGATTGATGTTTAGTTAAGTTAATTAATAAGTTAATTAATTCATAATATAGGTCCATATTACCTAACGGCAAACAGCTGAAAAGCAGATGCTACATTGTTCTGTCCAGCTTTGTCCCTCGATAACACCACCTTTCTTGTTTATGGTATAAATGTATAACATTATACCTGTGAACAGTTTGGACACAATAAATCCCTTGAAGCTCACAGACATTTCACCAATGGCGTCGTGCAGGATCTGCTTAAATTTTGCCCAAGTAGCTGCAACGACACAGTCATCACAGTCTTCTAGTCAGCAAAAGTTAACTGTGATCATGTGATCATATAACGTTAAACTTTGTTGGAGCTTTTCTTTTTCTTTTTGTGTTTTTTTAATTGGGTATTTGCTTTTGAATTTAAGCACATGCAGCACATATCACACACCAAAATTATGGTGAAAATTTTATTAAGGGCACAGGTAAAGAGCATGACCATGTCGGTGTATGATCAGGTGTGTCAGTATATGATTTTGTCTACATTGAAGTGTTTTTTGTATGTCAATATCCTGAGAGGGTGAGCATAGAAAATGACAGCAATCAATGGATCTTTGAATATAAAGTTAAGTGGACTGGACATTGTTTTTTCCTGTGTATGTATCCAAAACTTATTTGCCGTTAGCCCCTCGGTGGCTTTATAATTAAAAGTCACAACAAACTTGATATCAGCCTCAAAACAAGATTGTGACTTCTTGCTTGTTTGTCTGTTTTGTTTATTCAAAACATACTTTCCAGTAGGGTTGTAATTAAGTAAAATGCTCCGCATTAAGTTGTTTACATAGCTGTACCACCCAAAATGGCACTTGGACCCAAAATGTGCTGCAACTTTTGCATATGTTGCATCACCCGACAAAGACCGATTAGTAGTGTCAAAAATATAGAGCACAGTCAAACACAGAAGGTAAGCATGAAAAACATGCACAGACAACAAATACAGACTGCTTGTATTGCCCTGTACTGAGACAGAGTCGCAATATTTCAATGTAATTAACACCAATCAAAAAGAAACTTCCCATAATTCCAAGAGGGATAAGAAGAAATTCATTACACCTAAATCAGCATGTTTTGTTAAATGCAATGGCTCAAATCAGTCAAGACCAAACCAGACCTGAATCACAGCCTTGACACATCATAAAATTAGGACTGTGAAACCCAGCCTCCACTGCTGTAAAAATCATCACGTTTTTCCAGCTTGTCATCACAGATACAAGACGGTCACAGAACCCTCATTACATGACATCCATACCCATGTGTTCATCCAGTGGAGCATGTGCAGTGACCCCAAAACTTACACTCTCTGTGATGCTGACCACCCCCTCCCCCATCCACCATTCCCTTTACACCCCCAACACACACACACACACACACACACACACCCCAACACACACACACACACAGACATGAGCACATCCCATCCTCCGTCACTCCTCCCCCTCTCACAGGAGCACATCCATGCATATAGCTTCCCAGACAGACAGACACTGAGAGAAAGAACGGACAGCAAAACATCATTATGTTGCCAACACTCAGACAATTCTTTAGAATCTATATTAAGAAAATTGTGATAAAAGAAATAGTCAGAGCTATCCTCAAGATTTTCAACAACGTGACAACCTTACCCATGATTAAGTAGAGTAATCTTTATCTTTTTTTGTTTACACTTGCAACTTTAAACATTTTATGTAGTTAATTTTTATGTTTTCTATAGCAAAGTGTGTACTCCTCAATAGGTTTAAAAAATTCTCCAACTCTTGTGTTTCTGAAACCTTTAAAAAATGCTAATATACTCCAATAGCCACTCAAATACAGCTAAAAAGATGTTGACCTTTTTTTGGAAAAAATGTTGGAGATGCAAAGATTTCACCCGGCCATAGCAGCATGACAACATATAAACGCACAATCAAACAGAGAGAAAGACTCTTTATAATGCTGAAAATATTCTTGAGGTCTGGCTTTGTTTGTTTATGGAGAACAGCACTTACGCTAAGACCGAATATGGAGAAAAATGAACGATAAATGATGAGAGAGAGAAAGAAAAGACTGGGAAGCACTTCAGACGTTAACATGTCACACAAGCTCAGTTTATAAACTGCCTCTATGCACCTGCACATCATCCAAATAATAAGCTTTAGGGGACAGAAGCCGTTTCACACATGAGATTTACTTTGAAGAGCAAATTTAATAGTTGATTTTTTTTTTTTTTAAAAACAACCCTGTCCTGGAATTTTCCAGGCGTGGACCTTTGGGGGCTTATAAAGTTTGTAAAATGATGAATCACATAGCCTTAACATTTCCAGAATTCACCTCCAGCACCATTAAGTCTGATTCCTTCTAATTGCTCTGCTCACATACTTTAACATCTGTCTATTGGAGAGCAGTGTGAGGCTGTTGCTCTATGGACGGTGGCTCTACAGAATCAGCATGGGGGCCAGGGGCTCTTTAGGCCTTCTGTTATCCTGGGGCAAGGCTGTAACCTCTGACCTGGACACACACACACACACACACACACACACACATGCAAAGGAAAACATGTGCAAGCACGCAGACGTTAATAGAGGCATGAGAATACAAATGGACCTGAGTATTTGTTCATAAACTCACGCACGGGGGACAACAGACGGCTGTCCAACAACTGTGTAAACTAAAGTCCAACACACTGACTACAGCCTGTCCAACAATGTCGACTGTGAATGTCAGTCATAAAATAAAGCCAAAGGGCCTGTTTGGGAAAAAATCGCTTTCACACCTGACTCCAGTGTCTCCTTTCAGTTTTGCTGAAGGGAAAATGACAGCTGAGAATGAGGTGACCAAGCTGTGAATCATCACAATTTTAACATCTCAA
>JAQLOL010000012.1:12050387-12061810 GCA_029783665.1 Naso thynnoides
ATGTGAATCATCACAATTTTAACATCTAAACTCACTACCAGTAGGCAAAAGAGAGAGAAAGGGTTGGGTAATGCACAATAAAGGGCAAAAAGAGAGACAGTAACAGCTGCCAGTCTAGGCAAAAAGCCCTTAGGGATATTGTGGTGCTCTGCCTGCTGATGTGACTCAACTTCCTGGATAAATGCTTTTTTCAAGGTAATCATGCAGCGAGTTACATATCCATTTAAAAAGCAAATAATAAATAAACCCTTGAAATTTTTATCCATAGATGAAAGCACATATTTCAGAAGGAGAAGGCTATAAACACTATGCTTTAAGAGGACAATTGTAATCCCATCCTCACTTCACATGCATCTTTAACAACTGCTAAGCTCACCACCTGCCCCACAGCTGATCAATAAGTGAAGAACCATTTCCAGACATAGATGGGGTAATGATTGGCCCTCAGGTCCAAAGTGTAGAGAGAAGATAAACCCCAAACCCTCCTTCCCCTGTTTCTATTCGTCTGCTCCTCCTCTTCCCCCTCTTATCTACTTACCAATATATTGATCTACTCTCTTCAGTTCTCATCTTCTGCCTCTAGTTCATTTGTTCTGTCTTCCCTTTTTTATTGTCTTTTATCAAGGTGTGACTTTTCAACAGTTTGGTAATAGAAAGGTCCTGCACATGGGCATTACATCCATTCAACCATCAACAGACAGGTATATTACACAGACAGATACACGCATTTATTTCACACTTATCTTAAATAGGGAGATTCAAGGTCACCTGACCTGCATGTATTGTCTTAGGGGAAACTAATGTGTTGTTTGTGTGTAGGTGATGATAAAGCAAGATACAGACACACAAAAAAGACAGAGATACATAGAGGAGAGACAGGAGGAGCTGAGGAAACAAATAAAAGAAAAAGCAGAAAAGCTAGGAGGAACAAGTGATTCATTACTTAGTTATTTGCTTAGTTACTTCTTGCATTTAAAAAGTTTATCATTGAACACTGACACTGTGGTATCTTCAAAAGGTGAGGGACCACCCAACTTAGTTAAAAGTTCAAGCAAGATTAAACCTGTTTCGTAGTTTCACTGTAGGACTGTTTACTTATCACTTTTTTATTTTTATAGGCCGTAAGGTAACTATGTAGATTTGGAATTCAGTGATACTTTCGTGGCAACAATCACCATCATAAAGAAGAGAGGAAGAAGATGAATTACTCTCACATTGCATGCGCAATTTCCAGAAAGTGTCAATTACAACTCTAAGCCGGATACATATGACAGATTCTAAACCTGTTTCTCATTCAATACTTCACTTAAACCTGGCGTAACATTCTGACAATGACACAAGCTACATGAGCATGTTAGCATTGCTAATATCCATGGAGACATTCAGTGCTGAATGGTTTAAGGAAATTAAACAAAGATAAGCAACTGACATTTATAACAAAAGAGGGTTTATGTAAAAATTGTTTCAAACATTCAAATAATGCAGCTGTTTGAATCCAATCACTTTGATACATAGCCAATCAGCAGATCTCTAATTAATACAAACATAAAGCTTCCACAACCCTTGCAATTTCCTGTTTCTATCTGCTTGCCACTGCCTCGTTTCTAGTCCTTCTTCTGCTGGCTATCAGCTCCCGGTAGAGCTGCCATTAGCTGATTGATTAAACTGCATTTTTACCCAACTGCCTCCAATAAGACACACACGTGAGCATGGATACACACACATACATTTAATCAAAGACGAGGCCCTGCATGATTTATTCATCCCTGCAGCTCCAGACCCCCTCAGCCTCAGCCCCTCCCCCACATACAAATCATATGATATTTGTAGCCAACTCAAGATAATGCTTTAACTGCTGAGGTTTGGGGGGGGGGGGGTGTCAAATATCTGGAAGAAAACCAGCAGAATCAAATATGAGTTACTAACACCCAACTTTACAATTATGTGTACCAATAATGCAATACAATGCCAGTATGCGACCCTCTCAGGACTTAATCTGCCATCTATTTCTGAGGTGCAGATGCAGAATCAGCTCCTGCTCCTCCTCCACTGCCAAAAACTGTGCATTTCATTTCTGCACCTCCATCAGATCTAAGTTGTATGTTTGCTCCTGACTCTGCAGATTGTCCTCCTTCCCCCAGTGAGCACGTGGTCCGCAGAGTAATATTCCTGAAAGCTCACTGCCGGGCAGCGCTGCTTCCCACCGAGCTTTTGTCCAGGCTCAGACAGTCCGGTGTGGGGGAACGGGATAATACTAAATAGACAAAGAGTAAGTGGGAGCTAGTACGGGGCATTAATCATATGTGTTTGTGTGTGCATGCCAGATTGTAAAGCCCATGCTATATACCCATTGCTCCTTATGATCTCTCAAATAAATCTGCAGTAAGGTGAGTTCCTACGTTTACAAGGCTTTCAGATGAATGGCTTGTAGGAGATTTAGCAATAAGAGGGAA
This sequence comes from Naso thynnoides, assembly GCA_029783665.1. Lineage (NCBI taxonomy): Eukaryota > Metazoa > Chordata > Actinopteri > Acanthuriformes > Acanthuridae > Naso > Naso thynnoides. The sequence continues at coordinate 12,052,841 of JAQLOL010000012.1, forward strand.
AGAAAGGGGGAGCAGAAGAAAAATCATGAATTGAATTGAGGATAAAAGGGGGAAGGTTCACTCTCAACTCTTAAGCTGAGGGTGGAAATTTGGCTATTTTAATGCAAATTAGCTCCCTGAAATTCCTCATTGTGTTATGAATGTGTGAAGCAGTTATGCTCGGCCCGTTTTACATACCTTTATATGTGTATTAAATTAAAGAAATTGTACTGAAGGATATGGAAGACATTGTGATTGAGTGACTAGGGCATTTTCACGAGTAAAAAAAGCTAGCAACTATTAAAAAAAAACACTAAAGGATAGGTCAAACTTTTGCAGAAAGTTTGACAAGACATCAACACCCCTCTGCCATCAGTATGAAAAATATCAAACTACATGTAGCAGCAAATTAGCTTGGCTTAACACATAGACTAGACAAAGGAGAAAAAGCAAGCCTGGCTCTATTCAAAGGCTACAAAATCTGCCTGCCAGCACATTTAAACCTGTTTTCTAACATACCACAGTCTATAAGGTTTGTTTACTAATTCATACACAAAGAAAGTAAGTTATCAATATAAAATTCCGCCTACAAATGGATTTTTGTTACACTTCGGTTTATCCACATATTCAACAAACAATAATGTGCTCATAAATTAACTTCAAAGTTGCTGGTAGGTGGATTTTGTTATCTTTGGAACAAGCCAGGCGAGCTGTTCAACCCTGTTTCCAATCTTTATGCTAAGCTCACTGACTACTCGCTTTAGCTTAAAACAGTGCACAGGCTTACCAGTGGTACCTTCTTATCTTACTCTCACCAGAAGAGCAAATTTTTACTAAACTCAAATTATTAAATGTTGCCTTACTGTAAAGAGTTTCTCATCACTTGCTTTTGACTCATCGTACAGTCTCTGTTACCGTTTGAAGGTCATCCCTAAAAGTCCCTTCCACGTTCCACTCGTTTTTTAAATGTCAGTCAAGCCTCAAATTTAGTTGGAAGATTTGTTCAGCTTCAGAAAGCTCTGTTTAAGATTCTCGCTCAGCCAGTGAAACCAAACTCTAGACTAGATATCTAGGATTATATCGGCCACCTGTGGTCGCACTGGCATTGAGAGTGACTGTCTTTCATCAGTAAGATACCAAAGCAAAGTCCATGGTAAACACGACCCTCGCTGCAACCTGAGGCTATGACAGCAGCAACACCACATCTATTGACATCAGCCGCCTGACAGTCTGACGATGTTGTCAGTATGTGGATATTCCACATCAAGAACAATTAATTAATTTGCCACTAAAAGACATGTCAGGAAAGAGGAATGTACTGCCATGACCGAAAACACCACACAAAAGGAGGGCTGACAATCGGCTCTTAAAAGGGAACAACCACAATAAATATCTCAAGGCCAGATAGAGATCCTTCAGCAAGAACAATAACAGATGATTTGTGACCTCCATCAGAACTGCCATCCCCCACACAACTCCAAAACTGTAGCTCTTATTTGATCCTTACATCAAATCACAATGCATAAATTAGTATACAAAAATAGCATGAAACTGTAAGGCTCAAGGCTTTTCATGTTGGGTACCGAATGACTTACCAGCCGTTAGCAGTGCACTAAACATTTGTAAACCTACACCTACACTATGATTTAAAAAAAAAATATGACAGTAAAACAGAAACTTAAAAACAAAAAACTTTTATAAGAATGAAAGACTGTCAATAGATAGATAGATATTATGTCTCTGTAACTAAGACAACATAAATGATATTTATGGTCCCCTGATGATGAACTGTTGTAACTTTGGTGATCCAAATAATAATTTTTCCAGTACTTTGGTTTTTAACCCAATACATGTTGTTGTTTCTATCCATCGTGTCTGTACTCAAATTTAAGTGACAATTAGCGGGTGCTAACGCTATGCTTGTATCGTGTTTGTTATGTTGTGTGCATTAGGACACTAGCATTTGAGACACTAGCATTTTAGTAATGTAAATTCAAAAGTATGCCAGACAAGGATGATATTTTATGTCTTGTGGAGTTTATGTTGCTGTGCAGATCTATTTAGGTGTATAAAGAAACAGTAGCTGAATTTGGGGAGATTGGCAGTGGTGGGATAAAGCTCGGGGGGCTTCCTGTCTTCACCAGGCAGTAAACTATTAGCAGAACCGCCTCTCATTGCAGTATAAATAGCAAACGCACACATAACTCAGACTGAAATACCCCCTCATCTCATCGTCTGTCTGGCAGCAGACAGCAGCACAAGAAGCCCCCTGAGTTCAGCTTGGGGCTTCAGAACAACAAAAACCTAGAGAGATATCACTGAAAGTTTGCAGAACTCAGGGAATCCAGAAAAAGGGTTATATCCCTGTCTTGGTGTGGCATTCTTTTACTTCCTCCAAACATGTCACTGAACAGGATCTCATTACAGCACATTAGTCAATATGATGTCATTGAGTCACATGGGTTGACCTTTGCCTTGGCCTTTGCCGCCATATTGAAAAGAAGCGGTGGGGTTTGCAGCGGCCATAAATCTGCACTGAAGAGATACTGTAAAACTGGACAAAAGGATATTCATTTTATAATCAGTTGGCTGTATCTGAAGCTGAGTGTCTGCTCCCTCACACTGCATGGTCTTGCCTTTGAAGACTACACAAAATTTCTCTGATGCTTTCAGGAAACAAAGTCTTCAAAAACTGGGCAACTCCAAACCTGGAGAACGCAAAAATGCAGAAATATGGCAGTATGACTAAGCACTTAACTAACGTTACGGATAGCTATGAGTAAGCACAGAACACTGCATCAAAGCAATAATATCATTTTCACCACTGAATCCAGTGGGATAACACACAATGAGCGCAACACAGTATGACCACAGGCGACAGCAACCCAAAACTCTAAAATATAAAGGACAAATGAGTCAGTAGCATCTAATTACAATAACTCTGAGGCAAATTGTTCAGAGACAGTACATCAGAGAAAGAGAGAGCCTCCTGGAAACTTAATGCTTAAATCTAGAGAGAATACTGTCATGAAGCTTAATGGTAATGTATTATTCAGACAGGAAAGATTATTGCTGCATTGCTATCTGAATAATACATTTCTCTAAAAATACAATAAAATCAAGTTGAAGTGTTTTGAACTCCTGCAGTCCACACAGCTGATGACATCATCATCAAGTCATAGGATATTAATGGATATTACATTGGCTAATAACAGCACAGTACACTCAGTTTATGCAATTTTGATGTATTAAGGCTTCCTAAAAAAGTAATTAGTATGAGTCATCACTTTTCCATCAGAGTATCATTCTTGGCTGTTTTCCTGAGACACAGTCAAAAATGGCAATGAATTTGGACACTTCAAGTGACAACAAGGAACTTTCAGGTTTTTTTTATTCCAGCGTCCCCTGTGGACAAAAGCGGTAGTGACACAAGTGTCTACTGTTGTAAAGATCTTTGCTAACACATGCCAGGCAAGCAGAATTCAGCATAACACAGGCAACGCGTGCATTTGTTTTGGAAGCAGGAGAAAGAGCGACCACAGGATGGATCGCGAAAAGGTAATGCATTTATATGTGACTAAGAATATAAGCCAGTTGTATGGCGGTAATGTCCCCAGAGACCTATTACCTTTACTTTCTGTAGGCTAACGTTACACATCCATTTGCATTAACGTCACATGCTAAGGTGCGAACGAACAGCTGTAGGCATATAATGTAATTACATTATTGTCATTGCACAGAACAACAAAATTTGAGGAAAAAAAAGTTTCATCTGATTTTGTTGGAATTCAGACACGATTATGGGCATTAATAGTAACTACATGTATCACTGAGGGTCTCGTTTGCTGTCAAAGGAAATTCATAATCATCAGAAGAATCATGAGTCTGTTTTATAAATACTTAAAAGTTCCTTATAGTCACTTTAAAGATAATGCCGACCTGAGGAACTTTCATTTAGTGTTGATTGTAGCAGCACATGTGGCCAAAAGCGGTACTGCTTACTGTGGTAAAGATCTTGTCTAGTGCAAGCATTTGCTTTGCAAGAGAACGACAGAAACACACCATTTATTTGCACAATACCAGTTTGGCTATAAACGCAAAATATTGACATTATCTAAAAAAAATTATCACCCTGTTTCCAACCATAGATAGTAAAAAAAGAGAACAATGGATCGACCACACTCGTAAGAAAACAAATTGTCTCTTCCGGTCTGTGTGCCGTAAAGCTTTTTGTAATGTTTCTGTTGACAGAGCAGACTGGGCAAAGACATTGTAACAGACAGAGTCTCTGTTGCCGATGTTGTAAAGATGTGAGGCATCAGTATTTAGACTGCTTCATTACAGTTTAAAGTTCTTTGCAGGGACTTTAAAATGTTGCAACTTTCATCCCTCTCATAACATCTTTTTCTCTTTTTTTGACAGCAGGCAGCTGTTTTATGAAAAAGCTCTAAAACCTCTCTGTTCATGTTCAATATCTATTTAGCACTAAAGAGAGAAAGTTAGCAACTACGGTAGCTGGTGAACATAGTCAAGCATTTGTCCGCTAAGAGACAAATTTCCCTCAGGAGTTGATGGAGACCAAAAAACAGAGCTAAAACAGACATAAAAATAAACTTACATTATCAGTTGCTCACAAACACAACTCAGAATGATTGATAACATTGTTTTGTGCCTGCTGGAAGTGTAAATATGTAGCCATTGCTTACAAATCTACTAGAACAACTTAAAAGGGAATTATATGTTGATATTACTGACATCTTGTTTCTGCTGTCCCCAAGTGGCCAAAAAATATTGATAAGGCAGGTGCAGGTTTAATTTTTTTTTCCTCAGCTGAGAACAGACTGCTTTTTATATGTAGTGTATGCAAAGCTGACATGATGGAGATGAATCTTTTTGCACACGATGAAAACCTTCATGATTAGAAATCAAATTTTACAATAGATGTGAACACTTAACATTCAGAAAAAGCTGTTGTCTCTTTAAATTCTCCCTTAGTCATGACTACGACATCATGATGGCAGCCCTTCAAGTCACATGAAGATGCAGTAGATGTTGGGACGTTGATGAAGACACTGTTAAGTCATCAGTATATACAGGTTATGTGTGATGTCACTGCATGGTAGTTACAGCATTATTCATCCCTCTGTCTTCCAGTAGATCCATTTATCAGTACATGGGATGAGTTCATTGACTGTCTCCTCCTGGCCCTAATTCCCTTGTTTAGTGTAGCATTTTCTCAAGAGTCTTCTGACTGTTGCAGGTTGAAATAGGCCACAGTAGCAAAAGATGCAACACTCTGAGTTCATTTCCAGTTATTAAAATAAGTTCCAGGAATTCTGCTGAACTGTGAGCAGGTTTCAGAGGGGTGAAATGACTCTCACTCTGATGCTCTATGTTTGTAAATGCTGATGTCATTGGTCAGACCAGGCGACACGGTGACTGACTCTGGCCTGGGTAAACTGAGGAGCCAACAGTTAAATACGGAGCTCTAAAACAGGGACCTTTATAAATTTTACTCCCATTTTTAAGTGTGAAAACATTTGTTTGAATCAGTGGATGTAACGTAATTAAAAAGTGCAGTATTAAATTTTAAGCTGTGCTTACATGTTTCCATTTTATAAAACTTTAAACTTCTACCATGCTACATTTTAAAAGGGAATAAACACTTTTTACTCCACTATACTCTTAGTTACTGGCTATGTTGCTTGCAGATTAAGATTTTATCCAAAAAAAAACACAAATCTAGGTTACTGCATGATGTTCCAAATATACTGTGAGTGAACTGCAGCAGCAAAAATGCTAATTACAGTATTCAAAATCTATGACCAATCCAATGCTATAATATAAAATAATGAAAAGTATAACACACACAGGGGCCATATTTTGATTAGCAGATACTTTTATGCCTTTTACATGTTGTTACTTTTTTGCTATTTTATTTTAGTTCAGCTGTTTTTAAGTAATCCAGTACTTTTACTGTAACTAAGTTTTTGTTTTGTTTTTTGCATTGTATAGGTTACATTACGTTGCAATACAAAAACTGAAAACATCTTCCATTACTGGTGGTCATGTTCATGTACTACACACCTCCGTGCTTTGTGTTTATCTGTTATTACTCCTGTCGCTCTTGGCTGAATTGTTAGAAGGAAAGGTGTAAGAAAAACTTACTAATACTGTTCCATGTGAATCTGTAGTGGAAAATACAATACAGGCAGCATACTGATGATTTTTTTTTTTTTTTTCAAAAAAGATCCTGTGGATATGTTACAAACTGTTCTCTCTGGCAACTCATCAAATTTACAGGCAAACCTGTTGTTATAATTTATTCATGATTTGTGGAGAAGGGGTCTTATGAGTGTTCCAGTCACAGTAAGAGGGACACCAAAGCAGCTGCTGGCAAACATCAGATCAGAGAACAAATATGCTCACAAGCAAACACACATCCGAGAACACATACGGCCCAACACACAAAAGGACACATCGGTGTCTCCACTCGCCTAGTGTGAAGTCGGCATCAGATTTGAAGTGCACTGGAACAATCACTTAACAACCTTTCAGAAATCATTGGCCGCCAGCTGATTCAGCAAGCCTACTCTCATCCACTCTCCACAATCTGTAAATCATCATCTGTTAACTCAGAGTTCAGGCTGTTGTGCTTTAAAACTTCTGTACCCAGTTCAGTTGGGGGAGTAATGATGATTTAGCAAATCGCAGGACTAGTGTAACAAAGAAAAGCTGACTGTAGTAGCCACACAACTCAATTTCTGGCTTTTAATTGTCCTCATATTAAAAAATTCATTGCAGCATAAGGAGCAGGTGCACATACAAGATACAAAACATGCACACTGGGTGTGTAAGCTGCAACAGTCAAAAACACATGGGACACACATGGCACACTCAGTGCTGCATTAACCCACTCACCAGTTCTGAGGCTCGGGGGTAAGCTGTTGGTGAAGTGCTAAAGAGAAGCCAAAAAATGTGCCACGGTCTCCAAACTTATGCAGTGTGTGAGTAGTATCCAGGTTAAAGCCCCACACTTGAGTCATAAGGGTCAGCAGAGCCCAGAGGAGGGTAGTCCAAGGATGAGAGGAACAAGATGAGAGGGAGATAGTCCCATGTCCCACCGGGGCTGCCATAGCAAGGTGCACAGCAAGTTCAGTTGAAGAGGAGCACAGGGCAGATTCCTTTTATGGCTCCCAGTGAGCTAAAAAATTTTAAAAAATGGGACAGATCCTGAGTAGTCTCCTCTCCTCTCTGGATGCCTCCCTTGTTTCCAATCCTCTTTGCTCTCCTCCTTCGCTCAGTCGTGCTGGCTCTCAACTCCGTTTGCTGCTGTCAGTCTGAAGAGCAGCTTGTGAAAATGTGGCTGCTACTAGTATGTGTGTGTATGTGTGTGAGTGTGTGTATCAGTGTGAGTGTGAGTGTGTTTCTCTCAATGCATGTGCGCCTCCCCCTCCTCTAAGCTCTGAGGGAGACAGAGGACAAGTGCCTTGAATAGCCCGCTCACTCCTCCCCCCTTCCCCCTCTCTCTCTCTCTCTCTTTCTTTCTCTCCCTCAGTCCCTCTACACCCCTCCCTTCCCTCTCTCAGCTGACATCAACACTCAAGGGACTGCTGCCAAAATACCAGGCAAGGTTGTCAAGATACTTGGAGACTATTGAATAGAGAGAGAGGGTGAAAAGACAGCGGACTGCCATATCCGTTGAGTTCACACGGTCCGAGCAGCCGCTTTCCACTCATTGGTGCTGCAGGTGCTTGTAGATCCGGAGAACATGAAAGGGGAAAACCTTAGGTTCAATCTTGAAAGCTAAAAAGCTAAACAGATTAAAAATCGAAAGGGTTTTCTAATCTGAGCTTGAAAGCCCTGACATCTGACTTTTGGTAGCAGCAATCTGGAGTGAATCTGGTAGAAAAAAAGGGGATGAAATGTGCACAGTGACCCAGGAAACTTCATTATATAGACCTTAATGGCAAGGGAGAATGGGAGAAGTGTGCATTCTCAGAGACACAATAAGGCAAATCGCAGGACACCAATAGAGCATATCAATAAAATTTTATTCATTCACTGATATGAATTATAAGTCCTTTATAGCAGTCATTTTCCCACATACAAACAACATATTGCAGCATACCTTAGTGCCCACTCTCAGACAGCTGCGGTTTTAACCAGCTGATCAATCTGTGTGCAGCTGTCAGGAGTGTCACCTCAACTGTTCCACACAATAAACCTCACACACGATAGCTGCACACCAACAAAATGTGAAGATTCAATAAGTCATCTGAGGATGGGTTGATGTAGGGGGATGTGACTTAAGATTTAATCTAGCCAGTAGGTTTCACTGGTAGATGTTTCCGCATACAATGTAGTGCAGCTCAAAGAGCAAGATGAATATATTTCTCTATAAACTTCGATTAACTTGTGCTGTGTATACACAGACGAGTTGATGTCAGAAAAACAATGTGAAGACGCAAAGATTTTATATTGATTACAGAGGCTGGAATATGATGCAGGACCGAAACCTCTAAAAACAAAATGCACCTCTGTTTTGATGGTGAAAGACGTCTCATTGGAGTTATAATGTTCAGCTTTGGGACGTAGTTTGGAGCAGCTATGCACTTTCAAAAAGAAAAAAAAAAACAAAAGCTCAAAGTCTTCTAATTAATGTTGTCTATCTGCATTTGCCAGCAGCTGCTGCAGAACATTTTCATATAACTTAGACATAGCTTTGAACAGGTTATTGTAATTGTTAAATGTATCCTTGATTTTTTTTTCTTTCTTTTTATTTGCACAGAACCTCCAGTTGACTGAGCCATATAGTACACTTGTTGGTATGACAACAAGTGTGAGGTGAGTGTTGATTTGAAGGCAGCAGAGTTCCTTCACAAAACTTGCACAGTAATGAGGATTATAACTTACCTAAGATTAGTGAATCTGGGCACAATCATCAATGTCTACACACAGGTACTGAAGGGACGAGGATCAATGCTTCCC
>JAQLOL010000012.1:12071577-12082941 GCA_029783665.1 Naso thynnoides
CACTCGGTCGAGGAATGTGTAAGCCTGGCTTCAGCTGGGGGAAACAATGACGTAGACGTAAGCTGTGTAGTTTTTACGTTTACGCAATGGCGTAATGTGTGTTTTTCTTCTTCCCCCCCCACGTTTATTCCAGTGAATCAGGCGCCTTGTAATAGTGACCCCATCAGTTCACCCAGTCCAAGAGAAAAGATAGTAAAATGATAGTTTGCTCTAAGTAGGATAAGTGAAACCAACTTGAAAAACTGATATTCACAATATGACTTAAAAGTTTTAGGAAGGAATTCAGATAATGCTTGTGCTTGCAGATAATGCTTGCATGTGTGATGTCTTGTGTATTGTGACTAAAAACAGCCTGGCCTGAAGCACCATTATTGTCCTTGAGAATAAAAACTTACCATACTAAGGTCTACTTATTGGCGTTTTCAGCCATGTCTTGTGACCTTAGTCAGTGAAGGAAATTGAGCAAACTCTTTTGTCGATTTTAAAAAAAAAATGTGTATGTGGATCTAGTGGTAAGAGTTGTTTGTCAAAACTTGATTTTGTTTCACTGTTTTTTCCTCCTCTGTCAGTTATCCATTTCAGATAGTTCTTGTCTGACACATTACGACATTTGCTCTGACCTGAAATAAAAAATAAAAGTTTCAAAAATGCAAAAGCAACATTACTCCTTTGTTGTAAAATTTAATTGACCACCACATCTGCTGACCAGTAAAAGCTCTCCCAACATCTGTCTGTCCTGAGCAGAAAGCAGAAATGGTCTGCATAATGTGTGCATTGTTATAGAATTATTGTGTGTAAAAGTCACTGCAACAGTTTGGATTAATCAGATGCATTTCATTTTTTTTAAAAAAAGGAAAATGGTTGTGTTTTTTGTGGTCTGCGCCTTTAAGGAAACACCCTGTAAAACAGGTTTTTGCTGCACTGGAAAGTTTCAGTTAAGTTGCAGCTGCCATTTTTCAGATCTCGGGACAATCATCATCACCACCGCTGACAATGGATGTGATGTTGCGTCGCTGTCCATTCCTGGCTCGTATGCCCCAGGCCTTCTTCCAGCAGACCAAAAAGTCTCTGGTGGGGTATGCCCAGCGATGCCCCATCATGATGGAGCTTGCTTCTAAACCTATGGCTCCATCAATGGCACGGGCCCTCTGCTCCTCTTCCTCATCCTCCTCCTACCAGAAAACTGAGGACCCTATGTCTGCAAGTGAAGGTGAGGGGTGAAAAAATAGATATGCTGTTTTAAAGTAGTTAATACTATAATATATCAAGTTAACTATCACAGTTAATGAAATGACTGACTGAATTATTGCTATTTATGACACTTAAGTGTAAAACTTGTTTTGTCTGCTTGCAGACCCTAAACAGGATGGGGTGCCCAAGCTGCCTGCTGGCCATCCTATGCCACCCTCAGGCCAGGCAGTAGCCTCCAAATGCCCCTTTCTGGCTGCTGAGATGGGCCAGAAGAACAGCAGTGTGGTGCGGCAGGTCAGCATGGAGTTCCAAGAGGATGTTCAGGAAGTTCGCACCGTCCAGAAAGGTGAGTTTTTTTTAGAGATTCATAAGGCTGAACTGTTTGTATCCGTCATTTTCTACATGATTTTTATTTTGTTTTGTTTTGTCTTGTTCTTTTGTAGAAGTGGCTCCTGTTCAGCTGAAGAAGCCTTCCATGACCAGCACAGTCAAGGGAAGCGGAGATGAGAAAGCAAATCTAATGAGGACCCTCCTGAAACAGCGACCTAAAAGGGTCTCCCATTTGCTTCAGGACAACTTGCCAAGCAGCAGTAAGTTTGATTTGTGCTTTTAAGAAGTTGTTCCCACGGGAAAGTAGTGACACAGATCTGCCTTACTTGGCAAATTTAAAATTATTAGACATTTTGGTCTCTCTCAGTAAATGAGCTGAGACTTTCATCATGTAGGGCATTGCTTCATTTGCCACAGTGAAAGCCACGTTAAGCAAACTTTGTCTTCCTCTTCTGTTACAGTGTCCTGTTTCAAGTATGATGACTTCCTTGAGAAGAAGATAGTCGAGAAGAAGAATGATCACACATACCGTGTGTTCAAGACCGTGAATCGTCTGGCCAACGAGTTCCCCATGGCTGATGACTTCACCGGCTCCTTAGAGGAAAAGAGGGAGGTCTCTGTTTGGTGCAGCAATGATTACCTGGGCATGAGTCGACACCCACGGGTCGTGCAATCCATTACGTAAGTACTAAAGTGGTTAACTGTGCAAGTGTAGTACAGGAAGTATCACACTTGAATCAATCCCTGGGGTCTAGATGTGTTTACACGTTATCAGACAAATATTTTTTCTTGGCTGTTCTCATCTCCTGTTGACACTTAAGTGAATTTGCAGAGAGAAGGAAACTGAGAAAAGTTGAGAAACGGCTTATAATAGCTGAAGACAACCTGACACCCATGAAAGATTTAGTTCTTCCTTTATGGAGTGCAGAGTGTTAGATGGCCTTAGGTTACACCTACACCTAAGTGGGGCCCAGAGAGGTGGGATGTTTTTCTCCTACTCCAGTCAACTTGTTTGAGCTTGCCCAGCTCTCTTTTCCCCATGCATTACTACCAAGCAACTGCCCATTTTAATTATTTAAAACTTTCCATATCATGCAGTCTTGCGCCTCCCTAAACTTACATCTGGCACATAAATTTGTACTGTTTTTGGTGTGCCGCAGAAAAGAGAGAGATCATTTATTTGTCATTGTATTCGTATCCTTTGTTTCCAGTGATACATTACGAAAACATGGCTCGGGGGCAGGAGGCACCAGGAACATCTCTGGGACTAGTAAATTCCATGTGGAACTGGAACAAGAACTGGCTGACCTTCACAACAAGGACGCTGCACTGCTTTTCACCTCCTGCTTTGTCGCAAATGACTCCACTCTCTTTACCCTTGCCAAGATGCTGCCTGGTACATAAAAGCTTCACTAATACACACTTGTAGTTAATCTTCAATTACTGTGTGACAGTCATGCATTCAACAGAGTCATTTAATTGCAAACTCAAGATCTCTTAAACTTACTATCCCTCTTTCCTCTGCTGTTGCAGGTTGTGAGATCTACTCTGATGCAGGCAACCACGCCTCAATGATTCAGGGTATCAGGAACAGCGGTGCTAAGAAATTCATTTTTCGCCACAACGACGTCAACCACCTTCGAGAGCTTCTCCAGAAGGGAGATCCGACAAAACCAAAAATCGTGGCCTTTGAGACTGTCCATTCCATGGATGGTTAGTTTGGATCATGCCATTATTTATTGTAAAGCATTTCTAAAGCTAAATCATTACCAGGTTGCTTATTGATGGTCGTAATAATGCTAGGAATAACATAAGAAGCATGAATGCAGATCACTGTTGTTCATGCTTGCACAAGTAGCAGCATTTGATTAAATGTACCTTTTTAATAGTTGCTGAGCAACAGATATGTAGATTGTAGCTCCAGAGTCTGACAAAAGTACCTTTTTTGTGCCTGTACTTCGGCTAATCAACGTCTTTTTATGCATCTCTCTGTGACACAGGTGCTGTGTGTCCACTGGAAGAGATGTGCGATGTGGCTCATGAGTTTGGTGCAATCACCTTCGTGGACGAGGTTCACGCTGTTGGCCTATATGGTGCCAAAGGAGGAGGCATCGGAGACAGGGATGGCGTCATGCACAAGATGGACATCATCTCAGGGACACTAGGTTAGTTTAGACAAAAACAACAACTATATTCTTCTAAATATGTCGACATTTAAAACCATGAATATACTTCCAGTCCTTTTAGTCTTTGCTCTATTTTTTCATTTATATATGTTCATGAAAGAACTACAAGCTAGCAGGAATCTCATAGCCTTCTGTTTTGTGTTATGAACTGAGTCCTGACTGGTCTGTGTTACCCGGTGTACCAGAAGGCTTGAAAAGGCTGAAGCAGCTCTGTTGTTGCTAGGAGACTGTGAGCTCTTGTTTCACTCTTATTGAATTACTCCTTGTGTCTGTGTGTCACTGTCAAGCTCAGGGGGCATTTCTTTCTCTGAACTCTGCAGCCTCTGTATCTCTGCAGTTGCCATTTCAGGATCATCTAGTTTGTGTGATTACAGCATGAAAGTTTTTTTCAGTGACTGTTGTTTAAAAAGCATTTGCGTTTAACAGATACAGATTAAAGAATAATACCTATGTGTCATGTCCTCTACCAGGCAAGGCCTTTGGCTGTGTGGGCGGCTACATTGCGAGCACCTCTACCCTGGTGGACACGGTGCGTTCCTACGCTGCTGGTTTCATCTTCACCACCTCTCTGCCGCCAATGTTGTTAGCCGGGGCCAGGCAGTCGATCCAGGTTCTTAAAGGTGAAGAAGGCCGTGCCCTGAGACGTAAACACCAGCGGAACGTCAAGCTGCTCAGACAAATGTTGATGGACTCTGGGCTGCCAGTGGTGCACTGCCCGAGCCACATCATCCCAGTTCGGGTAAATAACAGTTATTATATTATGTGGTCTTTTGACTTTAAATATGATAAAAACCAATGGAATACCAAGCCACATTCAATAGTCTGTCTCCCCAGTGTGTCAGTTCTAATAGCTGTGTATACTTTGTTATTTTTAGGTGTCAGACGCAGAGAAAAACACAGAAGTGTGTGACCTCATGATGAGTCGTCACAACATCTATGTGCAGGCCATCAACTACCCAACCGTTGCCAGGGGAGAAGAGCTTCTGCGTATTGCCCCAACACCCCACCACACCCCTGAGATGATGAAATACTTTGTTGGTAAGAAGATGCAGTAGCATAGTACACAAAAAGTTAAAATGTAAATTCACTCTGTTGGAGATGAAATACTTCAGAGATTGAGGGATGGGTAGAAGTTAAGTTGATCTTCACTCCTTTCTGTTCTTCTTATTTAGAGAGGCTGGTGCACACATGGAAGGAGGTGGGCCTGGAGCTGAAGCCCCACTCGTCGGCAGAGTGTACCTTCTGCCAGCAGCCGCTGCACTTTGAGCTGATGAGTGAGCGGGAAAAGTCTTACTTCAGTGGCCTCAGCCACCCTATCTCAGCCTGCGCATAACACTACACACTATTGCTGGCCAGAGATGGCACATACACACTCAACACCCATTCCTTTGTCACTGTCACAGAATGTATTAATTATCTTTGATAAGTCCTCCTACACATATTATTTAAAATATTCTATGTTCAGATGCTCTATATGCTCAAAATAAAATATGAGAAAAAAACAAAGTTTGTGTCCTTTGTTTGGCATTTCTTAAGTTCTAACAAAGCAGAGACTTCTGCTGATTTCATAAGGAACCATGGGTAATACAAATATGACCCAAAAGTCTGCCTTTTAATCAGCAAAGTTGTCCTGTACTAGTCAAAGTACAAATATAGTATAATTGTAAATAGAACTTAAACTGCTAACATAAAAACCTTTTCTTTAACAGGCTGGTTATGCAATAACGGGGTAAACAGTATCAATTAAATGACCTAGACAGACAGATAGTCCAATAAGATAAGTGACAGATGTTCTTCCTAGTCTCAGCTGCATAATGCCTGCGGAGTGCTCCGGAAAGGCTACAAAATTGGGTCACAGCAATTGGTCTGGATCAGTAAATGAAAAAGCCAAAGCTTAGTACCAGAGATGACTTTCAGTCACCTGATATTTTTGGATCCACTGACCTACTTGTGCTTGTGAGAAGTGAGGGACATGGAAAAACATACTGGTGCTCACAAACACCTGAATCGAGACTTCAATCCTGAACCTAGATTCCTGAAAATTGAGATGCTGTATAAAGCATAAAACAGCATGTGATGATAATGCTTATTATTCTTGACATGTACTTGGAAAAAAGTACAAAGACAATATAACATTTTGCCTTCATAGTCTCAATTTTTGTAAGTAGGCTATATTATTTGGAATTTGATGTCTGCAACAAATTTCTAAAAGTTTGGACAAGGATCAAAAAAAGACTTGGAAAATTGTGAAGTGATTTGAATAAACACCTCTTTGGCACGTTCCTCAGGTAAACTGCTCAGTTGGAAGCAGGTGATAATTTATTATGACTGTGTATGAAAGAAGCATCCTCAAAAGACCTGACCATTTATAAGCAAAAATGGGACGAGGTTGACTCGCTGGTCAAACCCATGAAGGATTATTGTACTTGGGCTGACGTCGGTTTAAAACACTTTGTTTACAAATTATTTAAGTCTCTATTCTGTTTTAAATGTGTCCCAGCTTCTTTTGTATTGGGTTGTATCACTGATTTGATTGTCCAAATCTAATTAATATTCAATTTGATGAAACACATTTAGGTCTTTTAATAAAATTAGTCAGCATTAAGATTGTATGCGAGTGGTTACTCTTTGAAAAAAGGAATATTATACGCAAGAAGTCATCTTTTTACTGATCGTGGCATGTTTGAAAATTAAAACTTGTCCAAAGTAGATGCAGTTCTGTGAATTTTACAATCAACAGTGTAATTCATGAAAGCATTATAACTGAATAACAGATTACATCATGTGCTATTATTGTATCAGGAAAAATCAGTGTCTGTGGGGGACCTACTAACCCACTGTCCTGTAAATTCAGATAGGGGTTACATAAAAGTTGCTGTTAGACTTGATGTGACCAGGAATCGTAAAATAAAAGAGGTCACAATGGTCAGAACACATAACTATGCTTGCTCAAAATTCACTTGAGCGTCAGACTGAATCGCACGAAGACAGCTCATGTTCACAGTTTACTGTGGTCGCACATTTGTCACCAAACTGCTTCAACCTAACATAAACAAACCTGAAATGTTAAATTATCTGGATCACTCTTACATCCCTTTTTTTCAGAGTTGCTTTAATTCACACTGATGGCTTTAATAACCATCTAGCCGAGATGGTTCGTTAATTTGAACAGTTTCTCAAGAGTGCAGGTGTTGTAAAAGCCAAAGTTAGCTGTTACTACTACTGAAAAAATGGAAGTGAGAAATATGTTTAGCTGTTACAGAAGAATCGATGTTGCCACAGGTTTGTGTACATAAAGATACTTCCTCTTTTGAGTTGACTTTACTCATCACATGAACTGTCAGTAACATCAGACAGGAAATGTTTAGTTTTGTATCCATGCAAAAACACTGCTCAAATGGTGTTAAATTTTATTTATATATTAATTCTTTGAAATTTGGAATATGAAGAATTTTATAATTGAGATGTTCCCTATTAAGCGCAGTGCTCAGCAAGAGCAATGCGGAGGTGCAGGATTTTCTTCTCTCAATACTGAAGTGGTTCTGTTCAATGCACCTGCATCTGAGGTAGCTGGATGTAGGAATATCTTCTTTAATCAAACAAGATGTGAAAAAGATGCTCAATATCACAACATCTGTGTACTGTTGAGGGGGAAGAAAAATCATAAAAGTGCTTTCTTAGATGCTGCAGATAAAACATGATAAAGAGCCCTTTTCGGCGCCCCCCTACTGGAGAAAGTGTGATGCAGGGCCTTTAGGGTGCTCTTCCAGGGGAGAAAAAGTGAATAGTCTTGGGGGGGACTAGGTGGCACTTTTAATGGAGAAATCAATCAAACCTATGGAGAAAACATGATTAAGTGCCCTCTGAGATACCCCTCTGTTGGAGAAAACAAAATTATAATCTACCATTATCTTATAGTGAATATAATATGCAGTGAAAAGTGCCACCAGGGCAACTTATGCTGCCCCTCCAGTGGAGAAAATGCAATGCAGGGACTATACAGGGCCACCCTTCATCCTAGAAAATTTGAACTCTAAATGCTTTCACAATAAATGGTAAAATTTTTAATATTAATTACTTTCAGATTGGACTAGCATAATAAAAAAATTGAATCCAGCCAGGATTTTGAACTGTTTTACAAAAAATGCATCACTACACAGCTCTCTATGTCCTGGTGCCCCATCATACGCAGCTGTCAAGAGTCACCATAGTTTGTGGGCTTTTTCACTGGCTACCAAGAAACATCTAGAACCATACAATGCTGCATTAAACAGTTTAGTAAACTAAGTTTAGAGGAGAGTTTTTCTGGGAGAGTGAAAAGATGTTTTAATGTTGTGTTTTAATGTTTTAAGATGTTTTAATAACCAAACCAGCATTGTAGGATATAGAAAATGTCAGGTACGTCATTGATATGAAAGTTTGCATAAGAGTTTGTAGTGAAGTCAGACACAAGAGAATGATTTGTAAATCCAGATGCAGAAAGCATCTGGTTTGTATGAGTATTGCAAAAAAAAAAAAAAAAAGTCTACTTCTCTTACATTGTAAGAACTGCCTGCCACATTTTATTTGATGAAAATGACCAAACATGCTGTCATGTTGGAAGCTTCAAGCTTCTGGCTTAATGACTCTCTAACTATTTTTATACCCTCAACTATGTAACTCGTATAACTCCCCCAACACATACACACGCACACACACACACACACAAATAAACTCATGTGAATGAATGCCCACTTTTTAATTTTCAAAGGCTTTAGCTGTCACATGCATTAATGAAGTGTTTTCTCAATCAAATTCCGATACCACCAAACTCTGTGTATGTACACTAAATTTTGCATTTTACATACTATTGCAGAAACTATAAAAATTACATTCAAAACCTAGTGTGACACAAAATTGCTGTAAATGTGATTTGCTAAGTTTTTCTACTTTCACTAAAAATTACAAGGAGGAATTCTTTTTATCTTTTATCTTTTAAATTTTATGACCAGCAGCTGTTCACATGCTATTCCGAATAGATGCCATAAATGCTAAATAAGTAGATATATCTCAGGACTCAGCAATGCAAAAAAGGAAGTCTTTTCCAGTGTATTACAGTTCATAACCAAGAAGTAATGTGGATGAGGACTTGTGGTCAAAAGCAGAAAACAGGATTGACCAGTACTGCAAATATGCAATGAATGTGCCTAGTTTTGTGTTGAAATACTGGCATTACTCAGGTTTCATTATATTCACTCTGGATGGGTCATAGTGACATATAGAGACAAGCAACTATTCATACTGACATTCACACCTAGTGGCAAGTTGATCCTGAAAGGGCCTAAAGTGCTTAATTTGTGCATCTAAGATGTTGAATCAAATGTTTGGCAGTGCTGCATGTTCATGAGGAGAACTGTGTGTAAACCATGTTCATATAAACTGTAAATCAAAATCTAAAATGTCTTGGTTGTGTGTATGTGTGTGTTCTTGTACTTGCACCTTAGTGAGGAGAGAAAGAGAGAGAGAGAGACATGTTGCTTTGCGTGTGATCTCCTTGACCCCCATGGGAAGCTGTATGTGCTTCATCCTTATCCACCATTTCCATGACTACTGATTCATGGCTGCCAAATTCTCAGGGTCCACAGAAATGGAAGGAGCAAATGAAACCCACAGAAGGCTCTCAGAGAAGGTGAACAGAGTCAAATACTTCTCACATCGAATGATTCAGCTTATCTGCTTGGTTACAACACTTTGGAAATCACACAAAAGGAAACCAGACAGCCATTTACTCAAAAGAACTCTTAATTATCTGTAACCAAGCCATTCAGTTGACATTTTCAGAGAAAAAAAGATTTTTCAGTGGCTTGGTTTAATTGTTTTGACAGCAGGCAAGGAAAGACCAGCCCACATTGGAAGCTTGTTGCATTTATAAGTTCAAAACTAGCATAGTTGTAATGTAAATGGATTCACTTTTATAATACTTTTTTAGTCTTTTGACCACTCAGAGTGCTTTAACAGTACAGATCAGCATTCACACATCAATGAAGGAACCATGCAAGTTCAGCATCTCAGCCAAAGACACTTTAACGTGCAGACTGGAAAGGCCGTTTATCAGACCACAGACCTTTGAGTAAATAACAGCCCACTCTCCTGAGCCACAGCAGCTAAACGTTACCGCTAACCATTTATGAGAAAGATAAAGATAGAAGTACTTGATTCGTCACATATACAGCATACAATGAAATATGTTCTCTGCATTTAACCCGTCCTTAAGGAGCAGTGGGCAGCCACAGTGCAGTACCCAGAGACCAACAGTTTGATCAAGGGTGCTGACTGGAGATACACCTTGCATGCACGTTTCGAGGGTGGGGGAATCCAGAGTACCTGCAGAAAACTCGCACAAACATGGGAAGAACATGCCAACTCCACACAGAAAAATTAAACGATTAACTGATTGAGTTTAACCGATTTACGTGCACAAACAAATTTTTTGCAGAGAGTAGTAGTTGTAACTAAGTATTTATCACATACATGTACTGAATGCTAGCTTATCTTTTGCTAACTGAACAAACTGACAAAGCTAGTGTTAGCTTGCTAAAAAGGAGCAATAAAGAGCAAAAGAGGAAATGGAAAATAGCTTATTTACATACTTTTAGTAAGAATGTAGACCAAGGTTTTAAATCACATTTCACCCAATTAACAAACACCTCAAAAAGCAAATTACTCTAAACAAAAATATAAAATGAAATACTTTTCTTCTTGCATCTTATTTCTTATTAAGTTGAAATGAAAGATCAAAGGCTTGTATGTACACATAAGGCTTATCGTTCTCCATGTTGTTCACAAATTTTTTAATACAATGTCAATGAGCACAACTCCGCCAAGATAATCCATCTACCAGACAGGTGTGGCATATTAAGACACTGATTATCAACAGGATTTGTAAAGCGTTCCAAGGGCTGGTCCCACTTAAAAGCCAATCTAAAGTGTGCAGTTATATCATCAGACACCTCCTCACTAATGTTGCAAGTTTTGTGGGAGTGGTATTTGGTATGTTCACTGCAGGGATGTTTACCAGAGCTGTTGACCATAAATTGAATGTTCCTTTAGCTACAAGAGTATAAGTTGTGTGTTTTGTGTGTTTTTGTTTATAGAAAGAGCAATTTTAAGCTGATAGGCCTCGGACGCTACACTACAGGTAATATAAGCCATCTCCAATGTGTTTGGCAGTACATCAAACCAGGGCCGGCCCATGGGTCTGTTGGCTGTTGGGTCCTAGGCAACATAATTTAACCCTTGAGTAAAATCTGTCCCAACAGTCCCTGACATTAGGGCTGGGTATTATCAAGAACTTCACAATTCAATTTGATTTTGATTCTTTGGGTCACGATTCCATTCAATATTTATTCCATTCAATATTGATCAATAATAGGTGTAGATGACAGAAATACACAGATAATTCCTTAGAGTACCTTATGGTATCTGTTAAAGAATAATGCAGTCTTAAGTCAATTTATTCTTACAGATGAAATGAATCTGATCACAGTTTATGACCAATTCTTTCGCTTCTTTGTCACCAAGATACATATTAAACCCATTTTTCACAAGACACATCTTCTGAACATTCTGACATAAAAATGTCATTTCTTTAGACATACAAATCAGGAGAAAATTAACT
>JAQLOL010000012.1:12089665-12112721 GCA_029783665.1 Naso thynnoides
CAACTAGCAGCTAGCTGTAAACTAGCGTTAGCTAGCCGGTAAGCTAACAGAATAGTGTCGTTTTCTCATTCATCGTAATAAGAAAATACAGCACAGTGACGGCTGTAACGCTCAAAATTAGTCGTTATTAACCGTTATTCATATCAGATATAAGGAAAGATGAATTCTGCACAGGTGAGTTAAACGGTAATGTTAAATGTTAACGCTAGCTTTGTCACTTGTTTGAGCATAATGAGCTGAAGTTCGTTTCTCGTTTGTAGATTCAAGCTATTTAAAAGTAGAAAGTGTATAGTAACGATAGCATGTGAGGATTACTTCTATATTATATGGTGGCTTTCGCGTTAATACTAATCGCCCCAAGCTCAACTGTTAAGCATATATGAGGCTAATTTCAACCAACATATGAGAAACTAATTCAATCCTGGTGACATGAAAAAGAAGTAGACTATATGGCGTTTTTTTTCTCCAAAATTCTGATGTGTCGAACAACGTCAAAGAGAATCACGATTCTGCTATTTTTTTACTGCAAGGGATTTGTATCACGTAGATAAACCTAACAGTATCCATTTTTAATTTTTGCTCAAAACTATGTTACTTTTTCCTCTGTATTACCGATTGTATTGTCCTCTTTGAGAGTTTGTATTTTGTTATTTGATGAAAAAAAAAAGTAATCAGAAAATAAAATAATAATTTTTGCCCTATAGTTTCAGGTGACTTCTCAACAGGGCATTTCCTTTTCAATGCAAATTTAACTGTCGTTGCTGAGCTGTCGGTGCAGTTGCATCTTTATGGCGAATAATTTGAAAAACAGGCACTATATTGATTTAACAATTGTGTGTACCAAACTTAGAGAGTAACGAATTCAGAGAATTGCTCCAGGAAACATCTAATCATATGCTTAAAATGTTTTTTTTTTTTTTTACATTTTTTTAATACTAGTTTTGGATGAATTTTACAGCTATGTCGCAGTTTTGTTCTCTCCACAACTGAACTCATCAATGTTCGTCTCTTGTTAGTGTTATGGGGTATCATGATGAAAAAAATCCAATATTTGCAGTGGACCTATATACTTTGGGCAGATGTACCCAGAAAAACACAAGAGATACAATTTTAAGTTGTAACTGATTTTAAAATGTGAGCTTTAAGCAAAGCAAGTTTACATTTTAAGGAATTTCATGGTAATAATGTAGAATTAAAATAAATATGATCCCGAACTAAATGTGGTTTGTTTGGAGTCTCTATGTAGAAAAAAAACATACCAACATGAAACTAACTTCGTTGTTACGACTGTTTATTTGCATACACCATGTATTTATATAAAAGAAAAAGCAAGTGCAGTTTAGAAAAATAGTACAGAACTTTGCTTAAAACCAGTCGGACCTCCGCCTGCACAATACATTATCCGTCACAATTCCCTTAAGTCCTTTTCATTTCACTATGTTAACTCTCGACGCCATATTTGTCAAAGTGCCTCATAATGATGCCGAGATCCAGCTCTACAGTTCCCATGGCTTCGGTGTGCAGTCTGTATCTGTCCGCCCCGCTGTATATCAGGTCCGGGCTGCGGAGCTGGGGTCCTCCGCCGACAAACATTTGCGCCAACTGCTCTTGCCAGGAGCCGAGCGGCCTCCATGTCACACAGCTTATCCGGTGATGTCCGGGGCTGGAGGGGACATGGCAGTATCCGTAACCGTATAGCTGACAGCGTCCGAAAGAGTCCTGGTGCCACACTTGGAGGTGAAGCTTCGGCCAGCCCTGCAGTCCCTTAGTAGCGTAGTGCAGATCAATCGGGTGGCTCCAGAACGCCATGTCTCCTACTTGGGGGATATCTACCTGGGTCTGACCCTCCTTCAGCCCAGAGAGAAGACGCCATGCTCCTCCCGTATGAACTCCCCATTTGCAAAACAGGCTGTTCTGTGGAAAACCTCTGCCCCCGACGATCTGGCCTATGATATGCAGCTCTGCCATGTTCCGAATGTCCCTTTATACAAAAACATTCAGGTCTTGAAGTCCTCACCACTCGTCCTCTGGGCTAACGGCTAGTTAACGGGCTAGCAACAACGCTGGCAACTAGCACAGAATACGTCTCCTTGGTAACTCGGCGTGTGCCGCGGGAGCTTTTCACCCTGTGTCTTGCCTTTCAGGCAGCACTTCCGCTTAAAGATAGTGGATATTTAAATAATATGAAAACCAATCCAAAGCTTTCCCAAATTATTGTTCCTTTTTCCAACACACCGCTAATAATACTGATGAGAATAGATCATTTGAATGGTGAAGATTATTTGCAGCTGCGCAAACTGTGAATAGCCTAACTGCCTTCCCGTTCTACTCCGTTTCCCAGAAAGCCCTTACAGGACAGTGGGCCAGTCTAAACATTACCAAGACCCTTGAACTGAAGCAGCAAGGTGGAATTCAGCTGTAATTAATTTTAGTATATTAACACATCAGCGTCAGTGTGATCACTGTGTTTGAGTGAACTCACTTTGCTCAGGCAGTGTTAGAACGCATTCTGCCTCATAATGTGGCACAAATGTATTCTGTAGGCTTGACTTGCATCCAAGCAACTGTTCTTTACAAACGGGGTGCCGGTAACTGCACAAACATTTTACTTATCGGAGAGAATGTCATCAGTTTTTAGTGAGGTATGACATTTGGGGGTCAGTTACTTACCTTGCCAGGCCACTGTCAGTCACTTCATGCACCATTTTTTAACTATAGATTGTTGCCTCTTTAGTCCGGACTAGTTACTATTAGTGAGAAAAACTTACTTGAAACAGGTTTTCATGGGCTTTTATATGGCTGCTGATATTTGTCTCTCTCTGTCTGTGTCTCTCTCCATATAGTCTGATCCGACTCTTGAGAGACATTTTAAGGGTCACAGGGACTCTGTGACAAGTGTGGACTTCAGCTGTAACATGAAACAGATTGGTAACTGCTACTCCATTTGACTCTGTGTTTGTCTGTAGCTAGATAATTCGCAGCAGATGTTCTCTGTGTGGTGTGTTTTCTTCATGTGTTTAGTTAACTCACCTGTGCTCCCTACTCTCTCAGCCACAGGCTCTATGGACTCATGTGTGATGATCTGGAACATGAAACCTCAGATGCGAGCATATCGTTTTGATGGACACAAAGATGCTGTCACTTCTGTTCAGTTTTCTCCCTCTGGCCACCTGGTGGCCTCTGCCTCCAGGGACAAGACTGTACGGCTTTGGGTGCCCAGCTTGTGAGTTTTGCAGTATTACACTTTTATGCATTTTTTAGCACACCTCTCATAAAAACAACAAAAACAAGACGTTTAAACTGAGTGACCTACATCTACCAGCTCAAAAAGAGGCACATCTCTGAACACCGAATAACTTTAGATTTTTTCAAACTTCAGTATGGTCTTGGTGTTTGTGCATGTGTATACAGGAAGGCTGAGTCAACAACTTTCAGGGCTCACACTGCCACCGTGCGGAGTGTTAACTTTTCTGGTGATGGACAGACTCTGGTTACAGCCTCTGATGACAAGACCATCAAAGTGTGGACCGTTCACAGGCAAAAGTTTCTCTTCTCTCTCAACCAGCACATCAACTGGGTCCGCTGTGCCAAGTAAGCTGCACACACACACACACACACACACACACACACACACACACACACACACACAAAATTGCCCGTCTGTCCATGCTGATTAATTCAGTGAGACATGAACACATAAAAGTCTGTGACCACATCTCTCCATCACCACCACTTTTTTGCAATTAGATATTATTGTCTGCTGCAAATGTTTTTACTTATTCTATTATTTGTTGTATTTTTTTTTTTTTTAAATCCGTTGTTATTAATTCTGATAAAACTTTAATAAATAAATGTCACTAGTAAAATTAAAGCTGAAGACTTCGATCATGGCCAGTTTTTGTTCTTAGATTTCCAATGCATCCCTTGCAGGTTTTCTCCGGATGATCGTCTGATTGTTTCATCCAGTGATGATAAGACTATAAAGCTGTGGGACAAGAACAGCAGAGAGTGTATCCATTCATTTTATGAACATGCTGGGTGAGCACTTGAGGAAAGAAAAATACGTTGGGGTGAAAATGGTAATAAGAAATGTTATGATGTATGTAGCTTAGTTTGGGAGACCAATGAAAGCAGCATTCATATTTTCTCTCGTGTCTCTTCTGCTATTTTTGTAAATGTTGAGGATTTATAGTATTATATACTGTGTGTGTGTGATTTAATTTTTGAAACAGTAGTTATACTGATGTTACAGCTACAAGAATTAAAAAAGGTGACAAGTCCCTTAACTGTTTGTCCTGTTAAAATTGCTGTAACTGAACATTTATTCATTCATCACGAACTTCTCTCAGAAAAGCATCAGCTAAGAGTTTTAAAAGCAGAGTGGCTCTGATTTTCAAATAAATTTTTTTTAAAGTAATCCCAGTCAAAATTTTCTCTGTTGAGTGTTTTCAAGTAATATTTTAGAAAAGTGCTTTTGTGTTAGTGAATGTCATTAGTTAAATGCTTCAGCAGTAATGTAAAAATTTTGACCAAGCTACTTTCTTTAAGTGCCATGTTTGTTTTCTCCCAAGTTACGCAAACCACGTAGACTTCCATCCAAGTGGAACATGCATCGCTGCGGCCAGCACTGACAACTCTGTCAAGGTGTGGGACATCAGGTCCCATAAGATGCTACAGCACTACCAAGGTAAAGTCACATTGAAAGACACATGAAGGAAGTATTCAGATTTCCATGAAGTCATTTGAAGATTGTGTGTTATTACCACAGCAAAACCCCAGTTTGCATTCACTTAATGCAAAATTTGAAATTTAAGTCGCATCGGTACATAACACGCGGTCTGTGCAGAGGGTGAATTTTTTTCCTACAGCAAATTACTAATTAAAACATTTATACAAGTTATTTCAATACTATTTTATTTTTCATTTCATTTGAAACACATTCAAAACACACATAAATTAAACTTTCTTGGCTTTACAACTTGGTCGGGTGCAACATTAAAAAAAAAAAACATCACCTCTTTCACTTCTGAAACAACGCAAGTGTTTGTTTTACCAGTTCAAAGTGGATCCAAACAATTTTTGATTGTGCCACCTACAGTCAGCAATATGCAGTTTCTGTGCAGTTATGAAGCGCTTTCTAGATTGTCTGTTTTTGCCAAGTCAAGTTTGCAATCCTGCAAGACAGAAGTTAAGCTCGGCCTGCGATGTTGTTGATGGTGTTAGCTGCAGTGGTGGACATGAAGGTGCATGTCTGTGACAAATAAAGCGCCATCTTTTGGGTAAAATACATCACTCTGCATTTAATACTGGTATATTGGTCGCACCCGTATATAGAACGCACACCACTTTTTTGATGGTAAAAAAAAAGGATATTAAAAGTGCGTCTGATACACTTGACTTGGTGCATCCATATGCGGTTTGGGAGAAAAATGCCTTTGGTTTATTATTAAATCAGCTTTACTGGCCAGTTATCTGTATACATGCAAGGATTTTGACCCTGGTGTCACGTTGCTCTCAATGTTCTTAGACACAGATCCAAGAACAGTTCACAGGAAGATAGAAACAGACGCACAGCTAAAAACAAGGACAACAAAACGAACAAAGACAAATTCAGCCAGACTCTGCAGTACACTCAAGGAAAAGTTTCACACTAAAAAGTGAAAAATACTGTATGGCCACCACTTTTGGCAAATCACCAAAATAACACCAAGATAGGATTAATCTTGAAAGCTCAGGATTTAAAGTGGTGATCAGGATTCATGCTTTCCTGCATATTCAGGAGACCAAATGCGGATGCCTTTTTGTCAGCCTGATTGTTCTAGTCAGCTCTTTTAAATGGATTTGAGTTGTGAGATCTAATAATGGATAATCACATCTGTCTGAGGGGACAGGACATGAAGATAAAAGCTTTTCCTGTCTTCTCATTTCTTCTCCTTTACCTTGTGCTTCACCTCCCACACTGCAATAAATTAAGCAGCCTTAAGTATGAAATTATTGTTTAAATGTGGTGTCATAACTGTTGGATAGCCATGGAAATTACTGGAAATTAAAAGTTTGTTGAGTTGTCTTTTAGTCGTTAAGCATTAGGTTCTTAATTCCTCTGTTTTTGTGTGTTTTGAGGTGATTACCCTGCTAACTATCTTTGTGTGAAGCTAAGCATTACCAAAATATACATACCTATTGCTCTTAGTGTTGTTGGATGCAGCTTTTCAGCATCTTTTTGCAGCTACAGGTATTTGCATATCTTATTCATGTCATAGCATCTTGCACCCAGCAGAGGGACCTTGTCGCGCATCGAATGTCTGCTGCCCTCTTTTTTTTTTTTTTTTCAGGCAAGAACCCAGTCACCACATGCTGGAGTATTTCAAGTCCAAGAATGTTTCAAGTAGTTACCACAGGCTACTGTACTTGACATACTGTACTGATATGTGTGGAGGAAAGCTGATGTGAAGCCACTTTAGTTTTGCAGGTGCTGAGGCATTGTGATGTACAGCCGCAGCACACTTAATTGGGATCTGGACAACCATGTCAGCAAGCATCTGCCCCGCTGAAGTGTCCTGACGCAAGACGCTGGACTATTTAAATGCTTCTCAGATGCTTTTATTTAACTGACCTGCCCCCTGACTTCCAGTTAGGAGACATGAGAAAATTATTCTGTGAATATCGATAAAGTATACGTAGTTTTTTTGTCTCTGTTTCTCTGTAATAATGTTTTGTCATTTTATGTTATTTTACATGCAGAACAGGTGAATATGTAAGACTTCAACATACAGTAAAGCCTGATAAACAGCAATGTTGCTTTATTTTAGGATACATTTTTAAGTTTAAATTAGAGTAACAAAATGTCTGTTTTAGTGTGTGTGTGTGCGGGAATGAATACATTTTTGAAATGTGATGAAATTGGCTTGTCTCTACTTTTGGACAGAAATGTGTAGGGCTGTTTGAACTTAGGATAAAACTAGGTTTTAATGCTTACGTTAGAATTAAATTTAGGTTAGACTAGACATTTATTTGTGACGGTTTAGGTCAGGCATCACCAAATGGTGGTCTGCGATCCAGGCAAGGACGAAGGGGTGGCTCTGTCTGGTCTTGTTACCAATTTATTTGACTGAGAAGACCCCTGGTTTAGGTGAAGGGGCAGGGTAATGCATTATTTCGGTAAGCGTCATCACAAGTATTGAAGTATAAATGTGTGTGTGTGTGTGTGTTTTCCAGTCCACAGCGGTGTCGTGAACAGCTTGTCTTTCCACCCGGCTGGTAATTTCCTCATCACTGCATCCAGCGATTCCACAATGAAGATACTGGACCTAGTGGAGGGCAAACTACTGTACACACTGCATGGACACCAGGTAAACGCACACACACAAGCACACGAAGAGCACAGTTCATGTATCCCACAGGCCTACCCGCAGGTCACATCTGTAGTGTGGTTTGCTTTCCTGTTTGTGTGTTAGTGCAGGTTTGGACAGTTATGAGTGAGTGTGTTGTCTCCTTTGTGCTTGTTTGATTGTCAGAAGTGTGTGAGTGTGTGTGATGCCTTTTTTTTTTGTATGGGGTGTATTTTAGTGCTTGCCAGGCGAGCGGGCAGCCCACTCACGATGACTCGTCTCAGGGTTGTTGGAAGGAAACAGAAGTGTATTTCTGCCTCCGTCCCTCTGGATCCTCTCCTTCTCTTCTTCTCTTTGTCTCTGTTTTGTTTTTGTCCCGTTCTTTTTCCTTCAACTGTGACACTCCTCTCCAAGTTTTTTGGGGCTTGTTTTAGCATGGCTGCTGTCATTATCATCCTCATTTTTCTCCATGCCCGTTTCTGTTTGCTCCTTCCTCCTCCCTTTTGCTTTCCTCTCATGTACTCGCATTTTGGCTGGCTGGACTAGTTGGCCGGACGGCTCGCTGACTGTATCTGTTTGTTTGAACAGCTGATGGACTGGCTTGCTGGCTAGTTGTGGAAATTTTGCCAGTACCACATGTGGTCCATCTGTTTATCTATCCCTCTGTACATGTTGCCTGTCGCTTATTCTTTTTTTGTGTGTGTGCATCACCTGTGCATCTCTTCAACAGCTTGCCAAAACTCTTGTTTTTGTCAAGATAAAAAAGCACCTTTCCCCCTTCTCTCTTCACACCTCCAAATTTGTCATCTCCTGCACTTTGTCTCAATTCTGTTTTTGTTCTTTTTGGCTCAGTGGCGACTCCACCAATCTGTTGGTGCTGGGAACGCTCAGGGTGTTAATTGTCTCTCCAGTCGCATAGCTAGAGATGGGAGAGACCCCCATCTGTTAGGTGTGGGTGTGTAGGTTTATATGTGTTTATATGCATGTGTTCTTCTGTGTATGTGTGGCTCCATTTGCATGTACTGTATGAGAAAACACACAAGGGCTCAGAGGAAGTGTTTTTTTTTCTGCTGGATCTGACAAATGTGTTGTTTACCTTGCCGTAGGGGGACCTCACCTGGCTGACAACTAACTTCAATAGTGCGATCCAAAACTTTTTATGAAAAAAGTACATTTAGCTTTTAAAGACCCCGTGGAACAGATAAGATTTGATTTTAGAGGCCAATAAGTAGATGTTGTACCTTTCTGTTAAAGGTGCTTTGTGAAGTTTTTGGCCTGCAGGAGCGCTGTGGAGCAATATGGGTCTCTGTTTTGTTTGTGTCTCCTGCACGTGCATTAGGACGCACATGTACACATGCTTCATACAGTTGGTGTGATACACAGTCCTACAGATGGTTTCATGCTATTCCACTAATTAACAGTTGGTAAGAAATGTAGCAATGCAAAAGGAAGAGAAGACTGCCTCTTCTGTGAAGCTTCATTATGGTGAAAAAGACTTTTTGACCCAGAGCTCATCACACGTGATTCAGTCATGGACACTATAATCAGTCACCTTAGTCACCTCAAAGGATAAACAGGATTTTACTATTTTAGCACTTTTGCCAAGAAATGTGTCCAGAAGGTATTATAAGACTGGTTTTATGTTGAAAATATACCCATCAAATACCAAACGAGCCAAAGAGAGTGCGGTCATCCCCGTCTGGCACGTCTGAATTCAGCATCCCACTTCTTCACCACGCTGTAAGTGGTGGCACTGTACCCTACTTGTGTCCCCATGTCCCCATGGACCTCATTCGGTGAGGCCTTCACATGAAGGTAGTGGATGACTTCACAAAAGCCTATACTGTCCATTTTCTCAGCAAGTGCTGACTTGTAGTTTTTCAATTACCTGAAACAGAGATTCTGCAGACGTTATTAAATTCAAACTTTTTGCATAATTGCTCAAAGAGTTGAACTGCATGAGTAACTCATTAATCACCCCGCGTAGACCTTCAATACATTACTGGTGCTAATGCTGGGGAAAGAACAAATGTAGACCTGCAGGTTTTGCTTAACATTTAATGAGATTTTGCTTACAGACAGTTTGAAGGGGCAGAATTTTGAAGTAAAATGCACATATTGAGTACCAGTCTGATACTAGTGCTCTTTGTCCTTTTTAATTATGGTATTTAACTGCTCTTAAAAGGAAATATGAAAGAAATAGCAGTGTACAAAATATAACCAGTGTGAGTATATAATCCCATCAGACATAACTTTATGGACAGCGTGGTCTGTCTGGTTTTTGCAACCCTTGTTCATTTATCGGTACATAAAATGTGCCAATTAGGTTCATTGCCCTGTCAGAGTCTTGCTGTGTGTGTGTGTTTGCGTGTGTGCGTGTGTGTCTGGCTATGGCAAGTGCCAGCCTGGCAGCAGGCATTAGTCAGAGCAGAGACAGAACATGCTGTCTGTCAGGCCGTCGCGTTGCCATAGTGACACTGTCTGCTTCTCTCAGGTGCTTCTGGGAAACCATTCCTCACCCAAACCAGTCTGTCTGGGTGCCAGCCACAGGACACAGCTCCTTTTTTTCCTTCTCAGCTGCCTCCCTGTCTGTTTCTTTTTTCCTTCTTTTGTTTGTTCTCTCCTTCATCTTCTCTTTGAACGCAGTCAGAGGGTTCAGGCTGTAATCGATGACCCCATTTTGCACTGCAAGGTAGAGAAAAGAATAAGTCGAGAGAGAAAGAGAGAGAGAGTGTTTTTAGTTTTGAGGCTTGAGTCTGTCTGTCATACATGTGCACGCACACACACACAACTTGCCAAAGTCCCAACACCCCCAGGTAATGCTTTTTGGCTCAGACCATGTGTGACCTCACTAAGGATGGGAATCAAGAACCAATTCAAACTGAGAACTGATAACAAATTGGAATCAGCATTGTATGCCTCAAAAACCTATCAGTATCTCCTATCAATGAGCAGGCATATGATGCCGAAATGAAAAATGGCTGCAGCCTGCTGACTGTCTGCAGCAAACTCATTGATAAACAGTGGTGATAATAAATCAGTTGCGATGTTGATACTGAGAACCCGTGTAGACCTACGATTTCCACAAGAGAAAACTGATCAGGAATTTTTAATGGCATTGGTATCAATAAAATCTTACCTCACCTCACCCGAGTCTCTGCTTTCTGCTATTGATTGCTCTGCCATGGTCCCTTACGCCCACCACCTCCTCCACACACACTGATGCAGGAGCTTATGTTCCGATCATAGTTTTGTTTCAGTTTAAAATCACAAAATAACCCACTCATCCTTCCAGCTCTTGTTCAGCCGTGACTTTTAAAGCAGATGTGTTTTTACACATTGTCATTTTTACACTCTGTATTTCATTAACTTATGTAATGTTTCCTTTCCTTCATGTATTACATTAACACCTACACTTTCACTGCAGCTACATTGCTTGGCAGAAGAAAAAGATTTATTATTATTTATACTGTGTGTAAGTTTTGAATATGAATGAAAGGGGCCAAAAACACAGACAGCACACTTTTTCAGGTACATTTTCTTCAGCTTATTGATTAATCAGATTTTTTTCCCCCAGAGTTATTGATTTATATATGAACTGAATAAAATTACCCATAACAATTTTGTGAAGCTCAAGGTTACACATGTCTATAAAAGCGCTTATTTCTGACCCAAACCAACAAATTTTCAGTTTTTTATCATCTAAGACAAAAAAAGCAAAAGTTCACAACTAACAACTTGTTGCATATTTGTACATCTGTTCTTGCTGACTGTTGATTAAAGAGCACCATTTCATAACAACAGTCACATTGCTTTCTTGTTAACTTGTGCATTTTGCGGCTAAGAGTTTCAGGATGTTTCTTTTTGTAAGAAAAATGAGGAAGCTTCATGAAGCCGACCTTCATGACATGATTCCACTGTTTATCTCTTCATCTGTTTCTCCTCTCTTCTCCACAGGGTGCAGTGAACTGTGTGGCCTTCTCCAGGACAGGAGAGTTCTTCTCCTCTGGCGGTTCTGATGAACAGGTGATTACTCTGTCTTGATCCTAAAACATTTGGCCAGATTTGGCCCATTGATTGGCTAGCTGGTGTTTTGGTAGCCAAAGACGCATATCAGGTGACTTCCTTATGTGACGGATAGTGACACCAAAGGATTTAGTGACAATTTAGGACACAACACTAACAAAACATTAAAGGGAATCCATTAGATTTGTGTCATTACAATGTGGGTAGAATGCGAAAATGAACAAAAGTGAACTTCTCTCCATGTTCCCTGCATTTAAAGTGTTTCATGTCATCAGACAGACTCTTGTTAGCTCTGTTTGTTTAAAACTACGGATTGTGCTTCCTTATTTTTGTATACCCCCCTCCATGGACACAAGAAGATGTAGCACTAATTTTAAAAATATCTGCATCCATCCTCTGCACTTTCAGCCAAGTTTGATGAAGATTATCTTTCCAGTGGTGAAATCATACCTTTAATATGGAGAGAAAGCATATTGTATTTGTGTCGAACATTTCTTCCTTTTTATATAAGATTTTTTCTAATTTGACTTCGGTGTATTATTTTGGAAGAAGAAAACAATTTATATTCACCTCACAGGTGATGGTGTGGAAGAGCAACTTTGAGTGCACTGAATGCAGTGATGGTGTCAAGCTGCAGCATAAAACTGCTTCCAGCTTGCAGGCACCATCAGGCAGCTCCACAACTCACCCCTCCTTCAACTCACATCCACCCATGCTCCACAGCCAGGTAAGTTCAGACAGCTGGAGACAGTCAGCTTGGATCCAGAATTCTCTGCTTCAACTTTGCTCCTTTACACAAATGACTTTATTCAGTCACATACCCTGTCACCTTTCCTTTCCCTAACACACACAACACCAACATGCACATATTACTAGTGTAATAAAGTAAATAAATATGTACCTACACATGTTTAAACTTCATCTGGAAATTGTTACTCATTTTGATTTTCAACTAATGTAGAAATGAGTATTGCCTGGCTTTATCTTTTTTAGCATTGCTTGTTTTTTAATTTATTGTTTATTTATTCATTCATTTATTTTTGGGAGTTTCTGCTTTACTGGATACTCTTACAGTGAAGATACAGACAAGAGGTTGTTGCAGTTATTTGGTTTGCGTCTTCGCCTCTAAGCCACCAGGTTTCCCCATATTTTAACTGATTTTACTATTTCAAAATGTTATAGTTGTTATATGTTATATCACTATGTGCTTGTCTTGAAACTTTTTAAAATTTGGTGCCACAGGCTGCAGTTTACAACTAATAAAAGGTTTAGAAATAATTAAGAGGATTTTGATGTTCATAAAGCTCAAGCAAAACCCACAAGAAGACAATTCATGTAAACAACTCATGTAAAAGTGGGTCATCTTAGATTTTGACCAAAAGGGTTTGTACACACAAGTGTACACACACACACACAGTGTTTATGTATAAAGGCTCACGTTTGTACACACAAGAAAAACATATTGAAACAAGTGTGCTTCCCATCTTAGAAATAAAGATAAAAATACACATGAACATGCACAGATGCCCCTCAGTATTTCATACTGCCTGTGTGGCAGCGTATTTCCTCCCTGCATATCCTTCTTTTGAAATCTGCAGTGTGGACCGAAGCTACATTCATATTTCAAATGCAGGATGAAAATACCTACTTGTTCCTACAAATACTTTTTGACAATTATTTTTTCCGTTTTTCTGACCACACAAAACTGGTAAGAGTATAGATATTTTACTGTGCCTCAGGTGAGTTTTGAAAATGTAGATGATGATGCCAAACTACGAAAACTGCAAAAGCAGTAAAGAAGTGTGATTGTGTTCAGTATCTTTGCTATGACGTACTGTGTTGTTATGCTGTGCTTAAGTTACTCCCTATTGGGTGTTACCCAAAAGTCTTTAGTGGTAAATTTTATTTTTTCTTGTCCTCTATGTTCTCGTTCGAGTGTCTTTATTTTATACATGTAGTAATGCTATTACTCCTGTTGTCATTGCAGTACACGTGACACTACTCTACCCTGATTTATACTGTTTTTATTTAATTTGACAGTTAAGAGGTTTGAACGATATCATGAGTCAATAAATGCCAAAGTCAATTACAGAACAAAAAAAATTATTTAGATGGAAATCAAGCCTTTCAGACTCTAAAAGCACATTGTATGGCAGCATCTCTTCCATTTTCATGACAGTAATTTAATTTAACGTCATTATCTGTGTTCCCTTCATGACTGCTGTGTAAATCTGTCCAAGAAGAAAGTGTAGTTAAGACTGATTGTGCAGAGCAGGAAAAACGTGAAAAACTTTGGAAGTTTTTCTGCATTTTTATTTGCCTTCTCAAGGTGAAGCCCTTATAAAACCTGCAGCAGCCACAACCAAATGTAGCTCATTAGCTGTACTGAGAGCTCTGGCTGATGCATGATTAATAAACAAACAATGGGAACAGTTAAATTATTGATGGATCTTTGAATTTCTTTGCTGTATGTGTTAAAACTGATTATTTAGGCGATTTTCTTGAAGTGTCTGGCAGTAACTCTGTAGCTTCATGGGACAGCCTGTTAGAGGTACACTCAGACAGGAGTTTGAATACTGGACAATGGGTGTTGCAGTGGTGGTCCATATAACTGGTGCCACTCGCTGTGTGGGCATTTTCCAGTTAGCATTACTTGCTCACTCTCCCAACATTGTTTTCCTTTTTTTCCAATAACATTTACAGTCTGTACAGTAATGTAAAATAATGGTAAGTTCTTAACCAACTGACACATTCAGGGCAAAAAAAAACCCCATAGAGGTAAAGGTGAAGATCTAAAGATAAATGATGGAACCCTGACAAACAAAAAATAAGAGAGTAGTGAAGCCATTAGCAATATTTAAATATTAAAAGACCTCGTCAGATGTCACTAACTCTCTCGTGCACAGACGCACAAACACACAGCACACAGCGCACACACACACACATACACACACACACACACACAAGGGACAGGGTGTCACAAACTGGCTGGGAAACCTCAGGGAATGGTTTGGATTTCAACCCCTTTGACTGCTTCAATGTTACTCACATCAACAAGGGCACAGCCAAGGTTCTCTCTCACTCTCTCACTTTCTCTTGCTGACTTTCGCACACATTGATCTTGTTGATCTCTCGCCAGAAATGATGCTGCTTTGCCTTTAGACTTTTTTGAGAATCCAGAACAGCATCAGACTCATAATAAATGATATTTGTAGCACATGAAAAAAGCTAGCTACATGCTGACATTTTATGAATTCAGTACTAGAAATACCATTGGTTAGTTAGCTCTTTAACCGACAAAACTCTGATCTGGAAACCTTAGAGACCATGGAACATAGACCATTCTAATATTTTGATATTGATTAAGCATTGAACACATGCATATTTCATATCTTTCACTGTTATTGTCAAGGCAGGCGTGTGATCTACCTATAATCTACCTTTAATGGCAAACAGTCATTTTAAATTTTTGTTAAAACAGTGCCATTAACTACAACTCCACAGCTTTATGATGGCCTTCAGCTGTTTTTTTAATGCAATCCATGAATCTCTTTTTCTCTTTTCTTTTCTGTGTGTGACTGTCTTCCCTTTCGCTGCTGTGATAAAAGACAGTAAATGGCTTTTAATAGCTCTTCCACTCAAAAAATGGGCCTTTGGACCATGTGGAGAGAAATGATTAATGCAATGTATGACACGAATTATTTTCTTCTGAGAACTACTCTTCTGATAAAACCCCTCTGAACCCTTTTATAAAAAATGATGGCTGTATAAATACAGCTGTCTGAAGCATCAGCAATCTACTTCACATCTGCTTAAATAACAAAGTTCCAATCTGTTTTATTGGCTCTCTGTCATCTAAAAACATGCATTTACATGATGGTTCATATAATTGCACTGTAACTGATGTATTTGATTTTTGTTTGACTGTGTTTTAGCAGCTTCAGATTCTAAATTAAAAGCTGTAGGAGCCGTCAAGGAAGCTTTGGCTGTGTGTTGGTTGTTGCCTGGTTAGTTTAGTCTATATGTATCTGGTAGAGATTGCGTTTGATAGTTTCTTCTTCGTCTTGCACCCAGTTTTAAAGCACACAGCAACCTCCGGGCCATAAAAAAAAATAATAATAAAAATAAAAGTAATTAATTAATTAAAAAACCCTGCAGTTCCTTGAATAGCCACTTGTGGCAGGCTCCATTAGTGACTCCTTCCTCATAGGGCTCTATATTAGAATACCCAACTTTGCAGCAGAAATAAACATGTTTTTGTTTTCTGTAGCTCATTTCCTCACTTAAGACAGTTGCGTATGTGGTGATATTTTTTTTTGCAATTCTTTTATTTTATTTATTCATTTATTTATGTATTTCAATCTAAGTAAAGTACAATTAAGGGCATGGCCTATTTGAGTGACAGCAGCTGTTAGCTTCTGTGCTAATCTTACAGTCTTTGGTAGCAATGTGTATCCTCCCAAGCTCCAACCTACTGTCCAAATATAACACCAAACTCGAGGCTTCAGAATGGTTGAGGTTACATTTAGAACACAGAGCTATGATGCAAAATGCACATTAACAGTAGGGGCAGTGTAGGAATGGTAGATGTCTGGAGGATGACTGCAAGTCTAGGAGGACAGAAATTACTGACAATACATTGTACACTTAAAAGGATATGGATTGTTTTTTGTAGACCTTTAAATAAAATAAGATTTTGCTGCACAACACAATGCTCAGTCCCTTGTCAGAAAAGCTGAAGACAGAAAGCGATGAACGCAGTGTTTATCACAAGAAACATCAGTATCGTGCCGCTTGATCACAATGGAATCATATTTTTGAACATCACTACAATCACATCATTCATGCGTAGTACACAACTTGCTTAAATTAGATTGTTCAGTGGAGGACTGGCCACTTTCTGTCATTAACCACGGCCAAAATAACCATTTTTGCTGCACTATATCACTAGTGGAGGTTGCAGACAGGTTGGAAAATTTAATGATATAGTGTCTGCGTTCATGAAATCATCCAGAGCCTGTTAAGCTGTGTCACACAGCTCTGTGTCGTCCACAGTTAGCATTAGCAAGTAGTGTCGGGAGGAAGGGGGGCTTATCATTTTCTATCATTGACTACAACTAATGTAATAATCATTTCTGCACAGTATCAGATGTGGAAGTCCCAGAAATGTTGTGTCTGCGCTCATAAAATAATCCCATAGTGTATAAAGTTGTAAAGCACAGTTGGCATTCAAGATGCTACAGCCAATCTGGCTATCAAAGCAGCTCTCCAACAGTACCGAGCTCCGGATCTTCAGCACCAACGTGAAGACTGTCCTGCTCTACGGCTTTGAAACGTGGAAGACCACCAAGGGCCTCAAAGCAAGAGCCGGGTGTTTGTCAACAAATGCCTGCGCTACATCCTCAAGTTGTGGTGGCCCATCAAAACCACAAACAAGGAGTTGTGGAGGATCACAAAACAGGATGACATAGCCACCACCATTAAAAGGAGAAAGTGGAATTGGATAGGTCACACCCTTAGGAAAGAGACTAAAAACATCATTGGAAAGGCCCTGGACTACAACCCACAGGGAATGAGGAAACGAGGTAGGCCGAGAAGTGCCTGGAGACGCTCCACACTCCAAGACCTGAAGATCGGTGTGAGCTGGCAGGAAGCAAAAGACCCGGCCCAGAAGAGAAGGAGATGGAGAGCTCTGGTGGACGCCTAGGCCCTCAATGGGGTAAAGAAGATTAAGTCAAGTAAGTCAAGTATAAGGTTGTGTTGTAGGAGCTCCGTGGTATTCGCACAGAGTTGTAGTCGACGGCCATGTCTGATTCAGGGTCCACTCTGCAAATTCCAGCAGTGTTTGCTCCATCAGGACATCAGTGAAACCAAGAGATTCGTATCTCAACGCTGATTGGCTGTTTTGATACTGCATCATGTGATGTCGCCTGAAAAGTTCAATATTTTCAACCTGGCATCATTAGGCTATGGAGGAAAGGGATGCCATATTGTGTGATTCGCAGAGATGTGCGTCTTTATATTGACTTTGTAGTGTTTATTGCTTTCTGTCTGAACGCAGCTTTACTCTCTGCTTCTCAAACTGGGGGTGTAATGACAGCTATTGACCGTAGGTAATAGACTGACTGGTGACACATACTTCATAAAATCCCACTACAAAAAACTGTCCCTTTTACCTCATTACTACCACCTAATTTAATTTTTTGGTGTGACATTATTTCATCCTCCTGTATAAATTGTCATCTGCCAGGTGTTATGGTTAAAGTGATAGTTCTAACTGCACCTGGAAGTGCCAGCTTCCTAGAATTTTCCTTTTCATGTATAATTTAGCCATTTATAATTTATTATTAATACAGGCCCTTTCATCTCTCAAAAACTGCCGCAAGTCTCAGACACGTGTTGCCGGAGAGGAAGTAGAGAGGAGAAAAATGTCACCAGCTCGCCTGAATATGTTCGTTTTCTGCTCTCTTGGAGAGCTAGTCAAGGCATTATGAGTCTAAAGGGAGCGTATAAAAAAGAAAGATACTCCAATACAGGATAAATGTATCTAATGTGCTCTTGTGAATTGACTTATTTTCAGGGATGCAGAATAGTAAACAAGATTTACCTCCTGAAAGCAGCCATGAAAGAAGTCTAGCTAAGCCTGTCTGCAAGCTAATTAAAGAGAAGCACAAAATGTGAATATTATCAGCCTGTTTGCTTTCAAGGTTACACTTCATACACAAAAAATTTAGATCAAGATTTGTATGGATGGGTGGATGCACCTTTTGCACTTATAACCCTTTTAAGGTGGCATCAAGAGAGTCTTCAAGTGTGTGGACACCAAAAAAACAGCTAGACCAGATCAGTGGGTGGGTCCTCAAACTCTGTGCTGACCAACTAGCATTAACAGTTACAGAGATACGCAGTCATTTACCCACCTGAATGACGACCAGTCAGTGGCACCCATGTCTGCAGCTATGATGTGCTTTGAACTGCTGGTCAAGGATTACATCTAATCCTTACTACCCTTTCTTTAGAAGGCTTTATGAAATCTGTTCTAATTACATGATGGATAAATTAAATTTCAACAAATCGATAGGGAAATATAAATATATGTAAATATATTGCAAACTGTTAAAAAATATCAATGAACTTGTTGTAACACAATCAAATATTTTTTCTGCAGGACATCTTTCAGATGCAGCTTAAATACGCAGAGTAAGTGGGTGCAACAGAGGCTACTTTCACATTCAGGACCGGTAACTAATGTGACTTCATTTTATTTCTTTCCAAAGAATACCTGACTCTGCACTTAGAGCCAGAAAGTCTTCAACAAACTCGCGCCTTGCATCTGTTTATGTATATAGTGGTGGTGGTGGTGGTCGTTTTGTTTACAGTGCTTCCATATTATCATAGTTTCCCTGATATTTCCCCTATTACAGTTGATTTCCAATGTTTAATTCTGCAGAAATCATAGGGCCATATTCCCTAATTGATTAACATGGGTTAAACAAAATAATAAAGACCCACACATTTGTTATAACCCAATGTAATTTCACAGCAACACAAATTACATTCCCCCAAATAATCATATATTTGGTCAACACTTAAAAACTGCTTATATTCTTGATGATGGTGTTATTTATTGCATGGCTGCATTAGGTTTAGCTAGGTGTAGCTAATAAACTGGCAACTGTGTTTGTCTTCTACATTTAAAAAAAAGAATTCCTTTTTTTTCAAAGTACTGTTTAACAAGTGCTGCTCCCATAAGGCCTCGACAGCACTATGTGTCAAAGCCTCATGGGATACTGAATGTTGGATTTCTGTGCATCAAAAATAGTGTTTTGCTTTTTCAGTACAGTCGGATAAATGATAAATAACAGGACATACTTTTCAGAAAGACATATCAAAGAATCTTTCTATGAGATAATAGTCGGTTTAGGCTCGTGTTACAGGCCGTACATGGCAAGCGAGCATGACTGCAGTCCTCTAGTCTGAGTTTCAATCATCTAATGTATTGAAAAATAAATGGTGCAATAAATGTTATTAAAATTGTCTTTGCTTGCTATGTCAAACATCCAGTATTACACCCAGCTGACTGTAATTCATTTCACCAGGAAGAAATTGACTAATGAGACAGTAATACTGTGTTTATTCATACAGAGGCAAAGGCCACCCATAGCTGCTGCCCTCTCAGCATTAAATCCACAGAAATTTCATAAGTAGCCAATTTGATATGCTGATCCTTTTATATGCTTGGATGCGAAGCTCCATGGTAATTTGTCAGCGATGGGCACTACACCAGGAAAACGCAGGCCCATTTATTAGACACAATAAGCCATCTTTAAAAAACGGCATGTAAAAATTGAGAATGTGTGTGTTTCAGTTGAGCCTCCTCTGTGCTCCTCTCAGCTGAGCAAATCTTTATGTACCGCCATATACATGCATCAACAGTTTTTGTGCGTGCGCGCGTGCGCACCATTGCTGACAGGCAGATCAGCTCTCTCTGATCACATCCGCCCTAATCCCCACACACACACTCACACACTCACATTCTCCCTCACTCCCTCCCCCCTTCCTGTCTCTAGCTTCACATCTGGGTCTTTCTCGTGCTCACGTGTGCAGACAGATGAGCTGCACACTCACAGCAGGCTTCCCTTAACAGCTCAACACACACACACACACATCACTGCGCTGCTCAGCTCTGGGATGTGAATTGGAGAGAGGGGAGGGGGTTCTGAGACAGCAGTAGCTCTATGAACTTCTATCTGCTTTGATGTTATTTTATTCATTTACAAGGGATAATAGGCTGCTGTAACTATGCTATAGCAGACCAAACTTTCCTGGCACTCTCCTTGATAAAAGACATGACAGCAGTGGAAACAGGAAGAGATGTCATTGGATCATTGTACTGTGGACTGCAGATTCCGATAGTGTGTTTGTGATTGCATGTATTCATCCTCAAGGTGCTGGTATGGAAAGGCAGGTGGTACTGTTCTGACAGCGGGAGCTGAATGCGTTTGACAGCAGACGACAGAGAGCGAGCAAGAGAGGGGAACACAGGAGGTGTGACAAGGATGTGTAGAAGAAGAGAAAGCAATGGAGTTAAAGAGAGCCTAATGGTCCACTGGAGCGAGAGAACATCGGGGAAGAACAGGCAGAGGGAAAGGTAGAAAAGTGAGAAAACAGGGTGAGCATGTGGAGCAGCCAGACAGTATTAGTGGAGAAAAAAATTGAGATTCAGATGCATAATAACAATGAAAAAAAGAAAATTTATAAGCCATTAATAGTCTCAGGTTCTTCCCTTTTTACACGAAAGATGGAGAGAGATTTAAAAAGCAGTGGGTTCAGCAGAAATTGGAAGAAAAAGAGAAAAATGGAGACAGACAGAGGTAGAAAGATAAAGATTCAGTCAGAAAAAAAACTGGGGGGAGACTGGGGAATATCGAAAATGAGAGTGAGAAGTTGACTAAGTCTTATTAATGAAGGGGTTTAGCAGGAAACCCCCTCCCTTGTTGATTCTGTAAGCTAGTTGAGTCCACAAGCATAAGTCACAGCTGAGTCACATCACAGGCTTCATTCATCAGAGAGCATCACCAGCAGTTTGTCATAAAAATGTTTGCTCATTGTAATTGCCTGAGATATCTGTTGGTGAAAAGATTTGTCTAAATATAACGGTTGTGGCACACAGACCCTCCAGCCTAATAAGAGACAGATGTTTATTTTTTCGTTTTTAATTTATAATTTTAACTAAGCCTCAGAAGGGACGTACGATGGCTTGTCCCTGCTTGTAAAACAGTTGTGTCTGTGAAGGTTTTTTTCCTCACAGTGCAGTAATGTACAACAGATTAAAGCTTCCTCAGTAGCAAAACAACAAGATCTTTTATCGCCAGCTATGCCATCTGTGCAAGGAGGAGTAATGTAAAGGAAAGGGTGAGTCTGGATAATTGGCATGCATTTACAGTCATACACAGACATTACGCTTAAACAGTCACTTTACAGCCTCTGCCTTTTAATTAGCGGCAGCTAGTGGTAACACGCCTTGTACTCCTGTATAGATATCGATTTGATAATGGTGTTCATCTTTAGTTTAAAATGTTTGCATTGATGCAGTAAAAGAGTTTAAAAGGGCTTCCTCCCTTTAAATTTTGATTGTTTGAAACATCAGCAGTAAATATGGACTTTCAGAAATTCAGACAAAATGAGTTGCGTTTTTCGGATCAACAGCTTTGCTTTTTTTGTTGTTCCAACATTATTGTATACAGACCAGAATAACTGCATGGCTGTGAATTTTAAAAACCGGGTCTCGTCTTTAAATGACCTTAAACTGACTGTGTTAGAAGTGGAAGGCAGCACGACTCTCTGGTGTTCGTTGCTCAGCAGCAAAACCAGCAAATCCCTGCCAGTCAATAACATTCAAAAGTTGTGTATATCAGATGTCAGTGTTGCGTTTGCATTCAGCACTGCAGAAGCTTGAGCCAACATTAGACTGACTATGTCACCAGCTATGAAACCCAATGGTCCAAATTCAGAGGTTTCAGGTGGTATGACTTTGTGAGGATAAGTTTACTGAGACTTTCCAGTAACTCTTGTTTATAACTGATAGCCACAAAGCTACCTGTCTGGAGTTGACGAGCTGGTCACTTACGAAAGATGACACTTGCCACTTTGTTGGTTTTTTACAAACAAAAACGTGCACAAAATCAACTGTAAATAAAATGTACAGTGTTTGGCCGTCGCAATATAAGATTATCTTCGCACAATTATCATGTCCTTAATAATTAATGATAATATTATTGTGATATCTATAGAAATTTTGAAAAAAAAATGTTAGCATTCGAATTGATCTTTAGCCCAGTTTATTGTGGGGTTTTTTTATTGTCTCTTTTTTAGCAAATGAATTACACTTAAAATTTTAAGTGTACATAATATTATTGTGCGCATATTTTTTTCCACAGTTTTTATATTTTATTTTGAATGATCACAATCGTCATTGGCACTGGTTATCGTCTGCACCCCTTGTTCAGTCACAGGAATGCAATAACATTGGCATTTTTACATCAAACATTTTGTCCTGTCACAGTAGGAACAGCACAGGTGTTACTAATAACATTTACAATGGCTCTTCAAGTGTCCCAGTCAGTCATGACAGTATGATAGTGAACCAGAATTTTAACAACACAGTCTGCAAACTTTTACCTGCTAGAGCTTGAGACTACTTATAATTGAAAGCACTGCCCTTGTAAAATGATAAATGCACTCTTACAAATCGTTAATTCTCTATAAGATTATATAGATGCATGATATTAGATTTTAAGATTAAATTTCCAAGCACATTGTAGCCAATACTGATATATAAACACATTTTATTTGCACAGAACATTAAGTCTTGCCTCTATTAGAATTTATCTGTTAATCTCACGTGATAGTCTAGTTCTGTTTGTTTTTGAAACAGACATGAAATGAGACAACAATTGATTCTACCATACAGTACATGATAAATGTATTCTTTACAAATATAGACAATCAGTAGCAAAAACCTGATAGTAATTTCTATGGACTACAAGTACATAATGCGCAAAATGTATTTTTAACAGTGAAAACAAGCTTCATATGCCTTTTTGAGTGTTGCAAACAGCAACAACCTGGTGACAGGCAGTGAGCTCTGTTGCGCACAAGATAAAAATGAGCCTCTTTTTAATGGAGCTTATACTCTCAAA
>JAQLOL010000012.1:12117640-12131074 GCA_029783665.1 Naso thynnoides
ATATACATACAGATATAGATATAGATATAGATATAGATATAGATATAGATATATACATATCAATAAGCTGAAAGTGGTTATCAAATACTTGTGACAAAGATATGTAATGGTGGGAGGGTGTCATACATTTGAACAAACTTTACTCAAAACATCAGTGCACTGAGCAGTTAAAACTTATTAGTTACTAAATAACTGACGCTCCATGCTTGACAAACTATCAGCGGCCATTGGTTGGGCCCGAATGTTAATTATACC
Organism: Naso thynnoides; assembly: GCA_029783665.1. Taxonomy (NCBI): domain Eukaryota; kingdom Metazoa; phylum Chordata; class Actinopteri; order Acanthuriformes; family Acanthuridae; genus Naso; species Naso thynnoides. The sequence continues at coordinate 12,117,896 of JAQLOL010000012.1, forward strand.
CCTAGCCATTTTGGAGTTTCTCATTTCTGCGTCATTTTGTATGTGATGCACCATCTAGGGTTCTAACAACTATTCACTCTACTTCCTTTTTGTGTTTGGGCTTCTGAACAGTCAAAACATTTCAACGGACGGGACTCCCACACCGCTGCCGACACACAAAGTCGCAGTCGCAGCAGTAGCCACAGCAGAGCGACTCATTCCCACACCTACAGAAACCCCAGCACCACCTCCTCCTCCACCCACCAGACACAGGATCAAGCACAGTCTCCAGATGGAGGCGTCCCCCCTGCTCTAGCCAGCACCCTGGAACACATAATAGGTCAGCTGGATATTCTCACTCAGGTAAGCAGCGTATGTGTTAATCCTTCATGACAAACAGCATGCGCTGTATACTGGCTGTGCCGCCCATGCGCGCTGTTCTGAACAAATGATTCTTTTACTTTTTAACCTGAAGGCCAGAGATGATTTAAGCAACTCAGACACAAAAAGTACTAAAAAAGAACAACCTCCTCTGAGCTGTTTGGCGCTGCGTTCAACTGGTGCACAGTCTGCACAGGTGCGTATGTCTGTGCTAGGCATCATCCACATGCATACACATACACAACAACAGATGTTTTTTGTTATTGAAGAAATGCAATAAAGACACACTTGTAAAAGGGTTCATCCAGACAATTTAGTTTCGTAGCTGTGATCAGTGATAAATACTGAGAACTGTGGAAGAGCTGATAAAGAACACAGAGATACATTTGAGTCTCTGCTGTGGGTGCACTCATTTGAAATTGCAAGTACAGCTTAGGCCTTTTAGCAGGCTGACCTATCCACTGTGAAATAAATGACTGCAGCTGTTGGAAATCTTAAATATGAAGTGCAGTGGACAGCAGTACATGTCTCTGTTGCTGTAACAGGGCTGTACAGTGCGACATATGTCACACCTGCTATGAAATAATTTGTCTGTGCGAGGAAGGAATTCACTTTAAAAGCGCCAGTTGGACAACTTTTTATTTTTCGATGCGCCACGCTATTCTATTTGGTAGCTGTAGTTTTTACTACGGCTTACCATATACACAAAGTCCATATATTCAACTCCAAATCCCACAGTTCTTAGCGAACATTCCCCCTAACCTCAGCGAGTCAAGCTACCGGTGTTTTCCTCTACCTTTCATTTGGAGGGGCAGCCACCCCTCCCGAAAAGAAAGGCACAAAATGTTTTATTTGTGGATTTAAATGCGCATTTATATTATTTTAGCAAATCATGGGCGTCCGAGTGGCTTATTCACGCTTCACACACACAGCTTTGTGCACACACGTGGCTACGTTAACACTAACATTACTACGTTTTTGTTTTAAAAGGCAAGTTTTTTTGCTATGGAATGGACGGAGGTCTTTTTAAAATGAAAATGTAGTTGCCTGGATGTAAATGTGAAGAAGTGCAGACAGGTTGATTAACAGTAAGGAGAGTTAAGGAAAAAGCCATTATGCTCTGTCGTTAAGTTAAAAGGCTTGTAAAATATGACTCCTTCAAGTGTTTAATGATTCTGGTCCCAGTTTGCCCCCCCTCACCGCGTCGAGTTCACTAACTAAGATTTGCACTTTTTATTTGTATAGCATATTAATGGCTTTAAACAGATATAGAAAAAACATTGTTAAGATCTGGATTTTGTATGCCCTGTGTGAAACATGTCATTTATGTCCTTGGCCAGTTACATACCTGATTTTGTGATGGACTGCAAAACTTGTGGTTGTTTTTAGAGTTTTTAGAGATGTCTAATAGTGCTACAAGTTTTTTGGCCTGTGCTGTAAAACTATCAACCTCTGTAGCACCAGTGCTATGTACAAAAAAAGTAAACGGACAACCCTGTGTAAGAGTTTTATTTAACAAAGTCAGCTCTTTGAGGCCACAATCCTCTGTTCCTGACCACACCTCACGGTTAGCACCTATCTCTCATTTATTTCTGTATCTGCTTCGCTGTCCTTACTCTCAGTGTCGAGATGTTGTAACTCGATACTCTCAGCAGATAATTAAAAGCCATCATCTATTCACTTCCATAGAAGGCTTTTTATTGTGAATCATATGCAGCTGAAGACTCATTAGTTTTGAGCTCAGTGCATTCCTGATATAATCATGTTAAACTTTTATGTCTTATTTCAGTCTAAATTTATCTTCATATTTTGTCTGCATTTTTTGCCGTTATCCTGTAATTGCTACACATTTTCTCCTGAGTAGGGCCTTTTTAGTTTGTGCTCTTTGAAGGAATCATCAAATATCAAATTACTAAAGTATTTATTTTGCTCCAAAAACAGATTTTGTATTCAGACATTTCATCTCATCAATCAGTCTCATTTAATCTCTTTTTCAAGTGCTAGAATGAGCAGTGAACGATGTGGACGGTAATACATCCATAAAAAAGGGTCTTCTCTGTCTCTGACCAGGTATCATTTATTCAGAAATGAGAATTTAGAAAAACACTGGCGGAGTCAGATAAGAGGAGGAGGAGGAGGAGGAGGAGGTGGAGGTGTGTGTGTGTGTGTGTGTGTGTGTGTGAGAGAGAGAGAGAGAGAGAGAGAGAGAGAGAACATGCCCCGAGGAAAACCCATCATTCATAAATGAGTGCCGGCAGCCCTCTGCCTCACTCACTGCTAGTAAGTGTAAATACTTAATGGCCATGCAGAGACACAGTAACACTTCTTTTACTTGTAGGTTCCTGCCGAAAGGTTTCTCTCCTGCTTTTTATTCTTCTCTCTCTTGCTTCTCCTTTCAAACTGCCGTCCAGCATGAGGGAGCTTTAATATTGGCCCAAGGCATCCAGGCAGCTTCCTAACTCCTCCCAGAGGGGGGGTGCTAACCTTTTTCTTTCAAGTCCACATTACCCTGATGCATGATGGATCATCTGCATCTGTTTTTATCCTTCTGTTTTGTCACTGTTCAGCTTTAATTCTTCAGTTGTCGGAAACATGAACGATGTCTAAGATTGCTGGTAGGAAATTATGTCAAGTGGTCTATGTAGAGTTGTCTTTAAATGCAAATTCACAAGACATCTCTGGCCATCAGTGCTTTTCTCTGTGGCTTTGCAGCAAGTTCCAGTGGTGTCAGTCTTTTTACAGTGTATGTGTATTATATATAGTGGCCGACAGATTTATCAGTTTTCCAACATAATTGGCCGATATTGGCCTATTGCAGATACAGTATTTGGGTATCGCATATATGTTCTCTGATATGCACCAATATTAAAACTGTTTTTATAGACTGGAAAAAATGCTTGGACTAGTGATTTAAAAGGTTGTAATTACATAATTTGTCCAGCAGATGGCAGTCCATTATTTAGTAACTAATATGTAAGGCGTTAACTGTTTAGTGCACTGATGTTAGGAATAATGTTTGTAAAAATGTAAGATCTCCTGCCTCCATTAAATGTATTTGATAACCAGATTCAGCTCATATTATAAATATAATACTGGCCAGTATATCAGATATCAGAATTTTCTTGCTCCCTTTTATTGGTATTGGCATCGGCCCCCAAAATGCCATATCGGTCAGGCCCTAATTATATCATGCTGTTTGTATTACTGAGAGTTTGATTTAAAAGCTTGTGTTTTAGAATTTTGTAAACAACAAATTTAAAAATTAATAAAAAAAAAACAAATAGGCATAAAATAACAATAAAGGAGAAAAATTCAAATCAGAGAAAAAAAATGTGTCATGATATCATTCTGAAAGTCTTATCGCACCCTGCTAATGGAAATCGTTAATTGTTTTTTTGTTTGTTTGTTTTTGGTTTTTTGTTGGTTTTTTTTTTTCGTCAATTTTTTTTTATGATTGACTTGCATTGTGTTTGTGTCATTCATGATGCAATACACAGTCCTGCCAATGGCATTACACTAATCCACTGATCTGTGGGTTGTAGTACTGGAAAGACAAAAATGAAGACGACTGCAAGTTACCAAACGATACCACTTTCAAAATGTTAAAAAATTAATAATAATAATTAAAAATCACTTGTTTCAAATGTTTTATCTGAAAGGAATTGTATTTAATACACTTGTTGGACTTCAGGAACACGCACAATTAATTTTGGTGGTGTAATGTTAAATAAAAATGAAGGGCACTTCTTACAGTAGATGTTAAATGGGATGTGAAAATGAAGAATCTCAGGTTGGTGTGAGAATCCTCACAGTGAGTAATATAAGTGGACCTGTGTGAAAGCCTGCACAAAAATCAATAATAATGCTGCAAATAGCACAGTGGTGCGGGCTTCGACATGTTTTTTCATCCGTTCAGATGTTAAGACTGGCGGATCAGTGACCTGCAACTCACCTTCTGTTTCATACACAGCTTGTTGAAACAAGTTCTTGAAAAAAAAAGGCTTCTCTGCAGAACACAGTGTATTTCAGACAACCACTAGTTGCATTAAGTTGTAATTTGATTCAGACCACTGGAACTTAAAATAGTTATGTAGGAAACAGTGGTTTGTGAAGCACAAAAATGGCTTTACTGTGCAGAGGTCACTCTCAAGTTGATGGATTTGCTTAATATAGATTAAAGTTTTAAGCAGTGTGCTTGATCGAGTTAACAAACTGTATCATTCCCTCATATACAGGCTGTGCAGGCGAGGCATGTGAAATACAGCTCACTATTAGTATGTCTGGGTCAGACTTGATTCATCTTTGTTACACTTTACCGTAAATGCTATTCTGCAGTTTTATAATGCACAAGTAATGTAAGGAGTAGGTGTGAGTAGTAATAATCTAACACTTCTCTTCTAATATCTCTCCAACTTTGCCTAATTTGCTATATTAAATTAGTGCTCCTCATCCTCTGGAGATTAGGCAGTTAAAGCAACATTATGAATTTTGGCATGACAAGTGTTCCAGCTCCTTTAAACTCTTTTCTGTAACATTTATTCCACTATTGTAGCTATTTGAAACTCTAATAGTAGAGGAGACTGAGAGAGAAGATGATGAATTATTCAGCATCAGACTGAGGCTCCCAAAGCCACAGTTTGCTGTGTTAGCTACTTTTTATTGTGCCCCTCTACCTCTTAGACCCTTTGTTTCCTCACCATCTGATTTGTAATTCATTACTCTTACATGTCCATTTACTCTGCGTCTGCAGCGCCCACCCTTACCCCGCTCTGTCACACTCTAACTCTTCATTATGAAGAATCTTAAACAAAGAATCGCTCCCCTTGATTTCATCTACAAATTCAAATCATGTGAAAAATCCGTGACAGAAGATCTTTCTCTGACTCTTGCTTCTTTCAAATCACTTTTTTCCTGCTCTGTAATTCCCCTAAACTACCAGAGATGCTTGCCACAATTCATCTTCTGTCTGCCTAACCTATGTGTGTCATAATAGATATACATAGATATGGACCCGTCCAATGAGGTGATATTACTGTTAAAGCAGCTGATGCAAGGGGTGTTAGGAGAAACAGAAAGAAACATGTTCCTGTTCCTCAGAAAAGATCTAAACCAAATCTGTAAATAAAGTGAAGGTTGTGGATTTTAAGGAACCAACAAAGGCTCCTCAGAGGAATTGCAATTTTTTTCAGTACAATATTTGAGATTCTAAGGAATTGGAAGCAGTCTCTGTTTTATTGTAGTGCTTTGGGAGAATGAAACCATATTTTCCTACAATTGCACCTAGAGCAGTTTCACTGTGTATGAGCTACAGTGAAAGAAAGTAAAAAAGAAATCCCAGAGGTAAGTCCCCATAATTCTGAGAAAAATGAAAACTTAAAATAGATTGAAAGGTTTTCGGTTTGGGTAAAAGGCTGCTTGTCAGACCTTATATTAGGTAACAATACAAATATGGTGGTATTAATCAGTCTGTTGCTGGAACGTTAGTCAGTGTTTGTTAGTTACAGATATATTAATATCATGCATAAGTTGATGAGCAATAAGAAAGTTACAGTGTAGAGTTAAGTAAGATACTGAATGTTTGGAGTAAAGCTAAGTTCTTTTTGATTAAAACATATGAAATCATCGGCCTTGGCGGCTTTGGCTTGGAAATTGTGCTGGTCATTTTATACTACTTTGTGATATTTTACTATTAATCAGTTATTCAAAATAATAACTGGTAGTTGAATCATTAATTAAGAAAACCATCAGTGGTTGTCCATGTCAAAGTATTTTAGAATGTGTCTTTACATAGTTTGTTCACCTTAGAGTTCTGAGATGTTTTTTCAAGTGAAAGTGTCCCAGTCACTATCCAAAATAAATCTTGGTACGTTAAAGAACAAATTTAACAAAAGCTTGTTTTTTATTTGTTGTATGTGTTTATTTACAGTAAGATGAAGAACACTGTCGAATTATTGTTATCTTAAATTATCAGTATCAGTATTGGCCTTGAACGTCTGGAATCAGTATCATTTTCCAATCCGGTCTTTCAGTTGTGACATAAGACCCTTTCAAAATACTGTAACTGGGTGCAACCCCCTGTCTTTTCAATATACTGCTGTGCTGTGTCCTGTATTGTTTCAACAGATCTCAGTTTAAAAAAAAAAAAAAAAAATAACTGTCAAACTTTCATTCTGCTGCTTTCCTAGCAACAAGAAAGATAGAGGAATGGCTGTAGTTGATAAAGTACATTAAACAAATGAGGAAAAAGTTTGGGCCTAAGCAAGTGGGTGCTAAGGTTAGCAAGTTAACATTAGCATCTATTTGCTAAAACCAAACAGTTCTTGTGCTGATATCTCTGTTTAAGCTGATGGTTTTAAATTGTGTTTTTGTTTAGACCAAGCAAGAGCACAGCTGATGCCTTTGTCTACACCTAGTCAGGATTATGGTATCCTTAACACCATAACATTACAAAAAAGCGTACCTTTTGTGAGGGATAGTCGCACAGGGTCTGTTTGGTTTAGCACCCACTTCCCAACACAAAACCTTTTGTTCATTCGTTTAACATACTTTATCAACTGATGCCATGTCCTGTTGCATGTCTCATTGCCAGGAAAGTGGCAGAATAAAAGTTTGATGGTTATTTTTTTCCTCAGATTTGTTTAGACTTAAACAACACGTGACACAGCATGGGAGTATATTAAAAACGACAGGCTTGGACCCAGATACAATATTTTGAAAGGGTGTTATGTCAAAACGCCAGACTTAAAAGACTGGATAATGGAAAACATACAATATTGAAGTTAAGAATCACCTTAAGACTTGCTGCTCAGCTTGTGCTTAAAATTTCCTCTTGTCAACAGTTTAATTGATCACAAGCTAGTTTTAAAACTAATGACGCTATCTACCCATCCTTTACTTCAAAGGTCAAGTGTGTAAGATGTAGATGGATAGAAAAAAATTAATAAAATATTGAATATAATAATTAAAATTACGTTCTCATTAGTGTATAATCACCTGAAAATTAGAATCTTTACATTACTTTAGAATGAGCTTTTATATCTACTGAGCGAGTCCTCTTCCAGTCTGCCATGTTTCTACAGTAGCCCAGAATGGACAAATCAAACACCAGCTCTAAAGAGGGCCTTTTGCATTTATGGCAAGTTTTGCATCCAACAATTGTTTGTCCTCGGTGCTTGAAAGGGGAGAGTGAGATGCCACTGAATCCTAAGTACCGATACTTTAAGTTTAATGCTGTAATAGCATGCTTACTGGCTAATACTAGCAGGTAAGTAGATTGAGGATTTTAGCTCATGACATAAGTTCCACAATAATTCTTTGTCACTGACATTCTTTTTTATCCTACTACTTAGTTTAGTTACATTATATTTTATAAAACTCATCAATAAGATACATTAATAAGAATAACTCATGTTGCCTCTTATCACTTGCACCAGTTTGTCTTTCTTTGACTTTCAGACTCTTGTAGCTCTGATCATGCCAAACCTATGAGACTTTGTAACAGAGGCCTGTAATGCTCAGGGCGATGGAGAGTATAATGTGTTCTGGAAAGAAAAGAAAACAGCTTGCTCTATTTTTAGGAGCATAAAGATTCGGTTTCTACTCCAGATGAAAACTATACGCCCATATAATGTTGCTGCTGCCTGGGGACACGTGCAGAATCACACACACAAACACTTATGGCCGGCCAGACCAAGGACTGGGAAGCCATATCAGGTTGGCAAGATACACAGGGCAGTATTGATCTGGAAAACGGAGACAGGCAGAAAGGGAGAGAAAGAAGAAATACAAGCCCTTTGTCTCCCGTGATGCATGAAATAGCAGGAGATGCTATTTGTTTTGATGACCCAGAAGAAAACGCTACTCGCCCACACGCTAATGAACTCATCGGTGTGTGTGTGTGCTGTGTGTGTTAGAGTGAGAGATTATCTAAGGAATTTTAACCATCTTTTTCAATTCCTCCATCACTATGTGGTTGATTATTCTTGTCTGTTTGTGTGTGTTTGTGCTGCACATGTTGCCTTGGGTCTTAAGTGTCTAAATGGTTTGCAGTAATTTCTCTGATAACCTGATAAGTTTACATGATCTATAGAAAGAACTGGTGTGAAAAGGGTACTTCCAGGTTGTATTTAGAAGACAGCCTCATTCAAAATCCTGTTAACATTTGTGACATGATAACCTAAATTACACTTACAAAACAAAAACAAAACCATTTTTCATGCTACAGAAGAAAGCAATACAACTTGTGAATCGAACCACATATTACAAGCCTAAAAATGCACTTTTTATTAAACACCTTAAAATTTGATGATCTAGTGGACCTCAAAACAGCTCTGACAGTGTATAAGCACTTTGTAACTTCAGGAGTTGTTTGAAACAAGAGAGAGCAACTATAAACTTAGGGAAATATGTATGTTCAAAAAGACAGGTGGTGAGACAAACATATAAAGTATAACTGTCAAGTGGGGAAGCCTATAGCTGTGACGATGAATTAAAAATGCGTAACTCCATCTGCATTTTCAAAAGAATGTTTCAATATAAGGCAGTAACAAAATACAAAACTTTGTAATAACCAATAATAATAATAATAATAAAAATGAGGTAAAAAGGTAGGTAATTAACTCTTTATTGTTATCTATTTATGCTATAATATGATTTACTAAAATTTGAGAACTAATTTTTTGGGGGGATTTTATATGTTGTTTTGCAATATTATGTGATGTTATAAGGGTAGGAACTTTTTTGTTTGTTTGTTTGTTCTTGTTTATTTTTTGCAATATTGTTTTGTAATATTATGTGATGTCAAAAGGGTAGGCACCATAAGCAACTGCTTCAGCCTACACCTTTTTGGTCATTTTCCTGTTTTGTATCTTAGTGTAACATCTGTAATGCCTCATAAGGTGTAAATTGTTAAAATGAACTGAAATAAATTTCCACTACTACCACTACTCTAAATAACTGAAAATACAGCCTTGGAATAGAGCCTTACATAACCGTATGTTCTGTGACTCGCTCTGTATGGCTGGATAAGAACGGCAGTTTTTTTTTTTTTTTGAAAAATCATCTTTTATTGTGTTTTTGTCAGTTAAAAGGGAATTCCTGTATTTTTAACCTTTGCGTACTTAAACATGTTTTTGTGTGCAGATGAAGGATTTTAGTCTTTAACAAAAACTACTACAAAAAGTAGTAATAAAACAGTTTTAGTTGTATCTGTTGCACTAGGCAAGATATCTAGAGATTCTGCAGAATGACGCTAATGTGTGGAGGGAGAATTACTTTGGATAAAATAATGAGACAGATTTCTTTAATTTAATTAACTAATCAAGTCATGTCTCATTAGAAATCCAGTGACTACGAGTAATTATCAGTTCAGAATTTCTGTAGTCAGTGCCGTTGCAACAAGCGTAGCCCTGACTGTATCGAGTGACCATAAAATGATCATTAAAGAGAGACTGGAACAGAAAATGAAACAAGGAAAAAGTGAACAAGATTTTTACTTAAGCCCTGTGCTCAAGATGCAGATAATACGATCATTTTTTATCAATTTTCAAAGTAGACTGAAGTGGTTTGTTTTTTCTACTCCTTCTATCCAGCAAATTCAATGTCTAATACACAGCTGGTAATATTTTGGTAAATGACTCACTGCTGCACTGCTTTCTAGCATTCTCAAAATTGCACTCGCTGCCACAAAGAGGGACATGAAATTACAGGTCAAGACATGTTGACATATCTTTCACTCACTGGCCTCATCAGTCTGTGAATGATGGGTTCACTGAAAGATGGTTCCAGCTTCAAGCCAAATTTTCATTTTCAGGCACTCTGTGTTTGTCACCAGGCAACGCTCGAGTAAACAATTATGTCATAGATTCAGAGGAAACTGATGCCTCTATAGTGTTTCCAGAAGAAGATTCATTCAAAGTCCTGTCCACTTTTGACAGAAGTTTTTTAAATAGAGTTGTTTTATCACACAGACAAACCATGATAGATACTGACAGATAATACAGATCGAGGAAATAATCATACAATAGAGAAAATAAATCAAAAGGTACAAAAAGGAGGATTTAGTAATTAATGTCTGGAAGTGCTTTTGTTATCGAGAGGATTGCAAACAACTCTTGGCAATACAAACTTAACGGTGATTTGCACATTATTTCCTCCATGTGTCTTCTTTAAAAACTTTCAAGTTATCTAAACAAAATAACAACATAATTAAATATGAATGGAAGTAACATGTTCAGTTCTCCTGGTTCTTGTTAGAAGTGTTTCTCGCAGACATCAGTCCTCTACTTCTTACTCATTCTTTGAGATGATTAAAGGCTGATTTGGTAATTGCTTTAATGTGGCTGCTGGAGCTCAGATGCAATAAAAGATAGAAAAGCCAGCCCCGTCCTCCGTAATCTGTTCATTCAGATCCCTGGAAATGACACCTGGAGGCTCCTCTGATAAATACACTCAGATGACAGCGCTCAAACATTCGAGCACAAACACACAACAAATACTGTCACTGTTTGTAGGATGCTGAGAGGAAAAGTATGTCGCGCTGTGATCTCACTACCCACGCATGCCCATCCTGTTTCGGATAGCGACTTTTTTGTGCTCTCTGTGTGCGCAAGTGTGTTTATGCAACTGTGTGAGAGGGCGAACAAGAGAGAGTGCGTGCCAGACACAGAAACTCTGCTGTTTTCAGTTCAGGCAGCAGCTCTCTACGATAATCAGCTGGATTGTCTTGCACGCACAACATCTGTCTTAAACACACACAAACTGCCTCTTTCACACACACAAACACAGCACAGCCATTATACAGTCATTACTGTCAGGCTGATGCTGTACAGCCCTCTCTAACATGCTCTTTCTCTCTTTTCCATCTCCTTCCTTCCCCCCCTTTCTTTCCTTTTTTCTTTGTCTTGTTCTTCTCCTCTCTCTGCCTCTGTCCAGACGGTTTCGATCTTGGAGCAGCGGCTGACGCTGACAGAGGACAAACTCAAGGAGTGTTTGGAGAACCAGATGGAGATCGGCCTACATCTCCAGAGACAAGAGGAGGCCTAAAGATGGCGGCTTGAGAGGAAAGTTGAGCGGCAGTGTGAGGGCTACAGGCTCACATCGACACTACTAATGGAAACACATCCATTGTGCTCTCCCATCATTGTTAGATCTCGTTTAAAATGTGCGATCATGCACACAGTGACACACTCACATGTTCCACAAAGAGTTGAGGCTGAGCATTTTCCCAACCAGACTTTAAATGCACACTGAGCTTCACTGCTGATGCACTGTATGTGGTTATTTTGCGAAGACACATCCGAAGTGAAGGAGTTGAATATTTGAGAAGTTGTTCCTCTACAACAGTGCTGAGAGTGCAGTCCCTTTTCTGCTGACAAAGGACCTGCTGCTAGTCACTGTGTGTGTGTGTGTGTGTGTGTGTGTGCGTGCGTGCGTGCGTGTGCGTGTGTGTGTGTGTGTGTTTGCGCGCGCATGATCGCTGCAAAAGTGTAGACACATGCAAAAGACTTTACTTGCCTACACACTGCACGTGTGAATGTTGTACTTTTTTGTGTGAGTGCAGGCTTATGCAGAATGGCGTCAGAAAAATTCTCTTGGACTACATGATCTCATACAATGAAATATGACAAACTATACAGAAGACACAGAGACTGGTTTACTTACAGGCAGGCCAGTGCAGGAATTTTATCATTTTTTAAACAGAGTTAAAAAGTAATTTTAACAGAACCCTTCGCTTTCAGCCCAAATTTGACCTTGTTTACTGCATTTGCTGTCAATAAATTCTTCATTATTCATTTCAATGCTTGGTTTACTGATTGTTTGAATACATTTTAAATCAACTAACTGAACAGGTACTGTAGATCAAATGCTGTGCCTTTATTGTGTCTTACACGAAGAAACTTGGACTCCCAAAACCTTTAACAAGGGCTCAACCGATATATATCTATTTGCCAATGTTATTGGCCAATATTGCCTTTTGCAGATATATCGGTATCGGCATATATGTTCTCCGATAAGTGCCAATATTAAAACTGTTTTTTAAGGCTGGAAAAAATGCTTGGACTAGTAATTTATACTGGAGAAGAAGGAAGTCCATTATGTAATTGGTATTAAGCGATGTGTTAACTGTTCAGTGCACTGATGTTCGGTATAAAATTTTGTTAGATATCCTGCCCTCATTACATATCTTTGTCACACGTTTGATAAACATTCATGCTATCAGTATCAGCTTCGGTCACAAAAATCCCATTGATCGGGCCCAACCAAATCCTGTGAAAAGACCAAAAAACAAAAGTGATATGATTCTCATATTATTGTCCATGTAGCTAAAGCCTGATATTTGTCTGAGTCTTTTACCTCAATTGTCATTTAAATACTTTTAAAATATTTTCTTGCCTTTCCTTCATTCCTTTAGTCCCACATACATTGGCCTCCTGTTGTAAATACTTAGGATTTACATATTTGATACTCAGATTGCTATCTGCACCAAATCTGACATGATAAAGGTGAATATTAGCCATGACATCACTAATCCACAATAAACACTGTTCCTTCATCGGTATTATTATAAAAAGTAAACATTTTCACTATCAGGTAAATTCCTCCAGTCGTGGTGAGCTTCCGACTCAAGTTATTAGTGCCACAGCAATCCTTCGTCTCATGTTACATGGAAATTATTTAAATGAGTCCCACACAGTGAGGAATATGGATTCTAAAGAACTGAATAAGACCGAACAGGTATTGAAACTGTACTCTGTACTGACAGGAGAGATCCTTAAGTATATACTTTTGAATGAAATTAGTGTAAATTCTGAAAGGACT
>JAQLOL010000012.1:12138353-12150529 GCA_029783665.1 Naso thynnoides
AGATAGATAGATAGATAGATAGATAGATAGATAGATAGATAGATAGATAGATAGATAGATAGATAGATAGATATGAAAAATCCTGCCTAATAAGCAGGCACAGTTCTGTCTTGAAAACATTAAGTTTAAATCTGTGCAAAAGCTTGAATAAGAACATTTTAATATCTGAAAAAAATGGTCTTGGAGCACTTTCACTGACAGTGAATGGGAGACTTTCTCTGGATGCAACCCAGGGTGATTTTCCAGGGATATGGGCAGATTTTCTGCTTCAGAAATGATCAGTTTAGTATTGTTCATGGGTAAGGAAGCCCAGACGAGTCCACAGAGATCAGATTAATATTCCATTCACTGACGGAACAGCTCATTTTTCATAGACGGCCCTATTTATGAGAGCGGAACTAAAATTTAAGTTCTTTTGGCTTTTTGAGGAAATGTTACAGTGCTACAACTATCAGCATATTTAAGCATCTTTCAGAGGAGAAATCATTTTCAGTCTCATAAATTGAAACAGTATTTTAAGCATGAGGCCTTTGACTGGGGAGTTCCCCTGGTAGCAGTTATCTGACATCTGAGGATGTTGCTAGGAGACGCGCAATCAAATTCCATTGTATGCTACTGAATGGAGCACCTCATAAGCATGTACTGTGAGAGTGATACGAAACTTCTGTTAGACAAGCCCACATAGTGATGGCTTTTTAGACTGTCTTTTGTCACACTTTTAACATTGTTTTTCACTTTGAAAGAGGAAGCTAGCAAGTTAGGTTAACTAGCTTCCATGGAACAGTTCTATGTTCTCAGAGTCCTATAATCCCTATAAACTACTAACACACGACCTTATTGTTTTCTGGTCAGAGTTGACCAGTTTCCAGTACCAGTTTATGATTTTTATCCTCAAGGTTTCAAAGCAGCAATATAAATAACATAACCAATGGTTATCATTTAATTTGATTTTGAGTAGAGGTAAGCCCTATCCTATCACCTTTTTCAGGTTCCTATTATGTGCCATCTGAGCCTAGGAACATGGGACTTTGTCATGTTTCCATTAAATACTATATCAAAACAGGGAACATAGGAATGACACCATCTCAATGGCCGGCACCACCTTCGTTTTGAGAGTAATTTCAGGCTCTGGTGGACCAAAAACTCTGTTACTGAAAACTATGCAATGTTAAATAAAAGGCAAATTTGTAACAGCACGGATAACGTCCTTAGCAACCCGGCAAGTACTTTTTTTGTGATTACTAAATGTAGGGAAGTGCAGGAGCCCTTAGCAAGAGTCCACTAACACTGTTGGAGGTATGGACCTGAGACTCAGCTATGCATAGCAAGCAGAGTCTCAGTTGACAGTCCCTAAACAAATAGACTTGGAAGCTAAACCTAACCTAAGTGCAAATGATTTCACAGCATTAACACACACTTTTTACTGTTATTATGGTGATAAAGGTCATCTGATTATGACAACAGAGGTCACCTGACATTTAATCCCCCAAGATACAAATTACCCCAGGGAGAGTGTCTTAGACTTAGAAGAAGAGTGGGCTTTTGTTTTTGGTTTAACTATTGGAAAATTAGTTTTCAGGCCAATCTGAAAGATCATCTAAACAACAGGGCAGTGCCTGTGGTTTTGTACACAGTTTAAAATAGTCTTGCTTGCAAATATTAGTGCATGAGACTCTTTGTTTGTCTTTTTTTTTAAACCCCTGCTCGCACATAATCAGAGTTCTTCCTACAAGCTACAAAGGTGGGGGTCTAGCTACTAGCTGGCATAAGCTTTGACTTACAGAGGTGTAATTTTGGTAACAGCAGATGACCAGACTTTTAAATGTCATAGCCATAAGTCCTGTAACCTGAGCACTCTGTATGTTAATCTATGACTCCAAATTTCAATCACCTTGCAGGGCGCTAAAATCTCAACTGATAATAAAAAAACAACTGCTAGCAATGTTAGTACCCAGCTGGTTAAGTACTTGTTTGTCGTTTGAACTTGAGTGATATTGCTTTTACACAACAGTTCTACAAACTCCATTAAGTTGACAGTAATAAGCAAAAACAGATTATAACTTGTTTGTCAGTTTAATAATTTATTTGGCTCCGCCAGCTCAAATAGTTCCACAACTGGAAACATTTTACATGTTCCTGCACATTAGCTTACTGTAAAAGTTATGGAAGGGCCCACAAATTTACTTTCTTGCTTGCTTCTTTTTGTCTTTTTTGTCTTCTCTGAAGGCAATGTGGAAAAACATCCATCTTTTCAGTGCAGTTTGTTACAAAGTAACCTAGCAACCAACAGTTAGTGAATAGACCACCTGTTAAGTAATACATAAAATTAAAAACAGAGATGGTTAATGGAAAGCAAGACCTCTTGCTGCCCTTTCATTTTCTGTATCAGTGTCACATAAGTTTCATTACGGCCCCACCCCTTTCAGACACTAAAGCCAGTCTTGAGTCCATTCATTCTTATGGGAGAAAGAAATGTGATCACAGATTATGACCAATTCTTTCGTCCCATTGTCATCAAGATGCATATTGGACCCATTTTTCACAAGACATGTATCTTCCAAACAATCTGACACAAAAATGGCATTTTTCAGACACACATATCAGGAGAAAATCCACTTTGTCTGAAACCTGTCTCTGTCCCAGCAACACATTCTTACGAGATTTTGGAACTTGTGTTTCCACCTTGCTTCACAATGGATATAAACAGACATTTAAATGGTCTTATTGGTGAAACCATGTATGAAAAGTTAAAACTTACATCAAACAAACATCATGCGATGCAAAATCCATCAGCTTCCATTCACACGACCTTATAACACTTCCAGACGAGGCAGAGGCATGGTGGTTCTTAGCTGTCTCCATGAGAGATGTGACTCAATCCACTTAGGAGATGGGAAGTGTATATACCATTTCGCAACATTGGCACAGCGTTCAGTCTTGTGTTAATATTGACTATCTTTGGTTAAAAGTCCCCGTGCTGTTGTATTCTATATCAGCACTCATGGAATGCCTCTTGTCCAATCAAATTGCTAACTGTTGTATAACAAACAATGTTGACTGCTTGCCCTCATGTTTTAGGGTTATTAAATAACATATATAATATGCAATAAATAAAATATAATAAATAAAATATGCAAACCATGTCAGTTGAAACAAAAATCCTACTCCTTGCTGATTAGGTAGGCTACATAAGTCAAAGGTAACACAAGTAATATTTATATTGGTTTCTAAGCAAGACTGAGTTAAGATTCAGAAGATATGACAGTCCAACAGAGAAACAAAAATCATACGAAGCTTTTCAGGATGGATTTTCACTTTAAGTGCAGTTTAGGGTAAATTTAGAATTGTGCAGCCACTTCTTTAAAATGCACAAAAACTGCTTCTCATCTGATTCATTTATCAAAATCCCCTCTAAAACAACACTTCATCTCCCCAAAAAATCTTAACATAGTAAGATCTTTGTCCATGTTTTTTAGTTGCTGCATGGATTTGTGTAATATTTTTGGTATGTGGCTTTTCATTCAGAGAAACAACGCTTCATTCAGGCTGGGGAGGCTCAGTTCCAGCCTTGGATTTGCAAATGGAACTGAGGATACTGTGCTCATCTCGACACAAGCCTCAGAAAATGACATCAACATTCTGGAGTATAGATTTAAGATGGAATTAAAGGCTCTTCCATCTGGCAAGGAGGTTTATTCCCACTGATGAAGGATGACCCTCAGTGTCAACAGCAGATAGATTCATATAGCTTATATTGCTTTTTCAGACTATATGTTCATGTTTCTTTGTGTGGCTGTTTATCTCGTTCCTTTTCAGTTTTAGAAAAATAAAGCTTAAAACTCTAAAGTGCGGCGGTGAATGGAGGACAACTTTTCTGGCTGGAGATATTGCTAAACAGGAAAGTGTGTGTGTGGATAGACAATCTAAAAGCTCCTGTGCTTTTCAAATGAATGATTAAAGGCTGTTGATGCATGCACGAACAAGCTGACTGACAATGGCAGGTAAAGCTCCTGATGAGTTCACGTCTTTTGTTGTTCAGACAGTGGTGAATGTGTGCTAATCTTTATATAAGTTTGTTTTTCTTGTTCCATTTTATTATGTAACTCATCCTGCTTGGCATCATTCATGAATAGTTAAACACAGAGAAAATTTCTTTTGTCCATCAGCCACAAAAATTGAGTAATTTTCACCATAGAACAGTTAACAGTTATTTTAATTGAGAGATTTGGGTTGTTTTTTTTAATGGTTTTAAGTAGGTGGGGTTAAATAAGAGAAAAAGTTATTTCTGGGCAACAATTAAACCTTCACAATTTCAAAATCTGTTGACAATTCAGGGGTTGCTTGCTTTGTTTGCACTGTCAAACAAAGTCTAGTCCTAAAGAAGCAGATAAGCTAAGATTTTGAGTGTTAAACCCTCCACCCACTCTTTACAGACTTGTTTTACATGTAGTCATGAATATAAGGTTTTAGAGAAATACTCAGCAGTTTTCCAACAGATATGAGTTTTTCATTCTAATTCAGCCTTAAGCCCATATAAGTATCATTACAGCTGAAGACAGCATCACCACTCACCTTTGCTGCCACACTGGTCAAGTGGCCACTTGCTGTACTACAACAGAGAATGTCATTTTCACCATAAACTGCAATTCTAAAATACAAGGTAAGACTGTTGAGAGTACAACTTGAACAATCAAGGTTATCATTATTCGTATAATGGATTTTAAATGCATGTAGATTTTATCTTTGTGAAAACTTTGTCAGAGCCTGGAAAAGCCATTTTTAATGGCATGATGTCATCTCAATAAAAAGATAAAATCTTCATGTGTGTCAAGTCACAAAGTTGTCAGACTTCACACAGCTTCTTCTGGAGCCACAAAAGACTTTGTGCAATTTTTCACCTCGTCAGCATGAGTACTGTCTAAGACCTGTTAATAGCTTCCAATGTGTTAGACTGGTGTTCCACATAAAGTACCCTTTAATGGTGTGTGATTTTGAGCTGTCACAGACTGAAGTTCACAATCTTAAAAGAAATGTGGGGAAATTTGAGGGTGTAATTAAAAGGCAGAATTGCTTGATAAAACTAAGATGTATCCACTAAGTGCTAGTTTAAAAACAGCATAGCAGTGAATCCCTTTCACAAACTAATCAATCAGAGTACAGCATTAAATACCAGAGCACTCACAGTGAACTAGCATAATGTTATATAATGCCAACACTACTAATGATTGTCTGTATGATGGTGTTTTGTTTACTCTTGGAGAGCAGTTTGTAGACAAACACACACATAGTAGCTAACGCTCTTTAAGAGAGGCTGTTGTTGTCCATGAAGGGAGTGGACACACAAGAGCCCTCAAGAGTTTGTGTATGCATATGCATGTGTCTGTGTTTTGTTAGTGAGTTTGTGTGTAAGTCACTGGCGGGGATAAAGAGCCATTGTCTGCAGCTGGTGCATCCCCCACTCCTCCTCTCTGCAGCTGTGAGGAAATCAAACGCTCCTCTTTTCCCCCTCTCTGCTTCTGTCACAACCTGCTGATGCCTTATTAGGTCATTTGTGGTGAAACGTAGTGATGAACCAGTGATGGTCAGTGTAGTGTAGCAGGTACACCAACACCACTGAGTTGCTATAAATAGATAGAAAATCTTGCATAATATCATGACCATTAATAAAATTTATCAAATTCTATTAACAGCAGCATTCAAAACAGAGAAATTCTTTCTATGGAAATAAAACATCAATTTTGCCATTTGTTAAAATCAGGTTAGAAAACAGAGAATAAACTAGAATAAAACACCCAATAATTAAATATAATAGAAATTGTGAAAGACAAATAGAAATGGTCGTACCAATTAGAGGGAACAGTATTTGCCGTTATTAGCAAATCTTAGCTGTTACTATGCAGAGTAAACTGTCACATGTCTGTTCAGTCAATGGTATAATTATTCAAATGACAAACTTTTTTTGGTAATTTAGCAATGGTTTAATTTGTATTTCATGCAAAAATGTCAGTCAGTGCTTACACCTTCTGAGTTGTTTGATTTACTGTTTTTATTAAGAAAAAATATGTGTGTTGAAACAACATTACCTGTTGCAGTTATAATTAGCATTAGACAACAGGGTGGCTTAACCGACTCTTATGACTTGGATGTTCTTGTGTTATCAAACATTTGTCATGCTAAACAGTCAATGAAAAGGACTTAAGTGTAGGCCTATAGAGCGACAAAAACTGCCCACAGAAAGCTGTTTACTGCATGAAGAAGACAGATGTTTGCTATGTGTGTTAGATTTTTTACTCCACATGCACTTTGTTGGTATGTGAGTATCATTAATGACATATATTTAATGTAATTTGGATTCAAAGGATTCAGATGCTTAACTTTCATATAAGAAGTTATCGGTGCAATGACATTCTTTGTTCTTCATGTTCTTTCTAATGAAAGAACATAGGAAATGAAATTAGAAATGAAATGAAAAATGTATCTATTTAAAAGATAATAAAGACTGCCTTAAGTTAAAATGGACAAAGTAAAAAAATGATAATAGTGTCACTATTTACACTATACTAACAGCACAATGATTAAAAGAAGAGCAAGCACCACTGGCAGAGATTTGTGTCATGCTCAGGAAGAGGCTCCTAACTCTGTGCAGAGCTGAGCAGCACAGGAGGAGGCAGACAGAGAGGGCTAGGAAGCGGGCAGCTTTCATGAACGACCCGTACAGTTTCACACAACAGCTCCTTGGACAGAGATGAATTGGACACCTGGGTTGCTCAAAGGAAGAAGCCGACCTTCACCTCTGCAACACTATGAGTGACCGCCACAAGAACCCACACCTTGGGACTTGTGAAGCTGTGATAAGACCATCAAAACATGTCCCATCGTCAGTCAGGGATCTCATCCAGGATTACTATGGTGATTTCAGTATGAAAGTCTCAGCAGGTCCTGTAACATCTGAGTGGAACAAACAGGAAGTGGAGATCATCACAGAGTACACAATTTCTGTGATCCTGTTATTTCTGGCAATGAATATGCTGGTGAAATCTGCTGAACTACTGTCCAGAGGCCCCAACCCAAGTCAAAGTCAAGAATCCGCCACCCACCTATCCGCCCCTTTAATGACAACTTAACAGTGACCACTGACTCACGGTAGATGGATCCTGAAGGGACTGGAGAGGGTGATGGGATAAGCCAGAATGTTCTTCAAGACAGAAAAATCAAGGTCATTGGTGTTGAAGAAAGGAAGAGCAGCAGATAAGTTCCTCTTTCTCTTTCTCCTCTTTATTTCAGAAGCACCAATTCCCACCATTTCTTAAAAGTCTGAGGAAGATCTTCGATAGCAGCCCCAGGGATACAGCTTCCATTAAAAACACTTGTGAAGAGCTGGATGAGCTCCTGAAAGCTGTTGACAGGACGGGCCTCCCAGGAAAATTCAAGGCATGGGTGTACCAACACGGGACTCTGCCAATTAAGGATCTTGTGGCTGATGCTTCCCTATGAGTTTCCTATCTCTATCATCACGGACCTGGAAAGGAGAGTCAGTCACTAACTGAGAAGATGACTGGGTGAAAGGTCTGTGCAATAGGGAGGTGCGGCAGTGCCATGAGACCAGTAATCCTAAAGTCATAGGAGCAACAGTTTCGGTCAAGACCAGCAGGAAAAGGACAGCAGAGGCAGCAATAGAGTAGGCAGAGTCACCGCTGCACCACAGAGACCTGGTGGGAACACTGGCCAGAGGAAGAGCTGCACTAGGAACCATTGCAGCCCTCCGGTACAATAAGGCTCGGGGAGAAGAGCAACAGCAACTGGTCCGGAGAGAGGGGAGAGCTGCTGTCGAAGAAGAAAGATCCAGTAGAGCAGAGAGTGGAAATGAGGCAGCAAGGTGCCTGGACTAGATGGGAACAAGTTGTGGAGAGAAAGATCTCCTGGACTGACTTCTGAAAGTCAGAGCCACACTGCTCCACGTTCTTGATCCAGGCTGTCCATGATGTCCCTCCCAGCCTATCCAGCCTGCACTGCTGGAGCATGGTTGAAACACTTGCATGCTCTCTGCGCCAAAAGAAGTGAACACTCAAACACATCTTGAGCTACTGTCCAAAAGCTCTGCAGGAAAGCAGGTACCGATGGCGGCATGATCAGGTGCTCAAAACCATCACTGAGAGGATCTGTAGTGCTGTGACCAAGTTTCACCTTTTGAAACCCATGAAGCAAACCTTCACCTCAGCAAAGCAGGAGAGAAGCCAGGTGGAACATCTTAGGCAGCATCAGGGCTCTTGAACACTGTCAACTGGCTGCTGTCAGTGGAATTGGGTAGGCAACTCAACTTCCCTCAGCATGTTGCCAAGACCACACTGAGACCTGACATTGTCCTGATATCTGAGGCAGCAAAGAACATGGTCCTGCTGGAGCTAACCATACCATGGAAAGACTGGATGGAGGAAGCTTTTGAGCAGAAGAGGGACTGCCACAGGCAAGGCTGGAAGGCAAAGGCCTATGGAAGATGGGTGCAGAGGCTTTGCAGGGCAGTCCCTCTGTAGGACAAACATAGAACTTGGGATCACAAGCAAGAGAAAGGAGAGAATCATCTGGTAAGAGAAAGAGGAGAGTCAACTATAACAACATGGAAGCTGCTGAGAAAGCTTCCGGATGGCTCTGGATCAAGAGAGCTGATCCATGAAAGAGTGCTGCTAGGGCACAAGTCGGGGCCTGATCAACCCAGTGACCTCAGGAAACATCATGGTGATGTGCTTTAGCTTAGCATCAGAAAGTGTTTCACAACAATGCACAATTTAAAAATGAATGAAAGAAAAAAATGTGTGCAAACAAGGTCTTGTTTTTTGCCCAGTTTTTTATTCAACATGGATATCTAGTACATTCTTAACAGAACTTCCTTGTCACCTTACAGCCACCTAAAGCATTACACTGCCATCATTCACTTTAATGGCCTAATGTGTTGATTAAGGCTTAAAGGAGATACAAAATAAATTCACACCTTGTGGTCGCAGTTCAGTATCAGCTTTACACCAAAACAAACCTGCATGTTCTCAGCAACTCTGCTAAATAGTAGCACCATGTTTGCTTTGAGAGGATAAGGTGATTTTATTTCAAGTGAAAAAATGTCTAATTGTTTCTTTCCACTATGCATGGCGGTTCAGAATCACAATCACAACACAGTATAACACATTAATTTAATTATCAAACAACTACTGACTTTAGCTGAGCCAGGCTACTGATGCCAGAGCCGCACCTGCCACTAGTGCTTCGCTTGGGCCTGTTACTGCGTTTACTTGGTGATAATGTGATGTTATTCCAACAGGGAGAATGTCTAATTACCAACATTAACCTCCACCCAATATTCCTGTTACTGAGATTACCATGGTTACGGACAGACCTGTTCACATGGACAATGGCAAAATCCTGATCGTATTCTTGTATACATGACACCCAGTAGCACCCGCTACCCAGCTGAAGTACAGATATGAATTTTGCCTGCTAGCTTTCGCTGAAGATGCAACTAATTTCATCCCCTGTGTGTACCCTGCTTTTAGCTATTTTACAACACTAAATGCTATTGCCAGCAATTGTGTTATATCATATCTTACACGCTGGAAGACAGGAGCGACATGGTGTAGACACGGATGTAAACCACAAGGCTGTGCGCACTAATAAACAGTATCTTATGGCAACAGTAAACATATTTGATTTTCAAATTACATGAAGTGCTTATCTGAGTCCAGAAATAACATAATCTGGTAAATAAGCAATTCACAACAAGCACACAGAACCGTTTATCTGATGACTTCAGGCAGAGGCAGGCTGTCACTTTCCATTGACAGCTAGTATTTGAGCTAAGCTAATTAGCGATGGGTGAGCTCTGCCCTTCTCTTCCTTGTGACTGCAAGCACAATCACATGCACAAGAGCATGCCCCAGTAGTTAATGGGGTAAGGTGTATATCTTATTTGGGTTTCCCATTACCAGAATGAGGGCCTAATTGGGTAATGCTTACAGGGGTGAGGTGTTTACATGAGTCACAGCCTTACTAGAATGCTTCAGTACCTCAGCTGGTAATTAGAATGTTGCGTGCATGTAAACGCTGTGTCTCTTTCCACAATGCACGGTGAGTCAGAATCTTAGTCACATCGCAATATAACAACATTTATGTCATTATTGAACAGCTTGTGATGTTAGCCTTCCCACTTATTTTAACCTGAGTTAAATGTAAAAATATGCTCGACTGCTCTTCACTCGCTGTGGCCATTTATAAAGGGGGTGTGGGCCAACGGTTCTGAAGGGAAGGCACATGAACTACCACGAACATGCGACCATTCCAGCTATGGAAACAAGGAAACTTAGAAGCTCAATAACAACGCAAGAGAGGGGGTGTGTGAGATCGGTTTCCATTCTAGATGTCAATATGCCACTAGTTCTTTAGACAAAATAAGTTTTTTTTCCTGAAATCTATTAAGGCTAAATTATGTATATAGATATCTTTAAGGCTATTTTCAGATATGTTGAATGTCATCTTAGAATGAAAAACATAGATATGGGCCAAGTAAGAGTGAAAAGATTTATTTTAGCCTATACATTCCGGCAAAGCTTTTATTTTATCATGCTGGGGGAAAAAAAATTGTAAAATAATAAATAATAATAATAATAGTTTTGGTGCTGTGGGTCAAGAACTAAAAGTCCCAATCATTTCTCCACTGATAATGTTAAATGACTCACAGCTCTACAACTGGACTGACAAACCTTCATAGGTGAGTCATCAGTAAGCTACAAAAGATCAAGAACTGAGATAAAAAGTTGAACTCTGTGTAGGTAAAAACTTCAGGTAACTACAACTCACATTGTGCTTTTCGCCAAGAGGCCAAACTGTCTCACGTTGACAACTGCTCTGCTTTGTGCCTTGGCTTCTTCTCCGTGGCAACAGCAACCAAGGTTTTATGGGTATTTAGAGCCTTCTGCCAAAATGTTCAAAAAAATTTTTTCAGAAATGAAGCTGAACTAGCCCAATTAAAATTGTTAATCTTTATGTAGGCTAAGCCTGGTCAGTCAACGTATCTTCTCCTGTTTCTAAAGTAACATTAACAATACTTATCATTTTGGCTATTGAGTAGCTGAGCTATTGGAGCTTTCGAGTCGGCTATATCAAACTACTTTAGCAGCGGTTTGACCAGCTGTCCTGGAAATCTTCAAATTTCCAATTTTCTGAGAGCTTCAAGAGCATGTTGGCTTAAATGTTGACACTGAAAATCAAGTCTTCGCCCAGAGGCTCTGTTTTTGTTTTTGTTTTTTTTTGTTTTTTTTCAAAAAACGAACCCAATGATGTATTTAAGAATGATCTTATAATAACCGTCACTGCAGGCATTGTAAGTAGACCTAAAATTACCCTACTAATAAAAGCTTATATAAAAGGAATGTTTGCTCCTTAAAAGAAGTATGAGGCAAAAAGCTGAAGAATAAACTTTCAATATGGCCTACAAAAGAAAATTTATTGTAGACGTCATTACAACTTTATTCATGAAAGACAAAATAGGATGCCACTCTGTAAACGGGGCTGTTCCATTTGGATTAAGGTTTATAAGTCTGCACAGGCTATCAATGAATGGTTATGAATGTCAGGAAAACGCTCCTGTGAGTCTCAGCAGCTCTGCACCTTTAAATCTCTGCGCTCCGCCCTCTTCTCAATGACAAGCCCGCAGAGCCCTTTTAACGCATCCAGTGGAAATGAAAAACCAGAGGCGCTCCGTGGGACAGCATGTTTAATACTAACAATAGTCATGGATTTTAGCGATAACAACTCATCCCAAACTCCCATCATAAGACACTAACGCAGCATCTTTGGGCCATTTAGTTGGTCTGAGGACGCGTCAAAGTTGGAGCGGGCATCGCCAAATGGACGTCAATGGACTGGAGTGAAACCTCCACTTCTATCGGACTGAAGGAAGGAGGGAAAGAAACCTCTGCATGTTCAAGTTTCCTGCTCCAACCAGAGGGGCATCGGTACTTGCGTGTTGGATGTGGGTGCGTGTGTGGAAGTGTATTTTGGTTGCGTGTGTGTGCGCGCCCGCAGGAGCTGGAGCAGCAGCGGCGGCGGCGGCGGTGGTGGTGGCGGCCGCGGGAAGGGAAGTTTAGCGCCGTGATTTTTCTTTTTTCCCTCAATTCTGTTGTGTTGTTTTC
>JAQLOL010000012.1:12180781-12197821 GCA_029783665.1 Naso thynnoides
TGGGTACCTCACTACACGCTGAGATGGTAGAAAGGAGTGAAAACTGTCGAAGGTGAGTTATGATTGTGGTGAATGAGTGCCACGACGCACCGTGTTCCCGGCGTACCGTGTTCCCGGCGTCGGCACACAGCTCATTCCACCCGTTACCAAGCACAATACTACACATACATTGACATAAACACCATAATAAAGTCCTCTCAAAGTCCCTTAGAGGAGTGTGTGAACCCGTGCAGGTGTGTATGTGTGTGCGTGTACAAATATCCAAAGCGGGGGGGGGGTTGCTCACCTTCTCACAAGCCGGCTCTATAAACAGACCTCCAAAATTATGGAGGTCGGGAAAAATGATGGGATCATCACTAGTCTCTCTTTACTGTGCTTGACGCTAGCACTTAGCTAGCTGCTACACTCAGTTGCCTTCTACCTGAAGCTAAAACTCTGAGGGCAACTGCAGAGCAAAGCAACGTGGACATGCCGACCCACAGGTTTGAATGCTCTCAAAGGCACAGGCCACTTGGCTAGCTTATGACACAGGCTCCACATGCAGCCAACGCTGAGCATAAATCAGGCTTCAAAAGTTTCATATTTAATGCACAGTATGTTAGTTCTGCCCCAAAAGATCTATCAAAACAATAAAAACAAAATATGTTGTCTACTGACATAGATAAGCATTGGATCATGTAATTTTCTAATACCATTGTAAATGGCCACCCTTACAAATGAAAATCTATGTGTACAGACATGGTGATGTAGATTTATTCACTTAACGTTCAGTCACATTTGTCAACTTCCTTCCTAAGACTCTGAATGGAGTGGATGTAAGCAACAGGTGACAAAATGAAACGCATTGGTACCATGAATGAAATTAGTATTTTTAAGAGTCTGCACTTTGTTCAAAACATTTTGGGTAATGTAAGCACACAACTCACAAATGATACATAAAAAATATAGATGTTTTTTCCACATTTTCTTGTGGAAATGTTACATATTGTACCTTTAATGTCAGGTTCTATATGGTTCTTCTATTGTGATAAAATGGCTTAGTTAAGTATTTTTCAAATCAAGGTCAAAAAGTAGGAAATAGTTTGTAAAAGTCAGCAGCTCTCAGCAGCTTGATTCAGGGTTAAAATGAGTAATCTTTTAGTCAGAATGGTCAGAGTGATTGTCAGTCTGGGACTCAATGGAAAAGAGGCCCTTATCTGGTGAGTAGGTGTTCATAAGACCTATTCCTGGTCCGAGTGCCAACAGACCAGCTCAAGTGTTTCCTCTGTTTTGTAATTCACACACACACTCAAAGACACGTAGTAACTCACACAAGCTAAGGCACAAACACTCACACTATTGCTGCGGCAGAGCACTGATGAAATCCTCACAAATCAACACTCTACACCATGTGGGAGAGGGTGAAGTGTGACAAAACACACACACACAGCTCAGTATCCTGTCACCCTGTCACTATGGCAACTGGGGCACAGTCACTGGTAAAGTGTGATTGTGTTTATGTGTGAGGCTTTAAGTACCTCTATGCATGTACACATTTGTTTGTGTGTATAAACATGTGCTTATATGCTTACTGTAGGTGTTTGCGTATGTGTAGCAGCGATGTTGGGTTTAACCTTTGTGGATATGTTGAGACGTCTATGCTCACTTAAAGCCAATGAAGGAGATACTCAAGATGGGTTTACATTAGATACTCCAGCAGCTTCTGTGGGAATCCTTTGATCCCACGTGTAAAAAGATGAGAGGCTGTAACATCTGCTCTTCCTCGCAGCTGATGTTGATGTTTGTGCCCAGGCAGCCTGAGGGTGAACGAGGCTCTCGAGTTAAGTAACAAATAGTTCAGTTAGTAACAAGACCTTCAATTTTGACTCGCGTTTCAAGCGCTTCAGTTGTTCCTGTTTTATATTCAACTGAGGAACTACGGCCACTTTTCATCCAGGCAGCCCGACAGTTATTTTCACATTTCCATTGTGAAACAACTGCTGTGTCCCAAGTCAGGGGTCGAAGACCATTTACATAACAGCGTCGCAACGAAGGCTGTCCCATTTCTAAAAAACCTTTAGATAGGCTGATAAATGCAGCCTTCATCTCCCAGGTCATGAAGGATCCAGCAGGTGGATCCCTCACAGACCCACATATGCCAAGATTTACTGTGCTGCATGCAAATGATCATTGTTTTTCCTTTCAAGTGAACATGACGGATAAAGCAGAGGCAGCAAATGGGGTATATGTTTTTAAATGTAAGTACTGAAACAATAAAATAAAAATTTCAGCTCTAAATACATAGGTCTATAAGTTGTCTGCCATGGACAAGGTTGTCAAGTGAGAGGATTGGTGCATTGTGACTCTGGGTTGTGGAGAGGAACAGCTGGTGACAAAAACAAAAATTGCTTGAGGAAAGAACATCTCATTTAACAAGGCCTCTGTTTGGCTGTGGTCTTCAAAGGTTGCGAGTTAAAGGGATACGCCAACATTTTTTTTGTTTTCGTGTCTTGCCTCACTCCCGAGTCCATGACAAGCAAATAGACACCATTTTTTTGACAGTGCGTGGAGTAACAAGGAAGAGACGGTCAGAGCTCTCCCACCGCTAATTAGCTTAGCTCAATTGCTGGGAGTGTATGGGTAGCATTAGCCTGCCTCTGCCTACAGTCATCAGACGGAAAACTTATTCCTTTAAAGTGCAAGGTGTTGAAGGAGAAGTTTGTTTGTTTGCACATTAAGCCTTATAATGAGGATATTTATGATCATATACAATGTTCTACAGCATAATTATGAAGAACGGTGCAGTCACAAGAGCTGGAGCTCCTTGCTGACATCGCAGCTAGCTGAAAACACTGGAGTGAAGGGGCATTTCAAGTGCTTTGACCGTTTTTAGAGACAAGACAATCGCTGAGTGTTCAGAGGTGTCCTCTCATGTAGTGGCACTAAAATACGAAGCTGAACGACAGCTTTTAACCCGGAGACGGCTGTTTCAGCTGCCTCAGGGAACCAAACAAACAGCTGTTTCCAGCTTCTTTCAGCTTTGTGTTTTAGTGTCGTTACAATGTTCTACAGTGTAGATCATTGTATATGATCCTAAATATCATTATTATAAGGCTTAATGTGCAAAAAATAAACTTCTCCTTTAAACAGAGGGCAGCATATCACCAGAATAACCCGTTCTGCTACTTACTATACTTATATCGTAGTCCTGATGTGTGCAGCAACCCTCACCAGGAGTCGGACTCCAAGGACTACGAAGACACAGCAAGCCAGGATAAGAGAGGCATAAGGAAGGAGAGACGAGAGAGGACCATTGATCATCAACAGTGGGGATTTTCACATCTAACCCAGCAAATAAGAGTTAACTTCTCCATAACCAGAGTTGGAGATCACTGGAACACAGAGGTGTGTTCAGGGAAAGGCCATTAGCCACCCCAGGTGCCACTCTGTTTGATTGGTTATCTGCCCAGTCAGAGGCAGGCCTGTTTGAACTGTTTGGCAGTAAAATCACATTATAATTTTTGCACAGTTTTGTAAAATAAACATTTTAACCACTTGTTATTTATTACTGTGTTGTCCTTATTTGTTTAGTTAGCTAGGCTTCTGAATCTTTATTTCATTGGCACTTTACAATGTGATTGTATCTACATTTGTATTCAGTCCATCTTTTTGAATTGCATTTCTCAAAAGAATAATCTGTGTTGTGATTGGCAGGTCTATTTAACTTTAAAATTAAACTTTAAACACTGTATTGGCAGTAAATGTAAGTAGACATGGGTAGTGGAGACAAATGTAGTATTTGGATGCTTGTTTGTGCATGTGCATACGTGTTGGTAATTCAAGCCACCATGCTAGGGTGATTAACACATTGCCAAATCCGACATGGCACCCTTGTATAAATCAGGGCCCTTCCTCGACTACCCCGGTAAAAACAAATAGTCTGGACATGCCTTTGCTGGAGCAGTAGATGATCATCCAAAATCATATTGGTGAGTTGTATTTTCTTTGACATGACGTAAGAACTGTTACTCTCTTGCATTCTGCTGAAAATGTTATATAAACACAATTACACATTTCCCCTTCAGAATAAATGGTCATTCTGCAAGTGAAACAATTTTAGTAAGAGAGTCACAGCAAGTGAATCAAGAGGTTTAGGCTACTTGAAAAGTCAGACTGGCTCCAAGAAACCAGTCTGACAGCAGTACTGACAAATTCTCCCCCATGGTGACATGAAGCTTCTGGGAAAATGTGTTCTGGATTAATTAAAGGAAGAAGTTCATTTCTTACTAATGCCAACACAGAACTAAAGAAACCAACACATTTCTGTCTACAGCCTAATGATGTTTATCAGGCTATACTGGAAGTGAAAATGAAAAAAACTGGGACCATGATAAGATACATAATGTTCAAGTAGTCACTGAGCTGTTTTGTCAGTAGGATCAGGTCAGGATTATCATAATTTGTTGGGTTTAGGAGAAGAATGGAGCCTGGGCGGAGTGTGCACGAGATATGACGTGTTTTGTTTACCACACAACAGCCGGCTGAGTTAAAGTGAAACAACTGATGCACTTCTTTGTTTTTACACGCACAGTTTGGGAAGTATTTGTCCACAAAATACAAGCTGAGATGTGCAAATGTTAGAGGAAATTCAGACTCTGCTGGAGGTCAGAGCATTGTCTCGATGCTTCTATCACAGTTTGGGCTTGGCAATAAATTCATTTTATTGATTAATTTGAATTTTTTTTGGTTAAGGAAGTTTTTTTTTAAATGAAAATCGAGAAACTCGATGGTCTCTCTCTTGGCTTGTGTTTGGTTCCAGGAGTCTCAAAATTGTATCGTTTTGATTTATGACGATAGAAGAATTACATGTTAGTATGTTTTGTTAAATTACAGAAGACTTCATTGCAATTGTAAACAACTTCCCATCCACTGAAACTACACAGTGCACTTCTTAAGACAAGATTGCAGCTTGCACTTTAACCCCAAGAGAGAAATTTAGTTTACTTTTGTTGCTTTTATTGTAAAAAATAAAAGCAAAACTTATTCTGAGTATTTTTTTTGTAATTTATAATTTGTTTTAAAGGAGGAAAAAAAATGATTAAAATCATGTGGTTTGTTGTGAAAAAAATCTGAGATTTAATTTTAAGGGCCTATTGTCCAGCCCTAGTTACAGTAAATGAAATGTATGTAAATGTCGGAACTTTGGTTTAGATGTGGGATCTCCTCATTGCTGTGACCTTTGCTGGATATCCTAAACCCCATCAGGCCAATATTGTCCCAACTGCCAGGGATTCAGACAGAAAAACAGCATCTGCTTTAGAAAATCACAATGGGTTTTTAAAGCTGAATAAATGGACTGGATTGAAAAAATGAAAATACGACTCTGGAAGGTCATTCTAAGGATCCAAGAGTCCAAAGGCTTATCAAATTCCAAAACATCATTCTATTCTCTCCTAGCTGCTTTTGTGTTGAGACAAAGCCTTGTGGCACTCCCTGTTCATTGGTCATGTTTCCGATTATACTAATTCTGCTATTTTAGCTGCCGTGCAGCAAGTTGAAGATTATCTTTCCCCTTCACTCCAGCCAATTGCCACAGAAACTTCTTGTTTTTTTGCTTCATTTTTGCATTTGGGATTATTCTGGGGAAGTTTGCTGTAAAGGTCCTAAATTCACAGTAAGTGTTACAGCTGGCCAAAGTAGTACAGATGCTTGTGTAAAAACCAAACAAACAGACAAAAAAAAACCTGGTAAAAGTAGAAGTGCTGACGCAACTTCATTACTCAAGTAAAAGTAATAAAGTACGGGTTCTGAAATTTACTCAAAGTATAAACAATAAGATTTCCTCTGACGGATATTTCTACCAGTCATTTCTGTGCAAAACTGACTGAACCTCATATTAATATTATGCAAAGACTATTAAACTGAAAGGAAAAATCAGTAGGATGTGTTCAAGCTGTTCCTAAATGCACCAGAAAATTTGCGTAATGTTGAGTCTCATTTCCAGAATGTCAAATACGCTGCTGACATTTGGGTCGGTAAAGTGTCCTGAGCTCAGCCGAAAAGGCAAAATCGCTAAAACTAAAGGAATGAGCCTGTTTTATAAATGTAAGGAGTGGAAAGTAGAGATATTTGTGTTAAAGTATTTGAAGTAAAAGTAAAAAGTTGGTAGAAAAATAAATATTCAAGTGAAGTACAGACACCTGAGAAATACACTTAAGTACAGTAGCAAAGTATTTGTACTTCGTCTCTTCCGCCTCTGTTGAGTGTAATTTATCATGTGGATTTGGTGTATGGACAAAAAAGTTTTCTGACATTTCGCAACAGTGAATTCCTAAATGTTGTCATGCTTTGTTGTTGTAAGGAAGCAGTTGGTTTTTTTTTGACTGTACAGGCATGAATCCAGAAGTCCCTCTGCCATACTGTTTGCACTGCGTGTGAAAGGGTCTGTCAGCTCCACCACATTCAGAGTAATCCCAGCTCATTTGTCTCTGGGGAGCCGTGCAGTGATACGTGCCAACATTGGATACCAACTGATAATGTCAGTGATTCAGTTCATACCGTTTTCCTGTGCCTTCAGCCTCATGTCAAGTGTTGTTTCTGTAGAATTGGCCCAATGATAACGCTACTGTTCATTTACACTTTGACTTCCTGCTTCTATACACTTGACACACAAGCTGGTGCCATGGGACATGTCGGAGACGTTCAATCCTTTTGTTGTTAAAATGTTGGATTGTGATTAATCCACTCGGACCAGCGTGCCAGCTGAGACGAGTCAGGATGAAACTGAAAACTAACTGCCTCACTGGTTCAGGGATTTGAGTGCTGTTGAATTATCATTTCCTGTGTCCGCCTTTTTCTACGAAAAGGAGCAGCGATATCTAGAAGTACTGGGAGCATTTTATGTCAACAACCCTCTAAAGGATTTATTAGTGTAAACATGCAAACATTTTGTGATGAATGGAAGGAACTCAAAGTTGTCATCCTGTCGCACAACAGCTGCACACACTCTTAACAACCTATGCACACATGTCCTTTAAACAAATCTGCAGGTAATAATAATCAAAATTAGATGTAGTCCAAACAGGTTCATCCTGTCTCCACTTGGAATGTATATATTTCAATTATTTTTATCATGTTATCATTATCATCATTATCATATTATTATAATAATAATAATACATAAGTTTTATATAGCTCTTTTACAAATGCTCAAAAACGCTTTACACATAGTACATACAGACAAAAACAGACATGCTATACACAGTAAATACAGACAGGAACAGTCACATGGTACAGAGTTACAATCCACTTGTCCCATAATAAGAACCGTAATATATATAAAATTATATGTATGTATGCATTCACACACATGCAGGCACAGTACATGTTTTTTTGTTTGTTTTTTTTTTACTGTATAAGTTTGCACATACTTGCTTTATTGTGTCTTTGTTTCACTACACGTCTGAAAGTCTGTGCGTGCATCCGTGCCTGCAACCGCGCAGTTGTCTCGTAACTGTTTACGGTGTCCATCACGACGTTTCAAGAAACGCTCCCCTGTTCTGGGAACTCGAAAGTGAAAGCAGCGTTTTGCACTCTTGTGCACCCGCCCTGCGCGGGCCTCATATGGCAACAGATAATGCAACAACGCCTTCAAAATTCCTGATTGGTTGTCACAACGATGGCTTCAGGGGCTGTCGGAAAAATGACAGATAGGTAAATCTTGTACACAAACGCATCCAAAAAAATTTTTTTTGTGTTTGTGTATTTGTGAGGAGCTGTTAATAATAAGTTCAGATACTACTGAGAGTGTAATGCACGCCTATTTATTTCCGCCATGCAGCCATGTTGATTTTGTAACTATATTTGCTTCTTGATTTATAGGCTACACGTTTTTCTGACGTTTTTCTGGAATCATGAACTTGCAAACCGGAGTTTATTATCGCATAAAAAGAGAGCTATCACTCAAAGGGAGATACTATTGGGAAGATTATTTGATTTCCTTTTGCTTTCCATGAAATAGGGCATCGAGTTTGAGCGAGTTTTGGGGGGATTTATCATGTCAGGGCAAGGTGAAAGAGTAACAGACAAGGTGATATTTCAGCTTCCTTAAAAAAAGTTTTCCTGAAACCACCAGACAAGGCAAAAGCAGTTTTGTTATTCCCACATTTGTTATTCCACACTACTGACTGCTGAATTCATGCTGTAAAAAGATCTCCAACAAAGATCTTTTTAGTCAATGGTATCACAAGGCTCCTTTATTTAAATCTAATTTCTAGCGGGAAAAAAACAATAGAGGGTATCATTAAGTATCTGGAAAAAGATTTATTATCTAGTCTTTCTCCTTTTATTTCTCTTTGACATAAGGATTGCAGTAATAGAGCAGTATTTCTGGTGCTACAAACACACACACACACACACAATCTTCTGAACCTTTAACTATATCTGCTTTGAACTTTATAGCTGCTGAAGAAAGAGAAAGCAAAAGCGACGGTCAAATTACATGTTAAAATAAAAGTCCAAAGGTATTTGGCGCCAAATCAAACTGGCCTCTACGGCTCGTCCCTCTAAAATTATAAACATTTCTAGGTCGACATCATTTTGGTTTTTTTTATTTTGTTTATTGCGGACAACAGTGCAACATTCTGCTCAGGCAATAGGAGCATCAGTGCTTTTATTGCTTTATTTGAATGATGGTAACATAATAAACTTGCAGGAAGAGTCACAATGTTGTTTCCTGTTCTGCTTGTCACATACACACAAACCCACAACCACACAGGCCCTTTTTTAGCGACTCCCTCTCTCTCTTTGGATCTAATCTAGAGGTCACTTGAGTACAAGAAGCAGAACAAGAGAGCTTTTGCTGTGTTAGGGAGCGATCACGCCCGCACTGTTTTGCTTTTTTCCCCAAACAAGTGTCGACTTCTTTGTTTGATTCATTAAGATTCTCTCAAGGAAACAAAAGCAACTTAAAGCAGATTTGCCTGAGGCTTTCTTACTGGTTTGAAAACTCATCAGTCCTGTGGGGGTGAAAATGTCAACGGCACTGCGGTCAAACAAAACCCGACCTCAGATTCTGTGAATTTAACTGACCCAGAATAACTGGTCTTTGCCATCATTTCCCAGGGTGTCTGCTGCCTATCCAGTGTCAACTTCTGTTTACTCAAATACATCCTGCTTTGCTTTGGGATTAGATTAAATATTCCTCACTTTCCCTCCTCTGTTGTTCTCCTTTAGTTGCTACATTTCATTGCTTGTCTATATCAAAAAAACTTCTGTGACTCTACTGTGATGTACTGTGTGTGTCCTATGTAGAGTCTTCTTAGCACAAAATTCAACTACAGACAGAAAAATCCACATTTTTTAATCATGAGGTATATTAGTGCTGTACTGCTATATGCTCATACGCTACATTTACTGCTTTTACTAATAGTTCAGGGGCAGACTCAGGCAGTCCAACGGGCGGTCAGATTTGGCGTGGCACGACCCTGATTCACAGCGTACACTGTCGCTGACTCTCCTTGATGCATCGAGACCGTCGATAAACTGTTTCTGCTTAAGACGTCTCCTCGTCTCCTGACCTCCTCACTGCTTCGGCTCACCTCTGATCAGATTTTCCTTCACAGGCAGGCAGGGAAAACAAAAAGGGCACCAGCTGGTACCAACATGCAGCGTT
The DNA here is from genome assembly GCA_029783665.1 of Naso thynnoides. NCBI lineage: Eukaryota > Metazoa > Chordata > Actinopteri > Acanthuriformes > Acanthuridae > Naso > Naso thynnoides. The sequence goes on from JAQLOL010000012.1 coordinate 12,190,434, forward strand.
GGGATACATTTATATATTTCAAAACTCTTTTCCATAAGATTAAAATTCGATGACAGACCAACATTCAAAGCATACCTACTACACTTCTGTAGTAAAAATGGACCAGGAACTATTAACTATTAAGAGGCAAATAATAACAAACTAATCTTGCATGTAGGTCAGCTGCAAGCAGGCAGGCAGGCATTAGTAGAGTAAGTTTTATGCATGTAAACACAATTATCAGTAGAAAACCCTTCATCTCAGTTATCACTCTTATTATCATTACTGTTATCACTGGAGTTGCCTTCTGTTATTCTCAATCTACCGAAAGACTCCCTGTCAATACAGTTGCCATCACTACAGTGCCTCTACTGATAACTTACCCTTGTTGCAGTATCAGTATCTTGGCTCCGCCTTTGCTTATGAGACAACAAATCGAATGATTTACAAGAACAAGCACACACCTACTAACCTTTCAATCAAACACGGCCTCAGACATAAGTTTACTGTCAACAAACACACATACAAATATACCTACTTAACACACAGACACACACACACACACACACACACCAGCAAACCACAGGTCTGTGGTTGCCCCAGACTTCATGTTGTAAGTCATGTGACCTCCTGTCAATGTGGTGAAACTTGGTCCCCTTTTTAAAGCAATTGGTAACACGCATTTCTCTGAACTGAGTTCACGTTCTCCAAACTGGTCAGACTTTACCAACATGGCAGCTTGAAACAAGAGTTCATGCCCCGTCAAAAATGCTCCTGTGTAAGAGCATTTAGAAATTTGTCTTCCAGCAGTAACACTGTCATTCATTACATAACAACAGGTAACATTACAGTATATGTTTATGTATATATGGTACTTACCTGCGATACACCTCATGAAAAAATTTCTTTGCACGTCTTTGCATCCATACCTGACAATCTTGTGCAGGTGTGCCTAGACAAAAGGAACGTCTTCATGTGGCTGGTGTTGCTGAACTTTTCATCTCTGTGGGAAGACTAAAAGTTTCTATTTACATAATGGGGGATGGAGAGCAAGGTGAAGGGTAATTTGACACCATCCTAGGATGGACTGCTAACCACCACGTGACTGGAAGAGAGCAATGAAGTGCCACGTCATCCCAAATATTTCTAATTTGCTGTTGTTTCTGCCTCACCTGCCTCCTTTCCTCACCTGGCACAAGTCTTTTAACAAGGTCAGCAAGTCATGAAAGAGAGGTGTTCAATGACCCAATTACGAGTTGATTCGATTTTTTTTTTTTTAATGTCTCTCTCAATATAAACATAGCAAAATGTAGCAGGCTGTTAAGTCATGGAACTTCTGCATTTTTTTTTCTAGTAGATATACGTGTATTATAGTGATACCACACAGGACCGTTTAGAGTTGTTTGAAAGTTTATCTAATGACTGCAGGCTGAGGCAAGCTAGCACTTCCCATTGACTAGCAGTACTTGAGCTAAGCTAATTAGCGGTGGGCGAACTCTCACCGTCTCTTCCTTTTTACTGCACACAAAATCGAAAGAGTGGCATCAATCTTGTCTTGAACTCGGGAGTGAGGCAAATAAACTTGAAAAAAACACAACAATGTTGGCGTATCCCTTTAAAATGTGTAAAATACTCAGAGTTCATGAGGTTTAAAAGATGTGCTCATTGAATGCATTTTGTGTAAAAGCAGTTGATGGAAAGTGTTCCACAGTTAATTTTGACATTGACTTCTGTTGTGCAGTGTTTACACAGTAAACAAGAAGACCACATCAGTAAACAAGACAACCACATCAGTTATGTGTATGTGAGTAACATACAGGCTACATATATACAGTGACACCTTTTAAAGGAAACACACACACACAGCGTGCCATGCTTGAATTGTGGAGGGGGTTTTTTGTTTTTTTTTTTGCCTCTGACGTGGCTTATCTCATCCTTTCAAGCGTCGTCACTGCCTGCTGCCTGTGGGGTGGATTTATTTTAATAGCAGAGTCAGAGCTGAAACCCACTTTAGGCTTTGTCATGCAGTTTACTTGATGTCATGTGGTAAAAACAGAGTCTGCACAGAAAGAGCATGTTTGATCCTCCACAAATTATTCAGATGTGTTTTTTTTTGTTTTTTTTGTGTCTTTCACTTTCTAAGAAATGAAATGATGAATTGAAAGTGATGTCAGCGTCATACTGAATGTCATTAAATGTAAAAGGGAATCGACTATTACTGTAACTAAAACAATGAGGCTTTTGGTGGTTAAATATTTGTTGCTATATTTCATATGCGTGTTTGAGCTTGTTTGAGTGCATGAAGCCATAGAAAGAGGGAAATGGCACTTCTCTATGGTATTTTAGCATTTCAGCAGAAGAGGATCTATGAAAAACATTTACCGTAAGTACAGACACACAAATAGAAACTTTGATTTGAACATCTGCCAGTTGAAAGAAATTTGACATTTACCTAACAATATATTTGTTTGTTCTTTAAAGGCAACAACAGTGTTTAGACAGAGAGGTCACGGCTCGTTAAGAAGGTGTGTTTGCGATTTGAGATGAGATTAAACTCTGGATTGGCTAATAGTGCACCAGTAGTCTGCAGTATTACTCAATGCTGAGATGTGATGTTGGGGAACTGCCAAAACAAAACATAACAAAAATCATCAGTTTTCCTTATGTAACATTATCTGAAACAAGTTAGAAAAGTCCTGGGCTGTGTGTGTTTATAAGACACTGAACGTGAACTTGAGCTTGATCTTTATGCTCTGTTCCAGGCTTTGTGTTTTAACAGGAGGAAAAACACAGGTGTAACTCATAACATGAGTGATGGCTGAATTCCATTTAGCTGCTACAGTTTCCTGGTATTGTTCAAGTTGGTTCAATGTCCCACTTTCATTATTGACTGGTACATTTCTACAGAGCAGAGTCTTCATAAACAATGTTAGTAACACCTGTTCTTTCGTATGGCATGTCATAAGATTGGCTTTGAGTAATCATGTCCCTGGTTTTTTTTTGTAGGTGTGAAAGTTCTAAGAAAAACATGAACGCTTGTATTTCTTTGTTTTTGTGGATATTCATTCATTCATTGTGCATAACCAAATATCCCTTGCAGGGTCTCGCAGGGGGGGCTAATCCCAGGAGCTAATCCCAGCTGGCATTGGGCCAGAGCAAAGTTTACCCTGGAGTCGCCAGTTCATCACAGGACTGACACACAGAGACAAACAACGGTCCATGCTCATATCAGCAGCGACAGCCAGTTTAGAGTCATCAGTTAACCTGCATGTCTTTGGACTGTGGGAGGAAGCCAGAGTATGCAGAGGGAATCCACGGGGAAAACATGCAAACTCCACTCGGAAAGGCCCTACACCAGCCGGGTATCAAACCCAGGAACCTCTTCATGTCAGACAAAAGGACCTGGAATCAAACCCAAGACGCAACAGTGCTAACCACTAAGCCACAGTCTTAGGAAAGGAATTATGATTAACTTTATAAAGTACATCTGATTGAAATTTCAGAGAAATAGTTTAATATTTTGTGAAGTACTTTTGCTTTCTTGCAAAGATTTAGATAAATGGTGCAGCCATAGCTAGCTGTCCAAGATGGCGGACCTCTTCGGGTATGAGTGACTCACATCAACGCTGTACTCACACTGTGTGCTGACAGAAGCAGACTATTAGCTTAGCTTAGCTTAGCACACACACTGAAGTCATAACCGTGGCTCTGCTCATAGATAACAAAACCTGCTTACCAGCCTCTCTACAGTGCAATAACTAACACATCTATGTTATCTGTCCCAAAAGTTATGTGCACAAGCAGGGAGACAGGGATATTTCTTGGTGAAGACCAGTTGCCAGGCAACTAGAGACTCCTTCAATTTAATGACTAAGGCCAAAAATAAGACGCTATCAATTATCAATTCAGTGCTTTAGCTTTTCATTTCTATGCAGAGTGGAACGATTTTCAAGAAAACAAATCAGCATATTTCCCAAAATGTTGAACCATTCCTTTTGTTCTCACTGTTTATGTGATTACAGCGAAACTAACCTTATATCTGCGACATCTGCTGACAGAGGGCTTTTACATGGTGACTGACATGAAACCAGTCATGCAAACCAGAGTAAGTCATGGATTGTCAGATGATATTATGAGTGTTAAGAGGAGCTCCAGGCGCATCGTTTTTTTGTCACGCCACAAATTCAGACTGAACTTACTTAGAACGAATATGGATAGCCTAATGTTTACGAAGAAGAATTTATGCACAGTTGCGTGGGAGAAAAGTTTTCGTGGGTCATAGATTCACAAAACAATAATACTTCTTTCATTGGGACCAAACCTTATCTGTGTGAAAATGAACTACTTTTGATGAAACACTGTCTCATATTCATAATTTCAGTATTATTTGAACATACAATACCCAGTTGATAGATGATCCCGCATTGTTTGTACTGTAGTTTCTTTTTGGGGCATGGGGAATTAAGTGAGCTGTCAGCACAAAGGCTGTAATTATCATCAGGATCAGATTGTCTGTCTGTGGTCAATGTGTGGTCACATGGTCATGCTGTTGTTCATCATACAAAAGCTTCGTCTCTGTGAAACTGGACCCGTTTCACAAATGTCAGCAAAGTCCTCTAACCAGGAAAACATGTTTGGTTGCTTTTTTGGAATATCATTTAGATGAAGTACTGGAGTTTTTTTTTAACTAGTCTGCACAGTAAAAGAAAGAACAAGAGCTTACCTGTTTACTTGGGGGAAAATCCTGTTGCATTAAGCTTAATAATAGTAAGAAGTACATTGAGCTGAAGTGAAGAAATCAGGAATCGAAAACGTAAATAGACAAACACGCAGCACCAGCGTTGACTAGATGGAGCAAAATACACTGTTAAAATAAATACCTGTAAGACTTACTGGAGATGTGCACTTCAATTCCCACTGGTTCGGGTGAAGCTTCTGTGAAAAGTGTCAGACTGGTTTTGTTTGTTTTGTTGTTTGTTGTCTGGTATTGTTAAGAAACGGGCCCAATTTAAAAGGTCAGCTGAACAACAAAACATCACAAGGCAAAACTCCCCATTTAAGTAGCTTGTCAATCACATGGACAAAGGTCAAGGAATCAAACAAGTCTTTACCACTAACGTGAAGATTTTGTTTAATGATACTAATGGTTATCATCCTGGTAAATAAAGAAACAAGACAAGTAACAGATCAGGTACTGTACACTATAACTAAATAACTGACTAAATAAAATAAATTCTGCCTTACTAAATTTTAAAGTTTGCTTTGCTAGTATAAAAAAGTCCTGTGACCCAGTCTGAATATTAAGAGACCCCTTGTGTGGCGACAACCTCTTGGTCAACTTTTCATTTTGTCACTTCAGTGAGCAGTGTCTGTCAATGGTACAGCATCTGAAATGCAAAAAATATATAGCTCTGTCGCCCTCTAGTGGCAGGTTGGAATGTAGACAATGACATCTATCTATCTATCTATCTATCTATCTATCTATCTATCTATCTATCTATCTATCTATCTATCTATCTATAATTTTGCAATCAAACTGTTTCCTGTAGTGCTTCACAGGTTTTGTTCTGGAGCTGATTGATGAGTGTGTGGTGCGCAGGCATGTACAAGGGCCTAAGGCTTTCAGGGGCCCATTAAGGATGCTGATTAGTGTCAGTCACAGGTCCTTTGTCATACAGCCTTTAAAGCGACCTTTCAATGACAGCATTACGAACTACTTCAGCACGAATGTGAGCAAGAATGTCCCACTTTCCCACTCTGTGCATTAATTACCCTCAAGGTTTCGGATGTTTTGCGTGTCAGTTTGTGTGTGAGTGTCTTTTTGTGCTTGCAATGAGAGGAAGGCCCCAAGAAAATTCCTGCACTTGTAGTAATCCAAAGTAAACGACATTGCTGGTGCAACTGTGGTAAAAGGCCACAAGGTTTTGGATAAGATAAGATAAAAGTTGCACAGTAAACTTTGAAACCAAGGAAATAAACAGAGAAGACAGAACTTAGTGCAAAGCAGGTGGAAAAGCATTTAACGCTGAAAAATATGAGAAATTTTTAAAAGGTAGGGGGGATTACTGTATATCAGCTCAACACTACAAGTTTAGGCCACTGGAGGGCACCGTTCTGTCACTGCAGATCAATCACTGGAGCTGGAGGGAGACACACAGAGAGTGAGAGAGAGAGAGGTCATCATAAGGTGCTGTGTAGGTGTGTTTTGCGAGATGAGAGATGGAGATCACCACCGGGCTGGAGGTAGAAAGTCTCACACTATTTTCTCCCTCTCTCTTTATTTCCCTCCATGTAGATCTCTCTCTTGTTCTCTCTCTCCCACAAGGTCCAGTCTTTCATGTATAAATAGCGGTACTGTACATAGTGTAACGAGTCCTTATTTCCTCGAAGCAGCAATTATTGTGAGTGTATGTGTTTGTTCTTTGGTGGGCAGAGGATTCACGTTCTACCACTTTCACCACCTGTGACAACTGGAAAATAAGCAGCACACGAGTATCTACTACAATGTGATCGTGTGCATGAAAATTCATTCAATTTGATCATGCGAAATATATGGAAAACCTAAATATCCAAATGTGTAAATGCTCATGAGTGGTCACTGCTTCGAGAAGTCGGTTCAAAAAGGAGAGACAAGTGAATGAATTTATTATAACTGATGATATGTGATAATCAAGTCCTGTCGAAAAGTCTTTGGTGCTTAGACTCGGTGGAGAGAATTTGTGGTTGAGGGGCAGCAGGATAATTCCCCCCATGAAGTCCAGACACTGGTGGTGGTGGCTAATCACGCTGCTGCAACTGGAAGAATGATTAAATGATAAGACTGAAGAATCTGCGAAGACTGGCAGTGACGGGAAGGAGGACAACAGTAACATGAACTAAAGGTCGAGAGAAATTCATATTTAAAAAGAGTGCAGCAAAATGAGAGGCTAACAACGTAGGGGTGTCGCTGTGACCAGCTAATGAGAACAGCTGAGAAGACCCAAGACCATGACAGTGAGGGAATATGAGCGAGCATGTGTGAGAGGAGTGAATGGCAGGTGGTTAAAGAAACATCTAGAGGTCTGAGTACGCAAGAGGAGTCTTCCTGGCCGAACTTTTGCTGGGGGTTCTTTAAAGTCACCATGAGAAACTTTTAGCTGGTTATGATTTAGTCTAAATTTAATAGTGATGCGTCACATCTTACCAACATCAACAAATGAGACCATCGGCGAGGAGGTTGCAGTCTTTTACAATGCCTTCGCCTGGTTTGCTCCGTCAGCAGAAATGCGACAAAATGCTTTAAGACACACAAACACAAAAAGAGAAGATTTGTTGTTCCAAAGCATGATCGACCCGCTGTTCTCTTTCAACTATCGATGGTTGGAAGCCGGAGGATATTTTTCTTTAGATAATTTCAAAATTTTGTGTTT
>JAQLOL010000012.1:12256651-12267673 GCA_029783665.1 Naso thynnoides
GTGTGTGTGTGTGTGTGTGTGTGTGTGTGTGTGTGTGTGTGTGTGTGTGTGTGTGTGTGTATGTGTGTATGTGTGTGTCTGTGTGTGTGCGTGTGTGTGTGTGTGCGTGCGCGCATACTCAAGACTTTGGGCCACGGTGGAGTGATGTGACTATGGTGTCAAACCAGAGAGTGTAGCGTGACTCTCTACTGCAGTCAAAGTCAGCTCCCCTCAGTCACAATTACATAGTGCCTCCGTAAATTCAACACATGAATGATTCAGTAATGTAAACAGCAAATAAACACAAACCAAAATGTGTTTGGTCTCTCTTCATGCCGGTTAAGGCAACTTCAAAGGTCCTCGAGACAAACAGCAGTTGGGGGGTAAAGGAAGGAAGACGTTGAAAATAAGGGCAGGAGGAGGAGGGGACGGAATAAATTATCCAGTGAAGCAAATGAGGAAGTGAGAGACGGGAGAAGGGGGGAAACATAAAACATAAAAAGAGGAGGAGGATAATAAAAGGAAGTAGAAAAGAAGCAGACAGTTGAGAAGCCAGCCAAACTGTAAATGTTCATTTGGTTGTGCATGTGTTTGCCAAACCCAGCTGATTATGTGAAGTAGACTGAGCTGAATAGAGATGTCGGAATTGGGTTGTGTAAGCGTTTGAAAAATGAAGTGTTGGTCCCCTGACTGAAAGAGGGACAGCCAGCGACCTGCTTGCTTGAAATAGCGTTGTGACTGTTTCCAGAGCACTCACGCTCCCTGGTGCATTCTTCACACACACTCCTCAACAGCGGATCACACTCCCAAAATTAAAGCTGTGTGTCTGTCTATGTGTGTGTGTCAAGACAATTTCTATCCCTCAGTATCTTTTTGTATTGTTCTTCTTTCCTTTCATTCTATCCTCTTTTGCTATGTTTTATTTTTTATCTGACGTTGGTGTGCCAGGCTCTATCTGGGCCATGTTACCTGGTGCTGTGGTAAAACTAGAGCAGAGCCTACAGGTTAACTCTCTGAGGAGACCAGATAACACACTTTACTATATTTTCTATGGTAAAGTTAATCAGAAAGTGTGTTGAAGTAGGCCTACTTTTCAGTTGTTTTGTACTGTGACATATACATCAGAAATCAGAGGTTTAGCAGTGACCTTTGTAGGCTTTAGTACAGCTGACTTTCATTTCTGTGATTTTAAAGAAATAATCTGATGTTTTTGAAAATACATTCAGTCGCTTTTTTGCTTACAGTTAGATCAAAGCTGAGTACCACTCCTGTGTGACCAGTACAAATGAAGCTACCCCCAGCAGCCAGTTAGCTTAGCTTAGTGAAAAACAGCTTGCATGGCTCTGTCCAAAGGCAACAAAATCCTTCTGCCAGCCCTTCTAAAGCTCACTGATTAACATACTGATTAACATGTACCTTGTTAGTTTAATCCATTAAAACCGAAATGTAAAAACAACATAATTACCACACGGATACAAGAGTGGTAACGATTTTTTCATTATTAGCTTACAGCCAACTCTCATACAGTACATCAAATGGTAACATGAATGAGAAGTATTGTATGTGGTCCCTCAAAAACTAAAATACATTCAAAAGATTAATTCAGCAAGAAAATGAACAAGTTTCTTTTCCAAGCTGTCAGACAAATTAACTCTCAATTTGTTATTCAAATTTTTGGAAATTAATTTGATTTTAAATCAGCTAATTGATTATCATTGTAAGATACAAGAAATTCTGTGCTGTGAATGCTGTTTTGTGATATTGCTCACTTAGACTTCAGTGTGTGTGTGTGTGTGTGCGTGCATGCGTGTGTGTGTGTGTGTGTTGTGTTTGTTGTGTTTGTTCGTCAGGTGGTGTGTGTTGGGTCCATGGAAGAACTGGAGCTACTGACTGGAGTCAAAGTAACTGATCTGCATCGTGAGAGGTGAGTCACTGATCAGACACTGTGAGTGTGTGTGTGTCTGCGTGTCTGCAGTGGTCATGTGTTACTGTGTTACACAGGCTGTTTGTGCGGTTATGAGTGGACTTTTTTTGATGCGCTGTCGTTGCTTGTATATGTGTGTCAGTGTACAAATGTTTTCCTGTTATGTCTGCCCTCTGCCTCTCTAATGTGACCTGTCTGCCCGGACCAGATGGGTGTTGTGGAACACAGATCACTTTACTCTTCCGTTCTTCATCTGCTAATTACCTTTAATTACTTCCATTGGGGTTGGCCAAAGTTAATTGATGGCGAGGAAGAGGTCACCTTCATCCTGCTCCTGTGTTGTAGGTCTTCAACATTCGGAAGAGGATTCAACAAGGATTTAAGTATTCTTAAAGATAAAAAGAAACTCATTAAATCATAGAATAACTCGTGAGCAGTGTAGCAGTTTATATGATGTTTGAAACTGGATTTGGAAAGCATACTATGGTTTGAAGCAGTGATGTGATGTTTCTGACAACTACCATCATTGTGTGATTTGTGGTAATTTAAGACAACATATAACAGAAACACATTTAGTATTGACTGCAATTTGTGGTAAAAATCATGTGCTCACACGGTTGCTAATGTGAACAACCAGCAAGCGTTTTTCCATAAAAGCAGCTGATCTGGGAATCTTAGTGCTCAGATTCTTTAGCCAAATTGATGCTAAATTATGTCTGCATCAAAGTCACAAATATACCTAAAAAGGGCACTCTAGTGTTAATACTCAGGCAAAGCAGGGTTTTATATAGGCTGTGATAGCTCCTTTTGTTTTGAACACTCTGCCATGTCTGTTTCCTCATAGGTCAGCACTGTCAAGATGACTTGCTATTGCTTAGCAACCTTGAATCATGCGATAAAGGTCACTAACGTTAAACTTGACATAAAATTCTAATACTTATGTTACTTAACACCTGAGAGTGGATCTACCAATCTCTAGAGATTTTACTGAATTTGTTACTTTCACACAAAAAATCTGCTCCTGTGTGTTCAAACCTCAACCTATTTGATTCCTTTGACTGAATAGAAAACACTGGGCACAGGAGAGACTGTTCATTTAAATTCTAAAGATGTATGGGTCTTTAACACCTAAGTAGAAAAAATGTTATCGGTTCAAATTACAAGTTGTGAAGTGGCCAGCACCCAGAGATAATGGCTCTGACCCTGTTGTATTATGCATAATACACCACAAAAATATATTAAACTACTTAAAAGCACTCAGCTGTGCACTTCTTTCCGGATTTTTCCCGCTTATCACTTCCCCTTCCCCTCAATAGCTCCTGCAGCAGAGCTCTCAGAAGCAGCAGAGTACTGCAGCAGAGCAGCTTTTGTGGCCAACAGCAGAATACTTAAGGTGTAATCTGCAGTTTATAGGCCAGAGTGCTAATAACTCTAATAACATGCACTGCTGTGCCTAATCAACTTTTTGTGAAAATATAATGTTCCGGGCTGGATGTACTTATTTTTTTTGCACGGCAAATGGAGCTGAAGGTGTTGAAGGTTTTGTAGCACAAGCTACAGTATTGTTGAATGAGTATAAAACATCTATTTTAATCTCTCTAAGCAACCACAAGTAATGCAGTTTATTACTCATACAGGTGTGTGACAGGCAAAGGACATTAATGTCACATGCAGTACAGTGCACCATCAAGGCATTACAAGAAACATTTCTGACAAATGTTTTCTTTAATTGCCTTTAATGGTAAATTCTAGTGACACAACACTTGTTGCTGTACAAAACATTCATACATTTAGCTTTTAAAGTTTGGTTCAGTGAGCATGGATCTGTGGGCAGACTGATATGGGATTTTTTGGGCTGATGTTGGTACTGATATTTGGGAGCAAGAAACTTCTGATATCTGATGTATCGGCTGATATTATTAATATATCATATCAACTGAATGTGGCTATCATATACTTGTAACAGGTATGTATTGGAAGGCAGGATTTCTTACATTTAAACAAACTTTGTTCCAAACAGCGCACTGAACAGTAAACACTTCATTTATTAGTTATTGACTAACAGACCCCCCTCTGCTGGACAAAGTTTGTAGTAACACCATTTTAAATCACCAGTCAAAGCATTTTTCCATCCTTATAAAAAACAGTCTTAATATCAACAGACATCAGAAAAAATATATACCAATACCGACAGTCCGACATCAGCCGATAATATCGTCAAACCGATATATCGGTCAGGCCCTACTCATTATATAAGGGTTGTCACTAGAGCTGCACAATTAATTGAAATTTAATCAAAATTGCATTATGGCCTGCTGCCATATTTAAATCACAGGGAGACACAGTTATGTTCATGAAAAAATGTGTGTGTACAAATTTAAGAGAACATATTTGTTTGGTACAGATCCCTACAAAAATCACATCATAATCATGTTGATATATTTTTTAATAAAAATTAGAATATTGATGTAAAAATGATCATTCCCTTCATAATCACACATTATATCAAATAATCGCAATGAGATACATCTTTAAAACCGTGCAGCCCTAGTTTTCACCAAAACAAAGCAACAAGAAATAACGTTTAATATTTGGAAAGCAGTTTTCACCAAAACAAAGCAACAAGAAATAACACTTAATATTTGGAAAGCTATTGTACAATATTTTACTTTTGCAACAGTGTTAAATTTAATATGTTGCTAGAAGTTATCCTCATTTTAAACTAACATGAGGCGGAGTCACTGTCCTGATAACTAAGTTAAGCTAATTTATGTCAAGTAAATAAAGTTGTTTTTTTTTTCATTTATGCAATACTAATAAAAATCTAAATGCCAAAAAATATTTTCATTGGTTACAAAATCAATCATTTTATACATTTAAATGAGAGAAGACCTACATTTCTCTTGGTCATTTCATGCAGTCATTTATTTTCAGTCGTACTTAATGTTAATAATTCTCATAATAAGTTTGATGCACCGTACATGTCACACTGTACAGCCCTGCAGTTTGTTGTCATTATTTATTTACCCAGAGTGTGACTAAGGAAATGTTCCATATATAAGAAGTTAATCTGGATTAAGTTGATGCCTCACACACTTTGTAAATCCTGCACAACAGAGGTTCATCTGTTTTCCTGAAGAAGACATAAAGATTTTGCTCATGGACTGAATCTGAGTGAGTTGGTGTATGGTGTAAATTAATCCATATCCTTGAAGCATAAAGCAATAACTGACCTTAGTCTGGTGGGTGTCAGCACAACATGATCACCACTTTTTTGAACCCAGTGGTGAAGGATTATAAAATCATTGTTTGGACTGCAGCCACAAACCGTATAGACCAGAGAATCTATACAGTGTACAACTATTTATAAAGATCTACATGGCAGTAAAAACCCTGACCTTAAACAGAGCTGGTCGAAATGTTATTGCTGCTGTTATTCTTAACAATTGTACCTCCTTTCTCTTTCTTTTCCTCCTCCTGTCCACACTTTCTCTGGCCAGCATTGACAGTCTGACAGTCCCATCACGGTGCGGTAAGGGCGTGCTGCGTAGGGTCACAGAGGTGTTTGACTGCTGGTTCGAGAGCGGCAGCATGCCTTACGCGCAGGTCCACTACCCCTTTGAAAACAGGAAGGAGTTTGAGGACACTTTTCCAGCAGACTTCATCGCAGAAGGCATTGACCAGACGAGGGGATGGTAAGCGGTGGATGAATGGATAGATGGAGGGATGGACGGAAGGAGGTTGACAGATGAGGAATGCAGAGATCTAGATACATTCCCTGCTGACTTCATTGAAATAATAGAGGACATGACAGCTCCTCAAATGTGAAGCCAAATTATCTTGATCTCCCCTTAATGTCATATTCCAACCCCTCCAGATGGGACGTTGGGCCAAAGAAATCATCGAAGTACATGTCCAAAATGGTCTCTGTCATCTTAGGTTGTTGTGGTCATGCTGGTGTTTGTTCAAGTGTTAATTTTTCTGATAAGTTTGGTTTTAATTGGTTATTTGATACTAGTAAAGGGGGTGTAACATTATGCTTGAAAACAAATCCTAACATAATATTTAGTCTGTTGTATGGGCTCAATCTCAGAACCCATCGGCTGCACTCGCCGTCTGACTTCCGGTAGACAGTGATACAGCCTCTGGGGGCAAGCCCCATTATTCTTGGGCTTCTGTTGGAGGAGCGGAATTTCCTTTTTGACTACCTTCTCCGCGTGCCGTTAGCTGTTTACAGTCCAACCATTTACAGCCGATGTGAGAATGGAGTTGGAGTTGAGAGACCACATCTACCAGCCGATCTTTTCACGAGTAGCCAGTTTACATGCCGTTAACAGTTAACAGCCCACTGTTAATTACGCGGATGACAAAGGACTACAGCCGGAAACCAGGGCTTTTCTGGTACCAAGATTGCCCTACCTTGCCTACAGACGGATGGAGACTAGTATGGGCTGGGCCTTGATACTGCGGCTCCTCCTGCTGATCACTTCCGCAGTCTCTGTCTCCAGATGATGTCACCAGCATAAGATGGCAGCGCCTAGAGATATTTTGGCTTCACTTTTGTGCAGTGGGAGGAAGTTGAGATGTGTTGTCTATCTTTGCACCCTAAGATGGAGCCCAGCAAGAATGGATGAATGTTTCAGTTTTGTTTGTTAACCTGACCTTGTGTGCTGTGTTTTTGTATTCTGCCGTAGGTTCTACACCCTGTTGGTACTGTCCACAGCACTGTTTGGAAAACCACCTTTCAAGAATGTCATTGTTAATGGATTGGTACTGGCTAGGTAGGACTGTGACTTACTAACAAATCCCTCTTGTCGACAAATGTTGTAAAATATCAAAACCAACAATACTTTGCTGTTTCCCTTCACTGTCGTTGTCACTCAGCTCTGAAGACTGAAATCTTCATAAACTGATCACAAATGAAGAGTTACTTTTTTTATTTAAAGGCTAATAGTTTCATAAAACAGCAGGACTATGTACTTTTTAGCTAACATTAACCAAACAGTAGATAATGGCTCATGTGTTGGGGATTATTTTTAGTAGTGCATTTTGGGCACCAGTGAGTTTTTTCGACCGAGGACGATGCCCATGCTTACAGTTACAAAGAAACATGTCAGCCAGTGCAGTGGCACACCTCACTGGTATGTTTTTAGTATTTTGTGGACAACAGTGGAGGTCTATAGCACAAAGAAATAAGTTACCTTATATCAGGCTTTCAATAGCAGAATCCATTTCTGGTATAGGTCTTTATTGAGATTTGTCGACAGTGACATAAATACGGGATATTGCTTTTTCTTTCAGTCAACAAGAACAGGTTTCTAAGCTTTCCTGCAGATATAGTTTTTTTTTGTCTGCCTTCACTAATCGAGTGTTTATTTGCCTCTTTGAGTATTTATATTCCATTTCTTCTTCTTTCTTCACCTGCCCATTCATCCCCAAGTTTATTGTGCTGTATCTCACGATCAGTGTGGTTATGTGTACTGTAACAATGAGCCAGTAAAGCTGCTTTACAATAAGGCTACTTGTCCTCAGCTCTCAGCCCTGGGATCTGAATGCAACACTGTGCTCACAGGCTTGCTGACCTGGAAGGACTAATTTGAATACCACGTACATGATTTCCAACATGCACTTCAGCGCATGTGTATGTGCATTAATGCCTGTGGTTGTCTCATTCCTGCAGCGATGGACAGAAGATGAGCAAGCGCAAGAAGAACTATCCGGATCCGGGACTGATAGTGCAGAACTATGGAGCTGATGCCCTCAGGTCAGATCTGTGCTTGAATGTTGAATGAGTGTGAGTGTGTGTTTCTGCAGCATGAATGCCTGCGTGCCGGTGGCAGGATCCTGTGTGTTATCAGCTACCTTATGTTATTTGCAGGCTAGTTTTAAAAGAGTTGAATCACTGTCCACGCTTAACTAAGCAGGTTCTGAGTCCTACATAGAGTGTACACACACTCAGGCATGCTGTACATATACATGCGTGCACATATTGTTTTCCCTCATACATTCCTTCCTTTGCCCTGAGGTGTCGGAGCACCATAGCCATATGGCCTAATGAATAAAGCACTATGCAGTTGTGCCATATGCTCGCATGTAGACTGATGAAGAGTGAGCTGCTGAAATAAGAGAGAGGAGCTGTGGTCTGCTTTCCTTAAAGACTTTACTGTGTAGCTGTTATAGATCAGTAAACTTTTTAAGTATTTGACTGCCACTATGCAAAATTTGGGTTGTGGCAGTGTCATGGCACACCATGGTACTAAAATTGACAGTTATCATACCATGTACGGTAGCCTATTCCCTGTATTGAATTCTACCCTATTAGTGTTAAATTAAAAAAATATACCCAGTTTATATCAAGTGTCATGTCTGTCAGACATAATATTTTGTTGAGTTATAATAAAGCATTTATTTAACTGGGGGAAAAAACATGTTCTTATTTCTTTAAAGTAGCTCTAGACAACTTTTTTGCTTTAACTTCTAATCATTAAGTAAATGTCGATTGCATAGTGTAATATTTGTGGGAAAAAGGGGTCATCTATGTTTATAATGGTTCCTTATGAGCCTAGTTATCAACATGCAATCTCTGTCTGCCACTGGGTATGAGTCAGAACGGTAGTTCACTGAACAATTTATGATAGGTGCAGCAAACAGAGGATTGTAGCTTTATCTGCAGAAGAAGTTAGCTATCTCCTTAATAGCAGCAGTAGTTGGTGGTGGCCCTGCTGACGAACAAGGAAAAGGCTGCGAAGAGGGGGAGTGACAAAATTAGTGGAAAAACTTAGAGTCAACCTTGGAATGGAATTCACTGGATGGAGAAAGCTTAGGGAATTGAAAAACTTCAAAACTCGCTGTCTGCACTTGAAGCCAAGCCCAGTTAGTTAACAATTACTCATGTTACTAGAGTGTGAAGTAAACATTCCTCAAACTGTGTTTTATTGAATACACATCACAGCTTTAGCTTGTTTGCAAATTTAATGTAAAACTGTGACAAGTTCCATTTAGCTTTTCTGTGGCATGCTTATTTCCTCCATTGTAGTGTTTGTTGACTCTTCAATGAGCCGGAAAGGGATTCATATGGCTTTGCAACAACTGGAGCCAAAATAATACCACTTAAAAACACAAAGAGGGGACGAAAGGAGGAAAAGATGGAAACTTTCTGTCCACAAAAAAAGGACAATAATAATAGTTGTATTATACGCTAAATGTGAAAGTGCAACATTTTTTGTGATGTTAATTATACTATGAAAATGTTCTAATTTTTCAACCCAGTCTACTTTAACCATTACAGCAGATAAAATGTGAAGTATAGACTGTGGGTTTTTTTTGTTTGTTTGTTTGTTTTTTTGCTTTTTTAGTCAAACTAGGTGAAGTGACAACAGTCTGTCTTCATGTTGGCTCATTTTACGGTGCCAGAAAGGATTTGACCAACTGATGATTCTGTCAGTTTTGCATTTTATGTCTTAGAGTTGCTACTATTAAAATCATTCATGGCCTATTGCATTTCCTTGCATCATGTCAGCTTGCCTTCAGAATTATCATCAAAACCTTCTCTAACCAGTCCAAACTGTGCTGATGCCTGACACACACTTTCATAGTGATGCGGATTATCCATGTTTTCTGTCATTGTTTTGTCAACAGTGTGTTTATTTGGCTTTAATGAAGAGGAGAGAATAATTAATGCTGGGATGCTGTTGGTAAAATTAGGTTTTGGCCCAAAAATGTGTGCAGAACATATTGAAGGTGGACATTCAGACTAATTGGTTAAGCAAATCTAATCCAGATATGTTTGACAGCTGTTTGGCTTTGCATGAAGAAAACGCAGTCTGTCTCACAGATTTGCTTCATTGGTGTTCGATAAATATCCTGTAGATTTTAAAAAATATGACCCTGATACTTATCTTGGATAGTTGCTTGGTTCCAGCTCTGCATTTGTTACAATGCAAAAAGTTCTCATTTATTAAACATGACCACTACTTCCTTGCCTTTGTAAACCTTGGCTTATTCATGCCACTGGAAACCCCGACCCTCATGAAAATTCATTTCACTGAAGTTTAAACTAGCTGTTTTAGTGCAAACAATGTTTTCCCACAACACTCACTTCATGGTGCCTTATACCTTCTTCACTGTATTTAAAGTACCTTTTGTGAATGTGTATCTGGGGCAACACCACACAGGTATCTAAAGTTTAATCGCTTTGTTTTTACATCTCTCAGTCTTCAACACAAACACACCTATTTCATCTGTGGTTGTCCAATAACACATTCAGTAAGCAGACTTGCTCCTTCATTTGTAAGCTGTATGCTTTTCTGCATCACTCACTAACTTCTTTGCTGCCTCTCTCTGTAGACTATACCTCATCAACTCTCCTGTAGTGAGAGCAGAGAACCTGCGGTTCAAAGAGGAGGGCGTGCGAGATGTGTTGAAGGATGTCTTCCTGCCATGGTATAACGCCTATCGCTTCCTGGTGCAGAACGTACAAAGGTTACAGAAGGTACATTTGCAATGACAAAAGATCATTATCCTTGTCTTAAAAAACACTGCAGTGCTTTATAGTACAGCAGTTAGTATAATTAACCAATTATGATCATATCATTTTTAGTACCAAAAGAAAATGTCTTGCTGTTAGTGCAACTAATCGATGGTTGAGTATTTTGGTACAAAATATTTTTTCTGGGTTTGCTCTATGCACAAACTATCCTCTGGGAGCAAATTTGTAAAAGAAATCAGCATGTTGCTTTGACAGGCTGTTTCTGCTCAAACAGTTGATTTTCGGTCACTGACATGTGACTCTGTTTTCACCTTGCAAACCTGCTGGAGAGAAGCAGCAGCAGCAGGTCAACACCCAGAGTTACTTTATTAAGTGTTATGAATGGATTTAACATGATTTCCCTTTCTTAATGTTTATGATGGCAGACTATTTCTGGCACTTTGCCATCAGATAAGGGAGCCCAAGTGATAATTACCTGCAGAAGGCAGTCACCTGTTTAATGACCGTATCAGTAACATTTTCCCGTGAAGGGGAAATATTTAAAAGTTCCAAAACAAGTTTGTTTCACAGATTTCCTTAAACATTACTCAAACACATACACACTCACAGCAACTTATATAAACATTTGAAA
>JAQLOL010000012.1:12298985-12314488 GCA_029783665.1 Naso thynnoides
GATTTATTGTGCAGCCCTATTGGAGAACATATGCGCCGATTCAGCCGATAACATCGGTAAACTGATATATTGGTTGGGCCCTAGATTTTATAAGTGGTTTTATGCACTGATCAGGAGAAGCGCTCCCAATCTCGGTGTATGCCTAATGTACAGTAACAGAAAAGGCCTCTTGAGTTAGGTTAGGTTAGGTTAGGTTAGGTTAGGTTAGGTAACTTTATTGGTCTCCACCAGAGAGAAATTTGTCCCGGAGACAGGGGAACGAGTCACAGCACATATACAGCCACACATGTACAAACCATCAATAAAAACGTACATCCAGCATATGGCACAGTACAAACAGACACTGGCAAAAAGACAGGTGGAGTAAAAAACACAGACCAACAACTGGACATTCCCACTCATACAGTGACCAAGATAAAGACATCCACCCGCCAGCATTCACATGCATCCATACACAAACAGGACGGCCTTCATGCATTTCCATATACACATATGCTTGTATACATACTGTACACAGAAACATCACATTCACTCATTATTATTGAGAAGCTTGGTCGATACAGGCACAAAGGAATGTTTATAATGATTGTGCCTGCAAAAGGGAAGCCCATATCTCCTCCCAGAGTTCAGGAGAGCATATTCACCATGCAACACATGAGTAGGATCAGTTAAAATGGCCTTTCCCTGACTGATTGTTGCCTGCTTGAAAAGGTCCTGTGGATTTAGGGGGGGGTGTTATTCCCATAATTTTTCCCGCGGTTTTTACAAGGCTCAAAAGTTCCACCCTTGATTTAACTGTCAAGTTGCCAAACCAGCTGGTAATACCATATCGGAGTATTGACTCAATTGTTGCTCTATAAAAAATTAACATAATGTTTTTGCAAACTCCAAAAATTCTGAGCCTATGTAAAAAATGGAGACGCTGATGAATTCTGGCACAGACATTGGCTACCTGTGTGCTCCAGCCCAAGTCGCTGTCGAAGTAGACTCCTAGGTACTTTAAGTTTTCATACATCTGTTCCTCTCCTGTAGCAGTTCTTTGACGTGATGGTTTGTTATGTTACTCTAGCTTGACAAACGCTATCAGCTCTTGGAAGCCTTCTGCATTCACAAAACTTAATGGGAGCATATCTCCATTCACCATTGTCATTATTACCAGGGTAATCTTCTCCACTTTAGTATCTTCACAACGATGTGTCCTAGCAGCAAATGATGTGATGCAAGACTGCCTGTTGTCAGTCTCTGCTGGTTTCTCCTTGTGCTGTGGCTAAACATCAAATTAGTATTTCTATGACATTCATGTTTAAGGCCACATATCTTTCACTGCATGTCATCGTCATCTTTTTCGTCAATATATTTCCAGACACCCTTTCCTGGTCACACCTGACTTGGTGCATGTAATGGAAACTGAGCTGAACTATTGTAGCCTAGAACAATGCATGCATAGCCGTGGGAGTTGTGAAATGTTACTCGAATAATGATGTTATCGAGTCCTCCAGTCAAAAAACTTAAAATACTGTATTTATTACTTGCATACTTGAGTAATTGTACCCATTCCCAGCAAATAAGAAGCATGTTTCTTTTACTCTTCCAAAACAAATGCTCGTGCTTAATGATCTTAACAACCTTAGCAGTACCTCTTTCTCCCTACTTGCCGCTACAGTCTGTATTCATTTTAGTGATCTGTTTCTTTGAACTCCATTGTAAAGCTGTGGCTACCGATTGTCATGTTTCCATATTTTATTTGTAAAACTAGTGAGTCAGATCCTACAATATCCAGAAAGAGTGTTGGCCTTAATGATTTAAAAATACCTAGTTTGTCTTAAAAACAAACAAACAAAAAACATCTTTAAGAGGATATATATCAAAGTCTAAGTGTGCAAGGCAGACTGCCATCCTCATTAATCTTCATACAAACAGCGGCTCTATTGGTGCTGCTCCTCTGACATTGTCAATTAATAATGCATGCATAATTACTTTGTTTGTGTTTATGATGCTGTACGAGATGCCATCTTATTGCCTGTGTGAAATCTTAGAGCCTAGGGTGTTTGTTACAAGCAAACACGATGGCTAAAGCACTACAAATGTGTAGTAGTAGTTAAGATCTTAAATGATGGTTAGGTGAGTGATCAATCCAGCTGCTGAAATCTGAATGTAATAAAAAATTAAATAAATTTTTACTATGTTTACACAAGCATCCACACATAAAATACTTGATTAGCTAACAAAATTATAAATTCTAATGAGACATTTAAGGTGGTTAATTACTGCTGTAGATTCAGTGTTCTTCTCTGTCTGCATTTGCCTATCACAGCACAGACACAGTTAGAATTAATTCAGCCATGACCAGTTGCCAATCTAACAATGAAAAACACTATGCAGGCATTGGCATCCTCACAGAATCTCTGGACAGATGGATGCAAAATCAGCTTCTGATTATGATACTTATGTGTTTTCTCTCTGTTCTCCTTCTCTCCCTGCTGCTCTCTCCATCTCGCTCTGTACAGTAATTTGATTGAATGCATGTTGTTGACAGTAGAATCTAATAGTGAAAAATAAGGCTACTGTTTTGGCTGTCCAGATGTGCCAATTAAAAACTTGAGATCACAGCTGTTTCATGTCTACTTCTTCACGTTTTTAGTGTTAGGATTTTTTATCAGTGAAGTATGCACATCAATTTCTTCTTCTTTAAAAAATCATCATTCTAACACTGGATAGGTTTTTACACTGGAGCAGCCTCTGTCCCCTATGTGTGTCAATACTGTGAACAGTATTTTCTCACGTACAGTGAAGCACAGTTTTTTTACTGGATGAATGCAGCCATTCTCCACATAAATTAACACACCTTAACAAGTGTTATGTGTTCATTCCGCCAGTTTGATGTCAGCAGTACAGCCTGTAATATATTTGGCTGTTCGCCCCGTAAAGTGTCTAATGTAATGCTAACAGCCATCTAGAAAGACTGATAGCTGTGCTTGCCAGTGGTGCCTTTCAAATACTTGAGTGCAGTGTTTAATTGTGCCAGTTGTAGCTACCAGATTTATTAGTTTTTATTATCCAATGCAGCTTTGTACCACTGTTTACCTTGTTATGTAAGGAATGTCTAATTATGCTGTTGTTGGCCATGCTCTGTCAACTTTCTGAATCTTGGCAAAAGTGGACTTTCAGCCCTTGTAGTTGAATAATCTAGACTTTAGGGTAAACCACACATTAGAGAGCTTAGAGTTTGTATTGGGTGCATTCAGGTCAAACCTTTTTCTTAACAAAGCCTTCAGTGAGACTGAAGGGACTTGCAGGATTTCATTTTCGAGGAACTATGCGTTACAGCAATGTAAGTGACAAAGTCGTAGAAAACTAATCTAGTATAGTATTGAAATTTGTCTGTGTTCAGCCTTAAAGTTCTCTTAATATCCTCTGTTTCTGTAAATGGTCAATACATGCATTGTTTTTCGGATTTTTTTGTCTTTCATACTCCTACCTCCTAGGCTTAAAATTCCTGCCGCGTATGAGGCACAGCAGGTACCTCCTGAGTGGTCACCTAAGTTCCTTCCTGCTGACTTGCTGTTCTGTGTTACACTCCCCCAGAATTCACTTTGAATGTCTGTGTGGCATTAGAAAAGAGTTGTAGTTCTCGCTTCTTCTTTTTTTGAATAGCACATTGTGTCTGTGAAAGGGAAAGCTAATTGCTAAATGGTCAGTGGAGTATCTGCTAAGAAACATTTTGTTGTTATTTTGGAGTATGATATGCAAATTAGGCCTAGAAAAAATAATTAAACCAGTCTTTTTGAATTGTTGCTACAAGAAGGATCCTGTGTATGTATTTGCATTTTGTAGTATTTACAAAAGTTTGTATTTTTGGGCATCAACATGTAGCAGGATGTGCATATGCCTTCAGTCAGTACTGTAGAAGCCAGTATCACACAAAAATTGGTTGAATATATGTTGTTTCTGCTGTCTGCCTGCTGCTAAAAATATGGTTCCTCATGTTTGGTGGAACCTCAAAATAATACCAATTATAATACTAACTTGGTCCAAATACTGTAATACTTGGTCCAATAATCATTTTTTTCTTGCACTGAAATGTGCAGTTGGAAAACTGTGTCTTTTAACTTCAGCGATTTTTTTGTGAGTTTAACACATTGAAATAAAGAAGACCTCTAATGCGGGACTTGAACAAAACACCAAAGATAGGAGTCAAAATGTCATGCCCACATGTGAAAAAATGACTCATCACAATGAAGAGCAAAGAAGCTGTGTATCTTTCAGTACATTTTTGCAGTGAGAATAGAATTAATTTCCCATGCCAGAATGGGTAGATTAAACATCTGGAATGAAAAAAAATCCACAACTCTACTGACATCACATTAACATTTTAATCTTAAATATGTGTTGATTGCAGGATGGAGGATTTACTGACTGTTGTATAGTGTGTTAAAGATGTAACAGAGGCCATTTGTACCAGCAAAATGAAGTGAGATAACTATATGGGATTTGATGTGGTGCTGACATCATGATTTAGGTTGGGTGTAATGCTGCAGGTCAAGTTATTAAAGGTTGTTTAGAATGACTGGATGTTTAGACAACCTTGATCTCCTGGAAAAATACGAGCAATAGGAGTCTGCAATAAAACAACACTGCGCCCTGGGGGTGTGCATTGATGTTTACCCTGTAATATACTGTGCAACTGTAAGGCTATGCAGGGGTGACAATCATTTGTCATTGTATGGAGCATTGAAGTTGTCATTGTGTGGTCCCCCGACATTTTTTTTTCTTTTTTGTCAGTGAGTGCAAGCACACACAATGGAGCCTTTATGGCAACGTTTTGGTCATAAGCTTTTGAGCTATTGTTTCTTTAAACTAGTGTGGTATTAATGCACAATAAATGATAGTCGCAGAAACATATACACTATAGCTCTTGTTTATGTAGTTCCTAAGCTTAAATCACATTAAACCTCATTGATAGACCGATGGTTACTAAGAAGCACAAACTCTCTAAATACTTCTAAAGCTGTGCAACAGGATTCCTGCAGTGTAGGGATTTGAAAAATCCATCTGTGCTCACAATACCTCTTGGTGATTATTCTACCCTTGTATCTTTTTTCTCTTGCTCTATCTCTGTTAGGGCCCAACTGATTTTTGGGACAGATGCCAATACCAGTAAGAAAATTTTGATATCTGATATCTCGGCTCACTGAATGTGGTTATCAAGTACTTGTGATAAAGATATGTAATGGAGGCAGGAAATCTTACATTTTAACAAACCTCATTCCAAATAGAGTGCACTGAACAGTAAACATTTCACTTGTTAGTTATTACATAATAAACCATTCTTTTACTGAACAAGCACGTAATTACACTTTAAATCTTTAGTTCAAGCATTGTTTCCAGTGTTGAAAGACATTTCAAACTAAGGTTGGGCCAATGGATGATGGACATCGATGATGTCTGGCACAGCTGATGTTCTCAGCCCCCAACATTCTAACATCATGATGGTCTGCCTGTCTGTCTATGTCCTGCCTGCCAGCAGCCGCAGTGGAGCCTTGTGCAGTGTGCATTTAGCATTAAACCTACGCTGATTACATTAACGTTACTTGGCCATCAGTGCCCCAAGAACATGTCTTTTTTAAAATCAGTAACATTACGGTCGGACGGACTGACGCTCTTGCATCTGTGCAGCAGCAGCCGTGAGACCAGCAGCTGAGGCTTCACAGAGTTACTGCAGACACATGCTGTGACATTTCACTAATAATATGACGAGAGTGAGGAGAGTTGATCAACTGGACTGTACAACGGCAGATGATTAATGTTAGCTGTCAAGGCCTAATGATAAGCTCCTACTTCATAATATTTTGGATGCTAATAGAAAAGCTGAAACTCAACTGAAAGAGAAGAAATGTTAACGTTAGTTTGTTACCTGCCACTTGCAGCAATTCATCACGGGTCTGCTCTTGCTCCATTAACGTTACCTTCACAGATAGTATAGGCTAAAACTACTTGCAGTCATATTTAAAATTGATCCTGTGTCAAAAAATGCTGAACATGCTGTTTTGCTTTACAAACACATTTAGCAATTAGCTAGCCAAGCTAACTGAACATGTCGTTGTGTTTCCTGTAACCAACCAAACAGTCACTTCAAAATAAAAGTCCATTCGTGTTTTGCTAGTTAAATGCTTTTAATGTGAAACTGCAGCTGTACGAAATGATCAGTTTTCATGAGCAGTAACTTATCTGACTGTGCAACGTCTGAACGCACGTGACATTATATCATTTAGCGCAGTTTAAGCAGTCCTTTGAGTCTGAAAAACACTATGCTGCTTTTTTTCACAATTGTATTTTCAAGATAGAATAATAAATAATAAAAAAAGTGTGACCAGTGCATACATTTTTTGTTAAATGTAAAAATTAATTTTGATGTATAGTAAAACATAGAAACAAAGGAGCATAAAGCAACTGAAATTCTATCTTTGCAATTACATAAGAAACATTCTCTTGTATTTTAAGCTGCATTTTTCTCATCTTTTGGGAAACCTTCATGCGGTAAGCCATCATTGAGATCCCAATTTGACTTCAAGGTCACAATTCAACAGCAAATGCTGCACTGCAGTGCCCCTGTTAAAGATTAAATGTTTTTGGACCCTGACTGACTTTGCAATTACCAAATTACATAACCTACTGGCACTCAGTGGTTTGTTGTTTAGGCTTTGTAGTTGCAAACCACTTGCTCACTTAACTAAAGTTAACTTAAAAAGAAATTGTATGATGCACGTAAGCAGTTCACTGAACATCCGTGCCACAACTTGGAGCTGAAAAATTGCTTTGTTTACTGCCTTTTGATCACCTGTAGGCAACTTGCTCTTATTTTTCTTTTGCCTTTGATTCACTGATGATTTGTCTAGTTAAACTAATGAACTAAATGTCTACTTCATTTAGTTAATTTGTTCATTTAGTTTATTTTACTCTAGGTTCCCGTTGCAGCGTTTTGACACAGCAATTCACTTTGCAACGTTTGAAGTGGCTCACGCCTGACAAATAGTTCAATATAAACATTTTTCTGTTCTTGGGTATGGCTGTTGGACCCCTCTTGACATATCATAAACTATTTTTGTGATCTGTTTGATCATTTGGTTGCAGATGTTTCATGGGCTTTTCAGCCAGGCTGGAATGCTGCATTTGATGAAATCCCCTGTACCACTGTACTTCATCAAATCTACACAGGTTAGTGTGTATGGAACTTCCTTTATTTGTAATATTTCACTTGAGACATTTTACAGATGTGATCTGCCAGGAGTGAGAGGGAAGTTTGGCTGGTCTGAATGCCAATATAGGGCTGGGCGATACAGCTAAAAAGTATATTGGTAAAAATATTTCATATCCTTCAATATCGACAATTTTTAATGATTTTTAACGACCTGTGTTTAATGATAAAAAGTTTATAAATCATGAGAAAAAAGTATGCGTTAACCATTTTATTTGAACCAACATATATTTAAGGGCACACAGTTATTAATTTTAGTGCTTACCAACAAGTAAGGTGCTGGACAGAGCAGACAATAAGAAGGGCAAAAAAAAATGTTGATTCTGTAGTAGGGAGTACAGTTTATTACTACATGTGTTCAGAAATTTTAGCCACTAGGTCCGCAGAGAGAAGGAGAGAGAAAAGTGCATCATCATGTGAAGCAGGAGCAGCATTTCTGCTTGTAACATTTTGTTATGACCGCCACAGCAATACAAAATGTCAAAAGCAATTACAACGTTTTGTGATCAGTCAGCTGATCTGTTTCCTCAATATACACACAGTTATTATTAAACACGTTTGTACATCTACCTGCGAGGCCCATGCTGCTCTCGATCGAGCCTTGACAGGAGGTGAAGATGACCCATGACCAAAAGTCTGTGAACACGCAGTGTTATGAAGAAGACTGAGAGATTCACAAGAGATGTCTCTTGTATTACCTGATCTATCGCTGTGAGTTCGACCCTAACTGGACTCCTTAATCAACCAGCTTTCACTCTGTTAGAGTCCAGTGTGTGATGGAAAAATGTCACATTTTCGCAAAGTAAAGTCAAGAGAAAGTAAAGTGTGCATCATCCTTCCCATAACTCAGTGCACCACGGAGTCTCTCTTTTTGCAGCTGCTGACAGCCTGTCACAGCAGGGCCGGTCCTGGACATTTTGGGTCCCTGGGCGAGATTGGGACTTGGGGCCCCCAAACAGCTCCTGGCATCAGTTTACCATTACATGTTGTCAGTTGGATTTTGTCAGAAAATATTTTTGGGTTGTTTACTTTCTTATTTAAATAAAATAAAGAACATTAAGGAATGACTTGGATTATTAATGCATTGCAGAAGTATCAGATTGGGACTCGGCATCAGCAGATACTCAATAGTAAATGACTGGGATTGGGATCAGGTGAAAAAAATTTGATCGAGACATCTTTATTCTATAGTACCAGTGCCAGTAGTGTGCAAGTTGCCTGAGAAATTTGATGAGCAGAGCAGGTCTGCTGCTTGGGCTGAAGAGCTGAGAAAAATAACAATAATTAAGTGATGATTACACGCGAACAATTGTGCGAGTGCAAGAACGGTTAGAAAGTGAAGTGCAGCATTTTCTATCCATATATTTTGGGCACCAGTCCATTCATCCCTGCGCCCTCCTAAGCACAAGCATGAAGCGCTTGTCTCGTGAGAGAAAGAGCCGCTGTAATGTTTCATAATTAACATTAGGCACTCCTTGTACAGTATAAATAGTGGTGACTACACATTGCACATTGGCAGGTTGCCGGTCGATGGCCTGGCGGTGGCTGGTTGGAAAATTGTAACATATCGCTCAACTTTATTGCACGTCCTCTCTCTCTGCACTAATTTTCTTGTGTCTGTGTTGTTGTTTCACGAGTTTGGTGCCTTGAAACCAAACCCATTGGCTGTTCATTTCACTAGCTTTGCCCATTTTACAGGGACATGATAAGCTGTTAATGAGCTGGTGAGAATCAGCACTTTTGTTTTTCTCCATGCAGCTGTGAGTTAAACTATTGAACTTTCTATCAACCCATTTTTTAATTGTATTGATGTTGTGTCTATTGCTGATATACATTGCTATCATTTTATCACCCAGCCCTAGGCTGGTAGTACTAACAATTTATAAAAACAACACCAAAAAACGAACCCTCCGAACCCTGAATTGAAATTTGGATGCCCATGTGCAGAACGAATTTCGAACCATTTGAATGTCCGTAGAGGGAAGATGTAGTTTTGTCTCTGAGACAAGAGTCAAGCTGATGTGCCCCTTCACTAAGTGAGGGAGAGGCAGTTTTATGGTGTTTAATTTGTCTCGAATGGAACAGGCAGGGTTTTTTTTCTTTTTCTTATTTTGAACTAATTAAACACCATACAGTTTGAGTCTATGGTGGCAGGCCAGAGTAGGCATCTAAGTATAGTTTTGTGTGTGCATGCATTTGTGTTTGTGTGTGCCTGAGTGTGTGATGGTTTTGGGGGTACTGTCTATTTACAGCTCAGCCTGTGGGAGATGTCCAACTTCAACAGAAAGGGCAGAAGGGCATGGGAAGACCTCCACTCTGCCTCATGTGTCATCCTTTTTCTGTTAGGACTTTAAGCAGTGTGTGTGTGTGTGTGTATTTGTGTGTGTGTGTGTGTGTGTGTGTATGTGTGTATTTGTGTGTGTGTGTGTGTGTGTATGTGTAACTGTATTTGTAGCTGTGTGTTCATGCATGTATGCACGCTGTGTGTTGTGTCTAGGTTACTGAAAATATTCTTAGTACACAAGTAAAAGAATATGACTGTTGCATGCTCAATTGTTCAGGGGAAATTGTCTGACAAGATTATCCTCGTGGGTCCCCCCATGGCTGGTTGTTTACAAGGCAAAATACTTTTTCTCTTCTGCTGATGGTGATTCATTATTTTTAGAGAGGATGAGAGAGAACTCTGGAACATGAAAACAAATGGAGAAACAAACTTCATTTGACTTTATATTACTTTGACTTGAATATTTCAATACCCAGTTTGCTTGGCGAAAATCAATGCATTTGGGTATTTCCAAATCACTAAAATATAACCCTTGAAAAATCCTTAAAAGTCTACTTTAGTGTTTTTGACTATGTACATTTTTTCTTCTACATAAAATTAACTCTCACAGATCTTCCTCATGTTGGATTTTTTGCTCAGTTGTTGTGGAGACAGCTCCATGGGGTAAGATGTCGTTGAAAGCTCTGGAAAAAGCTAATAGATTGGTGATACTTGAATTGAGATTCCTACTATGACTTACTACTTTAACATACTATTGCCTAGGCCAAAAATAACGTTTTGCATGTAAGGAATAATTTAGTTGAATTAGCGTAGATTAAAAATCTTGTTTTTTTCTGATTTTGTGGACGAAAAAATTGAGGAGAGTTTACTTCAGGATCTGCTTGAGGCTGTTTAGTGTCTAAACATCTTCAACTGCTCAGCACAAAGAACTAGTGGCCAACACTGTTTGACTGTTAGCCGATAGATTCTCTCATGGTAGCAGTTTGCTTGTTCATATTTATTTCTCTTTATCATGTATTTCTCAGAAAGGTAATCAAGTTGATCCCGAAATGCTCCATTTATCATAATTTTTCTGTAAACACTAGGAAGGCTATCAAATTTAAGAAAAAGTTTGTATAATATGAATGAGTCAACCACATAATCCACTGTAGTTATTAAAGAGCTATGAGTAGGCTATACTACCATGACTGCAAATATTTTTTTTAGTAATTAAACTGTTGGTTTTTTTTTTACATATCAATTAGTTGTAAGTTTTAATGAATCAATAAAAATGAATGCAGATTCTTACGGTTGTGAATCTGCAACCTGATGATTTAAGTGATTCATCTAGTAGAGATCACATGATTAACTGAAATAATTAACAAATTACTGATAAAATAATTTAGGTTTACATAAATTAAAACTTGGATTTACTAAACAAAGATTTGTTTTTTATTGTGCAACGGATCTCTACTTAATTATAGGGAACAAAAAATTGCACTCAGTGTTTCAGTGCCATTAAAAGTGAATTATGTGTGCATTTTATTTTATTTGACTCAGCAGATAATAATTATAATTATAGTAAAGAAGCATATAGTCATCTTCTTGAGAGTAATAGAGTGCAAAGTTGATGGCTGGCAAATCATCAGTAAAGTTTATCAAGATTGATGAAAGTCTTTGTCTACAGTATGTGTGTGTCAGTGTGTGCTCCCATTGCAGGTCATGCCAGTAGGTCCTATATGAAACCAGCTCTGTCCCTCCCTGCCTCCCTCTCTCTCTCTCCCTTCATCTCTCCCTCCCTGTCTCCCTTCCTCCCTCCCTCCTCTCTTTTATTTGTTCTAGGGACAGAGCCCTAGTGTGAAGCCTCTTGTTCTTGTACTTTCCCGTGCTGTGCAGCCTTACAGCCATTCAGAATGTGTACGCTTATGACAAATATACAGTCCATGCGACGTGGGAAAGCACAATTCAGCCTGCTGTCTGCTCCTGCTAGAAGCTCTTTAGGTTATATTTAGTCTCGGAAAGTCTACCTTACCACAGCTACCATCAGCACAAAAAAGGATATCTGGAGAAACTGTACCTAGCAGCACCGCCACTACGATCTCTTCTCTCTGCATTTCAATGTAAGTAATTTTTTTTTCAAAACAATGGCATTTTGTTTAATTTGGAAAACTGATTTTGCTTCTCTGGCGAGAGCTTAGGAATTAACTGGTAGTATTAACACTACAGTGGACATGTAGTGAAGTACTTCAGTTTTTGTAATCCAATAACATGGTTCCACTTGTGATTTCCTGTAACTATTGTGGCAACAGTCAACTTTACTACATGTCTCAATGTATCAGATTGCCTTGAAAATGAGCTCAGTTATAAGCACTGCTCTGGAAGGTGTTGTGAAAATGTGGTTGAATGGCAAAGTAGTTCTTTATTCATTGTATGGAGAAGACTGCCTTGTAACGAATTTATCAAAATGTTTGATATATACAGCAAATAATGTTTGTTTTTTATGTAGGTAATGTATAAAAGTCAAGATTAAGTCTTGTCTTGGTACAAACATTAGGATTGCTTTTGATAACTTTTGTTTAAAACACAACCTTCTGTAACAGCATGCCTGATGTCTCCTTTAACACTTACTCTTGAGTATTTACACCATCATACCAGCTTTGCAATGTGTTTTATATAGGGAAATTCTACAGATAGGTACATGTTTCTCTGCAGGGAAAACATTTCTCTTACTCATTAGCACACACAGGGAAAGGAAAGGATTGGGATCAGAGCCATGGTTGTGCTTGTATTTGACAGAGGAAGCAAAAAGCAAGACATGGATAATTTAAATTTAATTTCTCATCCTTGAAAATGGAAAGTCAGAGGGGCAGATATATAAAAAAAGAGAAAGAGGCAGGATGATGGGAACATCTGGAGAAGCAAGGCAAGTCCCAAACCCTATGACAACATTAAGGGGCCGGAAAGTCTCCTGTGAGAGACTTGAACATACACACTCAAAAAAGTCACACACATGTGCATGCACACAATAGTTTGATTGGCTGATAGAGATGAGCTGTATCTATGACTAATGGACTTTATATTGACCATTATAAATGACCAGAAGAAGTGCCTTTTATTTCTTTTTAGGCACATCTTGTCAGTATTCAGGTACTCAGGTATTAATTGTGGCACACAGATTGTGTGCCAGCTTTATATTGCATTTGCAGTGTGTTTGGAATTATGGGTTTTCATTCATTGCCTTTGTCTGCACAATGTTTTGTAGAGGTTGCCTGCTGCGCTCTGCTGTGGTCTTTTATGGAGACATGTGGCTGTATGTTCTGTTTAAAGGCTTCATAATCCAATGGCATACCATAGTTTTTAATGTTATCCAGTAAATGAGTGGCAGCCAGAGTCAGATGTAATGAATTGCATTTCTTGTAGATGTGTGTTTTATCTGGGGATCTTTAAGTAAAAGAAACTGTTAAGCATGAACATGCAATTTTATAAGCTTTGTCTGGAATGGCTTTTGATAGACTTTTAATTGAGAGCCATGAGGAGTCACTGGTTAGGGACATACTTGTGCAGTGTAAAATGTGGGGAAGCTCAATAAGTGCAGCACCCAGTACACCCGAGGGATGGGGGTGAAGGGCAGGGAGATGATGGAGTTAGATGCAGTGTTAGGGGTGTAAGAGAGCACTACAGATACTACCTTCGGGTAGAATGAGATGCTAGTTTTCATGCCACCAATTACCTGGAGTGGAGTGTGTGTGTTCTCCTGGAGAGGAGAATGTGTTCGTGTGTGCATGTGCGTAGAATTACTCCAAGTAGGCCTAAGTCATCCCCTCATTCTTTACTGCAGGGGATAAGCTGCTTGATGGAGCACTCCCACCTGGATTTTCCCTCTCCATCTTCTCCTTCCTGTTCATCTATTCCCACTAGTCTTCATTTTTACATTCTCCTTAGCTTTTAGTCCAATTTCTCGACTTTTCCTCTTTCCATGCGAGGGGATTTAGTCATCTTATGAAATTAATGGTAATGTTAAAGAACAGAATGTACAGATTACATAATAAATTTTCTTTACTATCAGAATCAGTTAGGAATTGAGACATTTTGAAGACAGACTGAACCATTATCTTTTCTTGAGTTTTACACTTAGAAGTGTATACTGTATGTCTGCTACGATACAAACTGTGCATGTGATTGTGTGTAGGTTACCTAGCAGATGGTTTAGTGATTCAAGGGTATGAACTTGAAAGAACCTGCTTTTTTAGAATGCATGTGCAATAGCCTGTTATGTTACCCATAAATACATCAAAGACACAGTCCCTTCTTGCTCCCTGTATCACTAGGCAGTGTATAGGAAATAATGGAAAAACACAGCTTGCCGTTTTTCTACACAAGTTTGAAGGAATGAATGGAAAAATTCTGTTCGGTCAGTGGAAATAGCCCCTGAGAGGAAATAACTTGACCATGCTAATGCTGGGTCCAGAGACGAGCTACCATGACCATTAAAGTGCCAGAGGAGAGATACAATCAATGAACTCACGCACTCAGTGCACCAAAGAACAGCACAGGACAGACCATAGCGAGGAGCAACCTGCTCACACAGAGGTGCTGCTCCACAGAAATACAGAGACACAGATGTTACTTTCTTTCAGCTGTCTATGTTTGAGATGGGGCCAGTGGGTTGCAAAATGTCTTTATACGGCCTTAGCAGCAAACTTTCCCCAAAATAGCCGGCTGCTTTAGTCTCCTTGTGAGGTTATTAGTGAATTAGCTTCTTGTAGTGATTTCAGCTAAAAGTAGAAAGAGGAGATATGTAGACAGAATGTATGATGATCTGACAGAGAAGAGGATGAAGATTAGGGAGGAGCAGAGGAGAAGACGGAGTTGATACTTATAAGTACTTAAAAATACCAGCTGCTGTAGTAGCCATCAAAGTAGTTCCCACCTTGTATTTTTGCATTCCTTGTGAGTTGCATCCAGCAGAGACCCCAAAATTGAAGTTTCTAAGGCAAAACCTTTTATTACATCTGTAAAAGCCTCTAATTAAGGATTTATTGCTGTTACACAATGTTCTGAGCTTAAATGACTGTACCAGCAGAGTGAAGTAAACAATGAGTGCCGGTGCCAGATCGATACCTGTAGTGCCTGTTTTTATATTATGACTGCACCAAATGAGTCATCACTTTGTAAATTAATCCAAGTTTTTATATTTTGTATTTAATTAGTTTGTAAAATCCCGGAAAATAGAAAAAAAAAGGTTTTCCAAGAACCATAGTTGACACCGATACTCATTTCTTGTTTTGTCTGACCAACAGAAAAAAAAGAAAGGAAAAGAAAAAAAATGGCATTTTTTAAAAATTTATTATTCTTAACTTTGTTACTACCATATTTCCTCTAATA
Source organism: Naso thynnoides (assembly GCA_029783665.1). Lineage (NCBI taxonomy): Eukaryota > Metazoa > Chordata > Actinopteri > Acanthuriformes > Acanthuridae > Naso > Naso thynnoides. Next base: position 12,313,889 of record JAQLOL010000012.1, read on the forward strand.
AAGACCAGTATTCAGTTAAAAGCTGGGATGCAGAAAATGGGCGGGGGTGTGAAAGTCACGAACAAATAAAGGCTGGGAAAGATAAACAGAGTGATAACCTCCCAATGACTGTATATCATGATCATGTCAGTTAAACATGAAATGACATTTCTACAGCTTTTATCTTCAACACTTTGTTGGTCTTAATTAGAACTGGGTAAAAAATAGATTCATTAATGCATAGAAATTATTTTTCCCCCAATTCAATATCCATTTAGAAAATCCTGAGATTGATTTGCAAAAAAATACAACGGACATGCACACACTCAAGCTTAAGGACCTCCCGTTGTCCTGGGCCAATAAATTATCATCGGAGAGGACGTAAATTAGTTTTGAGACAAGAGATGTAAACACCTGCTGCAGTTACAATGAATGGAAATGAAAATAAAATTGACTGCATGTTTTGGGTAGCACCCACAGACTGATGTTAACAGTACTGTTGTTTGCCTGCTAGCTAAGGAGTGAGCAGCCAATGTTTGCATTTACATAGAACTTAAGATAAAGTCAGCAGCTCAAGTCATGTTAACAACATAAGACCCACCACTTAATTACTTAGGCATA
>JAQLOL010000012.1:12331709-12348730 GCA_029783665.1 Naso thynnoides
TTTTTTCGATAGGACAGCTGAAGAGTGGACAGGAAACAGGGGAGAGAGAGAGGAAATAAGCCACCGGACGCTCTTTAATTAAGGTTACTTTTTAGAATCATTAAGTCATTATCACCCTAAGTCAGCAAATATTCCTTAGAATGCGTTCATATCTGAAGCCTTTTTTTCATATTTGTGTAATGTGGAATTTAGAATTACTCCTTACAATGAAAATAATACACAAAAGCCCCTCATTAAAATGTCTTTAAAAAATAAAACACATCCAGCCTTGCTCTAAAGAATAGTGTATTCAACTGATAATGAAATATATTCACTTACAATTGGCTCTATTTATATGCGTGTTCTAGTCTTTTTAGAAACTATCTGGCATTGTCCACCTTACAGACATGCAAGACTGATTAATCCTCTGCCACAGCTCAGCTTAGTCCTCACATCTCACCTCAACCAAGCATTAATTTCCCCTGGAAATGGGAGAATAAGAACTGAATATGTCTTTTTAGGGGGGAGTGTATGTGAAGAGAGAGAGAGAGAGAGAGAGAGAGAGAGAGAGAGAGAGAAGAGAAATGAATAAGGGAGGAAAAATGAGGGAGCCAGTGTAGATTAATGGCTTTGGATACCCAGCTTTTCTTGTCTATACCTCACTGAATCCCCAACCAGCTCAACAGATTTTGAGGACAGTCAGCTTTGTTAGATTATTAGTACACCAACGTGGTTTTTTTGTTGTGTTTTTTTTTTTTTTTGAATCAGCTCTGCTCCCAGGGGTCAACCAATCAAGAATAAAGACCCTCACCAGCAAGGTTAATGCGTTTTCCCTGCAAGAATTGAGGGGCTGAAATTAGGCTTCCACTTAAACCTACAGTACATGTAGGATGGTTTGGAAAATAACATTAAAATTTTCCTTTTTCTTATCTTTTTGACAGGAATAGTAGAATTTCTGTAGCCCAAATAAAATGAATCAGGAATATATATTCTTAGATATTTAGCTAAATTTAAATTTAAATCTAAATTTACCTACTCAAGAACTTCTCTTGTTTTAAACTAGATTTTTAATGCCAGGTATAAGCAGCTAATCTAATTACACCGTCCATGTTCAACTTAACTGTGCTCTTTGTGGAAAGTCAATTACCAACACAGGAGATAGAAAAGTAAAAGCTGTTAGATGTGGATGTCTCAACAGTGAGCCTTAGTCCTCTACCCACACTTAAAATTACTCCTTACCAGACTATTTTCAATCGTCTTTAACCTCTGCTTTTGAACTCATTGTTGGGTGTTAAAAATGGGCCATGTGGTCATTCATTTATAATTTAGCACCACCACAAGTGCTAAGCCATCCTCTCTGCACAGTTTTTGCACTGCCATTCAGCCTGTGAACATTTTGTTCAGATTTAACAAGGAATGTAATGACAATATTTAAAAAATGTGCCATGACTGAATCAGTGGCATGAGGATTAGGTAATTATTGCATTTATATAGCTACATTAGCCCAGAGTAGTTTGAGTTCTGAGTGTCAGTGATAATTAGAAAAACTGTGTGTTTAAGCTGTAGAAATGTAAAACATTTTATTCTAAATTTATTATTCATATTAATAATGGACTTGAAAGAAATACAGTAAGACTCACCTGAATCATTTAAAACTAGAATATAGCACATTAAGTTGTGAATGACGTGACATCAAAGCTTTGAAAAGTGATTTAATAATGATTTATGCATGTGCTCGTGAGACGTAATCAGTATAGTTACAGTATGTACATTACTATTCTTTTACTTCCTCCCCATTATATATTTTCTTTTTTTTTTAAGCATATGTTTATTGACATTTTGAATTGGTATACAGAGTATACACATTACATATTAACACAAACTCGAACAACTCCACCCCTCTCTCATCCAACAGCACTACAAAAAAAAAGAAAAAAGACCGGATAGCAATAAATAAATAAATAAGTCAACAGATGAAAGAATCAAGTATACATGGAGCTATGAAATTAAACACTCAGCGCAGTAACCAGTACAAGGAATGAAGAGTAAATGAATAAAAAATGGAGATAAAAATAAAAATAAAAAGAACAAAGGAATGTACAGACAGCATAGCGACCATGAATATAGAGTAGATGTCAAGCAAAGAAATTCACGGGTTTACAGTGGGCTGTAAATCTGTGCGTTCAAGATATTGCAAGAAAAGGCCCCAAATTTTATAGAATTCACCAAGTTTTTGCTTAATACTGTAAGTTAGTTTCTCTAAAGCCAGACACAGTGATAGTTCGTTAAGCCAATGATTAATAGGGGGACATGATGTATTCTTCCAGTACATGGCAATGAGACGTTTTGAATGGGCGAGGCAAAGGTTAATAAACTTAACTTCGTGGGACTGAAAAGAAAGATTATCCGGGTAGAGGCCTAAAATACATAGTTTAGGGGAGACGGGGATAGGTCTGGAAATTATTCGGGAGATTACCTGCAGTATTTCTTTCCAGAACAATTGCATTTTCTCACATTCCCAAATGTAATGGAAAAAAGTGCCTTTATGAGTATTACATTTCACACAGACGTCCGGAATATCTGGATTAAATTTGTTTAGTTTTTCTGGGGTAATATAGGTCCTCATTATCCAGTTGTATTGGATTAATTTGAGTCTTGAGTTAATGGAGAGTTTCTGGACCTTTGAGCAAACCTGGCTCCATTCATTATCTGTCACACATTCTTTTAAGTCCTCGCTCCACAATCTCCTCTTTGAGTCAGAGGACTCATTAGAATGAATTAGAAATATATTGTAAAGTGAAGAGATTTGCCCTTTGCTTTGTTGAGGTTGAGTTACAAATTGTTCTAGTGCTGTTAGAGGGGGGCAATTTAATGAATGGTTTAATTTAGAGAGAACAAAGCTTCGCAGTTGTAGATATTTAAAAAAGTGTGTTTGTGGAATGCTGAATCTATCTTTAATCTCATTAAAGGACATTAATTTATCACCATCATAAAGGTCCATAATCCTTCTGACTCCTTTACGCGACCACTGTTTGAATCCCAAGTCTTTTGCGCCAGGTTTGAACTCAGAGTTTCCCCAAATGGGTGCAAGGCGGGACAAAGGTGGATTGTTATTGACAGCATTATGAGTTTCATGCCAGATCATCAAGGTGTTTTTAACAAAAGGATTTGATGTATTTTTCTTCAAGTTCTTAACAGGGTCTGAGTATAGATATGAATCCAACTCAAGTCCTCGTACAGATGATGCTTCTAATTTTACCCAAGGTAAATCTGGGCATGAAAACCACAAGCGGGTGGCTCTAAGCTGGGCTGCCCAGTAGTACCAAGTTAAATTAGGTACCTTTAGGCCTCCTCTGTCAAATGGAAGATATAGTAACGTGAGTCTAAGTCTTGGGCGCCTACTTTTCCATATAAAGTTCGTAAGAATCTTTTTCATATCATGGAAGAAATTAGGTGGAGGTGAGAGAGGGATTGACTGAAATAAATAGAGGAATTTGGGAAGGATATTCATCTTAAAAGCACTTATGCGTCCAATCATAGATAAGGGGAGTGAGGTCCATCTATTTAGAGTTTCTTTGGCTTTAGAAATGACTGGTTCGTAATTGGCAGAGACTAATGAATTCAGATTGGGAGTAAGAAAAATGCCAAGATATTTAAATCCTTGAGGTGCGTTCAAAAATGGGTGTCGGACCGTGGGTTGGAGTCTATCCTGTTTATTTAGGAAGAGGATCCTGAAGATTTCCCATACCTGTTAATCTCCTCTGTAAGGGCTGAGAAAGATTGTTCCAAGTTTGTCAGAAAGAGTAATGCATCGTCTGCGAACAAGGCTATGCGATGCTCTACATCTGCTATTTGAATTCCTTTAATAATAGGATGATTTCTAATGGATATGGCAAAAGGTTCTAGCGCTAATATCAAAAGCAGGGGGGATAGGGGGCATCCCTGTCGGGTCCCACGGTGGAGATTGAACGGTTTGGAAATATAGTTGTTGGTCATAATCTCTGCGCGAGGTCCTGAGTATAGAAGTTTGACCCATTGTCTGAAGTAAACACCCAAACCAAAGCGGAAGAGAACTTCAAATAGGTATGGCCACTCAACTCTGTCGAATGCCTTCTCAGCGTCCAACGACAGAATGCATGAGTCTGGAGACTCTTTCTTTTCATGAATTATATTTAAAGTTCTCCTGATGTTATAGTATGCTTGACGGTTTTTTATGAATCCATTTTGGTCAGCGTGTATTAGAGAGGGGAGGCATTTTTCGAGCCTGAGCGCCAAAACCTTAGCAATTATTTTAGTATCCGAGTTCAATAAGGAAATGGGTCTATAAGATTCACATTTAGAAGGGGGCTTGTCAGGTTTTAATATTAGGGTAATAAGAGCATCCCTCAGAGAGGTGGGCAGGGTACCATTCTGAAAAGATTCATCATACATGTTCTTTAATGGACTAATCAATTTGTTTTTAAATAATTTATAAATATCGATTTGGAGTCCATCCGGACCTGCTGTTTTTCCTCCTTTCATGTGATTTATAGCCTCTGCAATTTCCTGACTTTCAATTGCGCGATCCATCCAGGATTTGTCTTGGTCAGATAAAGTGGGGATAGGGAGCTGGTTAAGGAAGGGCACTTGAGTTTCTTCCAGTTCTGATTGGTATAAGGTCTTATAATATGTAGCAAAAGTATCATTTATCATCACAGGGTCAACGATTGTATCACCATTTGGTGATTGGATGTTATTAATGGCTCTTTCTGTATCTAACTTCTTTAATTGCCATGTTAACAGCCTTCCACTTTTCTCCCCTTGTTCATAAAAAGTTTGCTTTAGCCTAATTAAACAATTTTCTGCTTTAGATGCAGAGAGTGCATTATATCTGGCCCTGAGAGTAACCAATTCTTGTGTATGAAGATCTGTTTTGTCTATCTCCCTTTCCAATTGTTTAATTGACTTTTCTAAATTAAACATTTCTAAATTTGCTTTACTGGTTGTTGAGCTGGTGTAGCTGATTATTTGACCACGAATATAAGCCTTAAATGCCTCCCATCGCGTGGACGCTGAAGTCTCGCCCTTATTATTATCAAAATAATAGTCAATTTGTGTTCCCACGAATTTCAAAAAGTTAGGATCATTTAACCATTTAGGATGGAGTCGCCATCGTCTAGCACCCCGCACAAGTTTTGGGTCGTTATAAGTAAGAGATGCTGGCCCATGATCTGAAATTACAATGGAGTCATAAACGCAGTTTGTTATTCTTGGAAAGAGATTGTTGGACACCAAGAAGTAATCGATCCGAGAGTGGCCTTTGGATACATTTGCACAACAAGAATATTCTCTCTTATCAGGAAATAATCTCCTCCAGGGATCGCATAGATTTAACTCTTTCATGAGACACTGCAGCATTTTCCTGGTTTGTGTATGAGCTGAGTCAGTGCCAGAAGAGCGATCAAGATATGGTGATATTGTACAGTTAAAATCACCTCCAATAAGTAATTCCCCTGGTATCGATGCTAGTAATAGGAAGAGATTTTCAAAAAATTTAGGGCAGTCAATGTTGGGTCCATATAAGTTTACCAGTGTTATGTTTTCGTTGAAAAGTGAGCCCTATAGAATCAGATATCTTCCAGCAGGGTCTGGTACTGTTTTTGTAACTTGAAAAGGGAGAGATTTGTGAATTAGTGTAATAACTCCCCTTGCATTAGTGGAAAACGAAGCAGAGTAGACTTGACCCAGCCAACGCCTCTTTACCTTTAACAAATCACCTGGCATTAAATGAGATTCTTGTAAAAATATCACTTCTGATTTAAGATGTTTAAGCCTCGTCATGACTTGTTTTAGTTTAGACAGTTTCCCTAAGCCTCTTACATTGTAAGTAGTTATCTTTATACTTGAGTCACCATTCATAATCATTATCTGTGAGGTAAAGAGTACTGCGCTGATTGTGTGAGGATATATCACGTGTTTCAAGTAAGAACAGTAAAAGGTTTAATAGCTCCGTGTTATTAAATTGAATTCTACTGAAAGATGAGAAAATCCCTCCCCTGCTGTCCCTCAGAACATGACAGCATTCCCCGATACCCGAACAATACGAAAATACAACACAAAGCTGGTCTGATCCTACAAAGAGGAGCAGAACAACGACACTCAAACACGTTATCATCTTACCCCAATCTGCCAACGGCATGAAGAAACAAATAACTGGAAATTCAGTCTCAAAAAAAGGGAGAAGAAGCGGAAAAGAGACAATCTAATAATCTTCCTCCAACTTCGTTCACGGACTGTGCCGGTGAAAGTTACGCATGTCAGTCATCGGAGAGGCTTCGGACAAACGCCACAGCTTCCTCGGGAGAGTCATAGATCTTGGACTGACCTGCGTGTGTCACTCGGAGCCAGGCTGGGTGCAGAATTCCGTACTGGATGTTCTGGGCTTTAAGTTGCTGCTTCACTTCATCAAAGCGCTTCCTTTTGATGTGTCTCCCTGGCGACATCCTGGAAAAATTTCACCTCCTGATCCTTATACATCACTTTTCCTTTAGCCCTAGCTGCACGGATCACTCTCTCCTTATCTTTGAAGTTGAGGAAGCACATTATCAGCACTCTGGGGATGTTACGATCTTGACGACCCTGCTGCAAGCGGTGTGCTCGCTCGATGAAGACCGGGTGAGGGAAACAGACAGATCCAAATGTTTCAGTAAGCCATTTCTCCAAAAAGGTGACAGCGTCTCGACCCTCCGCTCCCTCTGGCAGATTGATGAGGCGCAGGTTGTTACGGCGGCTGTGGTTCTCAAGATCTTCTGTCTTGTCGGTGAGAGATGTTACCTGCTTTTGGAGCTCAGCAACTTGTTTTTGCAAAGTGGAAACATTGTCCTCCGTGTCTCCAATATGTTGTTCAGCCTCTATGAGTCTGTTGGTGAACACGTTGAAGTTACTTTTGAGGTCTTGTAAAGCAGTTAGGATACCTGTAAAATTTGTCGAAAACTCCTCTTTCATGCTGGATATAGCTTTCATGATCGCGTTTTCCCCATCAGCTTCCATGTTAGCTGCATTAGGTGTTAGCATTAATTGGGGGGGAGAGGAACAAGACTCCGTTTCGGTGCGATTTACAAGCAGGCTTGACTCCTTTTTTTGAGATCTGGTTTCCATCAGAGGTACATAGGATTTAACGGGTCTAGCGGGTCTTCTTTTGTGGATTTTTATAGGCTTTCAGGAAAGAGATTGCAGGATTAGCTGTTAGCTTTTCTGGAGCCGCTGTCGATACGCGTGTTCAGCTCGCCGCCATGTTGAATCTTCGTATTCAGTTATTCTAAAAGTCAAGTTGACATCTATCAGTTTCCCACGGTAGTTTCCAGTTATTATCCCTAAATACCCTAAAAGCATGACAGTATATTTTCTTGTCACGAAATTAAGGTATTGTGCATATCACGTACAAGATTCCATCAAGGTACAGTATGTAGCCTAAACTGTATTAATACTCACTGTACAAAATCAGTGTATATATTATGGAGCATCTGGCTGCATTAATTTTCATATGAATTCAACAAGACTTGGACTTGAAAACTGAGTATGCATCAAAAGCAATTGTGTGTTGTGGATACAAATACTTAAAAAATAATAATTTAGCTTAATTGATAATATGAGAATTAAAGGGAAAGAGGTGGTTATGACCACAGTCTGTCTGACTCAAACCAGGCATGCTGTGCTATGGGGCAGAAGCCTTAGACTTTCCATTACCTGCAGACAGTAACAGACAATTCCAGCGTTAAGTCCTTTGTTTGACAGCCACAACTGAAAAAGGCAGAGTGAGTGTTTGTTGCTGTTTTATGCACTGCCTCCACTTTCTGTCAGAGTGTAATGTCCCTCTCTCCTTTGCCTACCCTTGTCTCTGGGTTTGGTATGCACGAAGTTTAGCCAAAGACAATTTGACTGAGTACATCTCAACTGTCGGGCGATGTCTTCCTTCTCTTCTGGTGTCTGAATTCTTCTGCGACTATCAGGCTTGTGTGGATGGGTGGGTGGGGGGATTCCATTAGTCTTATGGCTTATGGCTGGCCTTGGGGAGTTAGATGAAGCTTTCCATCACTTTTGAACAAGGACTGAAAAGAGAAAAGGGACATAACAATACAAGAGAGGGAAATAGGATGGGATGATGTGGCCCTCATGGAAGTGTATTGCTTGCCGCGCTGGTTGTGATTGCATGAGTCATAGTATGATTGCCTACATATTAAATAACCGGATACTTTTTTTTTTCTTCACTGGTTAAAAGCAACAGGAAAACACAGGAGGCTCTCATGAATTTCTGGGTGGGATGATGCTTTCGATATTTACCAACAAATTAAGCATAGCTGAATTATTATCTGGAGTAGGCTAAATCTTAAACAATTATTTAATTGACCGGAAATGTAGTTTAACAGTTAACAACACTTCTTCAGGTCTATACCTTCTTCAATATGCATATTTGTTTATTTTATTTTGTCTTTGAATATCTTCGAGTTTTGGACTGTTGGTCAAACAAAACAAGCAATTTTAATATCTCACCTCAGGCTTTGGGATATTGTGATGGACATTTTTCATTCATTTCTGACATTTAATCGATCATTCACCTAAATGATTAACTGAGAAACAATTAGTAGTTAAATCAATAATTAATGTAATGATTAGTTCAAGCCCTAACCTGATCTGTTGGTGGTAGGAATAACTTTGTGTTTTAGAAAGTGTAATGTACAGCAAAGATTAGCATTTTTTTGTTTGTTTGTTTGTTTGTTTTTTGTGAAATACAGAGGACTTTTGATGGCTGCAACAAAGCTTAAATTAATATGAGATAATGCTTAAGCTTTCAGACTGTGACGGAGTGCATTTGTATGTGCAGTGATATCTCAGTTTTAAGTCTTAGTCTTAATTAGGATTTTGTTTTGTTTTGTTTTGTTTTTTTACCTGGTTTTCTACCAACCAAGTTGATTTTTACAATATCCAGATTTTTATTCATCTGTTTAAATGTCTTAATTTATCACAATCTCAGCAGCCATGTTTTGTACCTGTGAAGAATGTTAAGAAAAAAGGTGTTAAAATGTGTTAGTATCTTGGTTACTGTTAAAGTACTCCAGGTAGCATCTCTACATTTGTTAATACCAGGGTAAGATGTGTGTGTAACCCCAGAACAAATCAATTTAGGTAGTTTACATTAATCACTAGTAGGGGAGTTGTTTTGGTTATTGTTGTCTTGAAAGATGTCAAAATATACATGAAACAAAATTATCTCATCTATCAGTGTAAAGGTTGCGTGTGTGGTCAAACGTGGCAGACTGTCGCATTATTGGCACTGGGATTTCACTCTCAGTAACAGTCTTGAGGTTATTGCTACAAGGAAGTACAGACATGCAGTGTGTGAGTGATATATTAGATAATAGAGAGTGTGTGTGATGGTGACCTCTCAAAGATAAAGGTTAGAGACCTTTGGGAGTCTGCTGTTCCACCACAAGCTTGTGTGTGTGCCTGTTTATCAACACAGGGCAGGATCTTATTTTACTACAGCACTCAGGAGATGATCTTAGGCTTCCCCAATTAATAAAGCTAATGGTTATTGGCTGGTGGAAAGTGACTACGATATGAGATGTGTGATTGACCCAAGGTAAACATGGCACTTTATGGGTTAACAGACCTCTTTTGTAAAGAAATGTTTTTTGTGGGGGGGGGGACAAATTATATTGAGAGGGGCAAAAAGGATGAGAAGCCTTATACTAATGTGTGTAATGGGCTTCTTGAATGACTTTCATTTAATTAAGATGGATGGCATAAATTCCTCTTAAGCTGAATACATGTGTATGTGCTTTCTTGAGTGCGAAGGCATGCTAAGGCATGCCTGCAGCATCTTTTTCAAATTGGCCTACCTGCAGCATTTGGGTGGGGAGAAGCTGACTTTCATTTAAACATTTAAATTGAACAAGTGCTTGAACTTGTTTGCACATAAATTAAGTGTTGCATTGCACATCTGCGTTCACAAACTATCACAACTTTTTAAAAAACTATTTAAACCAAACCACGAATTGTACTAACATTTGCACGTGAAGCCAAATAGGAAATCCAAAAGAGGAATTGTCTTGTTTTATGTGGCTGGAACAGCACTGAGATTTTGTATTGGTGATCTTGACTATGCAGGACTGGAACCTCCAGCTCTTGCTGCCTTTGATGCTATTGTCCTCTTGTGCTCCTTCTCCCCGGTTTTGGTGCACTGCAGCCCTGAATTCTCTGAAACCTGCTGCATTGATATTCAGGGCCTGTTTCTGATCCCCATCACTGCTCTCTCTCGCTCTCTCTCTCCCTCTCTCTCTCTCTGTATGGCTCCCCCCTCTACAAACTCCCTTTCTCTTTCCCGACCATGTCCAAGATAAATGGCCTTAACAGTTGTTCATTAACATTTACATTGTATAGCCCCATTGGAGCCTGCCTCACTAATCGCAAACGTCATACATAAACTAAAAAGCTTAGTGTTGGTGCAGAGTTATCCAGTTACCATAAAAATTTGTTAAGTCCTATCTCCGGCCAACCACGTGTGCTAATTTTCTATTTTCCATTTGTTTCTCGTAAATTCCACCTGTTTTCAATTACATTGCTTTAGTTGCTGTGACAACTCCCTCCCTGTGATGCTGGAGTAATGGCGTTGATTTGATGAATAATCTTCTTTAATGTAATTTAAAATACTGACCATTATTTGATTTTTTATCTGGTCAGCTTACATCTGAAATGTGTGCAGTGTTCTCAAACCACACCAAATCACCTACACAATAAACATATATAATTAGGTAAACATTCAAAAAGTAAAATCAAAGCACCTGAAAATTAGCAACTAGTAAGCTTGTTAAAGAATGAGTTTCTTTTTTGTGATTCTCTGCAGTAAAAGACCAGTGCAAGACGTTGCATCTCAGATAAATGTCAGCCATAATGGGATGTTTGCAGTAGTTGAGGCTAGAAGCAAGCAACTAGATATCTTGACATGAACCATGACAGAATCCAGTCTTTCTTTGAACAGCCACACAGTAACCCCTAATTTCTCTTTGTAGCAAACATTGTACTTGCTTCATTTTGTGATTTAGAACTTGTCAGATAACCGAGTATGTGCTCTCTTCTTGAGTAGAACAACTGTACAATCTGGAAATGCACAGCTTAGCTCTGTTTAACGTGTATTCATCCTAATGTGAATCACTTAAAGTGGGGAAATGCTGCTAGTGATGCTGGTGCTGTCCGACATTTAATTTTTATCGGTGCATAATAAACCAGTGAGACAACAGGGGCTAATCTTGCACAGTGAGAGAAAGACCAAGAAAATGTACAGTGGACACGGATGAAAAAGAGGTGGAAAAAAGAAGACAAATAAGAGTGGGGGTAACAGGTTGACAGCATAAGGCTCTGGGCCCCTTCTCTCCATGCAAACCGTGACAGCATGAGATGCCAAACAGCAACGTGACAGCAACATGACACAAAGCTGTTATCCTCTCCTGTCCTGGCTGGCTTGCTGGAGAGCCAGATGACTGGCTGGGGCAGGAGAGGTGTGTTTGTGTGAATGTGTGTATCGTAGACAGCCACAACTGCACAAGCACACCAAAGCCTAATATCCTGCAGCCATCATGTCCACCAGGGTGAGCTGTATTCAAGTTTGTGTGTGTAGTATGGGTATCTGATCCGCATAAGACAAGAATGAGCCTGACAATGATCCATGTCCTTGAAAGTTACCCTCCTCCTCTTCCTTCTCCGCCATCTGTTTTTCACAAATGCATTTGCTTTACGCCAGCATCTTTAGTTCTTGTTTCTGCCTCTTCTGGCTCCCCAGTTTTCTTCTTGCAGTCTTTTTATGAATTTCTAATTTCTTTCTCTCTTTTCTTGCTCCTTTTACCAATCTTGCTCTCATACTTTCCTTCGTCTCATCCCCTTAAACATCTGTCGAATCTTCCTTTCTCCTTTTTTGATACCCCTTCTCTAACTAGTCCTTTCCATTTTTCAAGTAAAATTGCATGTTTGTCAACATTGGACCTCTTGGTCTGCTCTGAGGGCACAATGTCACACAAACGGAGTGTGAGAGATGTAGGGAATATTTGTCAAATCTGTTTCCTCCCGTCTTTTCTTTCCCCATGCTGCCAACCTCCCGTCCTTCTCTATCTTCATCAGTCCATCTTTCAATTTTTCTTTCCATCTTTCAATTTAATACCTCTCTCCATTTAAGGGACAACTTTATCAAATGAGGAGCAGCCTCTCTGCTATGCAGTACTGTTCACACTCATCTCACACACACACACACACACACACACACACACACACACACACACACACACACACAAAGTGATACACACACTCCCACCCCTGCCGTCTGCCGACATGGTACAGGCTGTGTATTGAGACAGCCCCAGCTGAGGCAGTAGCAGTGAGTGTGCAGCTTAGCGAGTCCCCCCACACACACAGCACACCTACACTCACTCACACACACATACACACACATACTGCACACAGTTGTGGTCAGTCCGCTGCTGCATGTGCCGTTGCAATAGCACTTTCAGGTGGGAGGATTTTCGTGTCACAGTGATGGTGGTTAAAGCCCGGTTGTGATGTAAGTATAAATTGTCATGTGTGAACTGTGAATGAATGAACAGCTTAGTTGTTTGCTGGTTTTGTTGCTGGCTTTTGATTCTGTTGGCACAAGTCATTTGCATGTCGAGAAGCTTTGATGTGTGAATATGAATCAGTACATGCTGTGTTATACATGTTTTATGGGTACAGAACATGGATAATAGTATAGCCCTGTATCAGTAGACAAGGTAGCTGTAAAGCAGGTGATCTTCATCCAGAGAGAGGAGAGATGAGGATGGTCTGCTGTAGGAATTATTTGCCTGCACAGTGTTTTCATGTTTGCTGATGTGTTTGATCTCTGTGCATTCATCTACATGTGCATGATATATTTTTACACTGATATAAATATACATTAAGTATCTTTGTATGCACTTATATACCAAGCATCTTGTGTAGACCCACGCATCGTGTCAACTCGAGTTTCTTTTTTTTATTATATGTGTATATGTGTTTTTAGAAATAAAATCCCCTTAATATGTAATTTTTCTAGACCGGGATGTTTAATGGCACACCTCTTCACTTGGTTGGGCCATCTGGTGGCAGGATAAAGGCTGCAGTCTCTCGTCTCTGTCACACTTGCTGACCAGTTCTGTCATACGAGTCGGCTTCACTGCCTCCACTGATCATGTGTGTTTGCTGCTTAGCTGTCTTCACTGCATTAGCTAAGCATCTCCTTGTCATGGTGACTGGATAAATAGGGAACATTATCACCTCCCCTCCTTGATCTGTGTCTCTTTTTCTGGATGGCTGGTTGTCTAACTGATTACAGTCAATGGTCGGTGAATTTGTAATTTCACTCCCTGGTTAGTTGGCTGTTTTCGTGCTTGTCTAATCAACTGACAGATCATGACACCCGGGGCCTGATCAGTGGCTTGTTATCTGGTTGACTGGCTTGTGAGCCATTTCAGCAGGACAACCAGTAATCGGTGTGTGTGCGTGTGTGTTTGTGCATCAAAAAAAAAAAAAAAAAATCCATTCAGAGAAACATCAGTACAGCAAGACAGTCAAACAACCAGTCAGCCATTTGCCTAACCACTGAGTTATTCAGTCATTTATGCTTTCACTCTGCCAGCAAGTCAGCTGCTCAGTCATACATTTAGTCAATCAGCCACTCTGTCAGACAGGCTGTCATAGGAAATTGTTTGTGCCTCTTTTGGGGTTGGGATGACTGTGTGACCTCAACTATTAGCTTCACTGCACCAAGACAGTGAGAGAGCTTAGAAAGCAGAGTGCCAGTCATTTCTCTGTCTGTTTTTCCTTATCCTTTTCTCCTCTCTCTTTATGTCCTGTTCTAAAGCAGAAAAAACATAGGTGATTAGTGATCCATGAAGCAAGTATACAGTAATATGCACACAGACTGAAAAAGGGGGGAATTGGAGTTTTTTTGAGAAAATTTTTAAATAATGTAAGTGCAAAGCCCTAAATTTTCCACCACACCACATGCACTGAGGCACAGTTGGAGATATCAAAACTACACATTAGATCACATGATGACATGATAGTAGTAGCACAGCAAGCTTGCAGTGACATATTCCATGACTCATTTGGCTTGATAAAACAGACCTGAAAATATGTAAAGCAAAGTGATAATGTGAAGGTTTTATTTCCACATCACTTAGGGCTTAAACCTTATAAATACTGTATGATAAACCAAAACCAGTCTATCTTTTGCAGTTTGAAAATACTCAGGTTCTCTTATCATGTGAAAGCCCTCAATCCATACACACAAAAACACCTTTTATATTTACATGTAGTATTTCTTCATGCTGTAGAAAGTTGTTTTGCTATTTTAAATGTGATATGATAATCATTAAGAAAAATGGGTGTTCACAAGGAAAACAAACATCCTATAAAGGAAATCCATACCTTGCTTTGCTCTGTCATGTCTCACATTTTCAAGGGAGAATTTTTTTGGCGTCGCAGTGCATTACATTTTGCTGTGTCATCATCACCTCTATGCAACAAAGCAGAGTGCTAAAGCAGTCTTGACAGTCATATTTCCATAAAAAACATTCTTAAAAAGTAGATGTGGGCTAAAGGAAAGATACAGGAAGGATTCATTTGTTTCTCCTCCTCTTGTTGGTAATTATAAATGACAGGAAGTGAAAGATGATGCTTGTTAGAATTATAAATAGCTCATTTTGATTCTGCAAGCTTGTCTACCAAGAAGAGGAAAGGATAGAAAAGGAAAGGTGAGGAGGTTGAAAGGGGTAAGTAAAGGAAGCACTTAAGAGAAGGAAGGCTGTCATGCAATCTGAGGACAGGTTAAATTCAATTCCTTCTCCTCATTCATCTAATATGTTCAAATGCAGGGAAATGGGCCTTGGTTCTTCTTTATTGAATTTTCTAAGGAGGATAGAGGGTGGCTGAATGTCACACAGGTTAAAAAGCTCTTAAGGACGATTTTAGATTTAGGGTTAAATGTATAAGAAAAATTGACTCAAAACATGTCATGTGCTTACTAATATAACTCTTTGGATGTTATCTTTCAGTGTGCTTTTTTTGTTTTCCCCTTGTTTCATCTTCTTCACAAAACAAGGCACTAACAAGGTGGATTCCTGCTTAACCAATATTTGACCTACTGTGCTGCAGGTCCGTTTTACAAACAGTGATTAATATGTCTTTGAGTTTCAAAGTCCAATATTATCAGTATCCTCTTAAAAACAACTGAAAGTTTCCAGGAAAGAAAAATCTTTAGGTGTACCTAGTGAAATGTACCCCTGATAAGCACAAGCTGAATTGAAAGACTGGATATAAGCACCTGGACACATCAATATTGACACCCACACAAAGTTTATGCCACATTGTTAAGCATGATAATAACACACATTTGTGTTTTTGTAATTGATTTTATCCAGGTAAAAAGACTTTGAAATTTAGTCAGCCATTATGTGAGAATCTGACAGCATGAAGTGTGTTTGTGCATGTACGTGTGTGTGACGCAGAGACAGTGACTAATAGCTTCTAATCTATCTTTATCCCTCACCTGTCAGTCATTATATTTTTGGTAAGTTGCCTGGTGATAGGTCGATGAGGTTTTAGAGAGGGTCCTGGTGAGTGAGGACTTGTTTCACAGGCTGTTACGTTCCATATGTTTGAGTTGCTCCTTGCTATATTTACAAACTGTAAGATGTGCGAAGATGAATGCATCGAGTTTAGCACAGGTTGGATCAAAACGTTTTCTTTTTTTCTTGTATCTTTCTTTAAGTTCTACTTGCTGAGACCACCTCTCATGTCAAACTAATTTTCAAATGGCAGTTTACTTGGCTGTAATGGTAGAACTACACACATCTCTAGAGGAGAGGAGGAAACTATCACTTCAATATTTCTCTTTCATCTATAACCATTTAAATTAACTTTAAAACAATTATTATGCAGTTGATTGGGTTTCTGTCTGCCCAAGTGTCCTTTTTGATACCACCACTAGGGGCACCAATTCAGAAATGTTCAAATCCTGCAATTGGCAGTGGTGCACTTGTACATCTACAGTATAAGACGGTGACTGTTACTGTACATGTAATATGTTGCAATATATATTTTTTGCATTTAGATCTGCTAAGTTCATATACTGATCAAACTGAGAAACATAGAGCAGGAGAAGTAAAGTGGTAGCTCACTCAAAAGTAATATTATCTTCTGTCATGTCATCACCAGCTCACATTTTGATGACATATACCACTTGCATTGCCATTATAACACAGATGTGTTGCAGTATTGCAGTACAGTACAGCACACACTTATTTTAATGGCTTTAGTGGGCAAGTGTACACATGAAAACACCTATACAAAGTCCCACAGGCAGGTTTGGTGGATGTCCTCTGCATGTCATTACATAAATAATCAAACCGTCATTTAGAATGCAAATTAAATTTCATTTAATCATAAAAAATATTAAGCTGACTAAAGTATATGGAATTGGATGTGAATTCGGCAGTTAACATGTGTCATGACGCAGCAGCCACTCTCCGCCAATTGAATGCTGTCACCACAGATTTAAGGCAGGAGCTGACATACAAGTAGGTCTACCTGTATTTAATAGACAAGAGTCAATATGTTTTTGTGATTTAAAAGATTGCATTCAGTCAATCTATATTTTTTCATGTTCAAATAAACTTTTCACTTGTTTTTTATATTGTTGTTTTGTTAGTATATATCAGTCAACTCGGTAGAGCAATAAACTTTGACTTTGTTTTATAGAAAAAATGTCAACAATTTTTGACATTTGAAGCAGAAATTTTCATAAGTTAAAAAATATCTTGTGAATTTTGGAAATTATGTGATCCATATCTTTTTAATAATTTTTTTTTTTTGTATTATCTTTTTATTGAAGATAATGCGAAGACAATCATATAAGAAAATACAATAATTTTCTTTTACAGAACACAAGTGAACACAAATTCCCCATCCCCCCACCCCTAACTAAACAAAAACCTGAG
>JAQLOL010000012.1:12349329-12361737 GCA_029783665.1 Naso thynnoides
AACAAAATGAGACATTCTTGCTTTGGAGCCATCATTTTAAAGCAAGGTCAATGGAATATGAAGTGTGGCACAGCTGCATCATCAGCACCAGTGTATTTTCTCTCTCTCTCTCTCTCTCTCTCTCTCTCTCTCTCTCTTTCTCTCTCTCTCAGTTAGAACAGCACCTTATGAGGCGCTACACTAATAGTGAAGGGCAAAAAACTGGATCACACATTTGATCGTTTTTCAGCTATAACTAATACCACTTATTATAACAAAAGAAGTCAGCTATGGTATTGTTGCATATTAAGGCATTACAGTTGTGCATCACATGATTTTTTTTATATGTCAAGATTGCTGAAAAGACTTCTACAAACTTCTACCCCCCTTTTTTTCTCTCTAGGACACAGATTGAGCAGCTTTTCCAGCTGACAAGCGATGGGGTATGTCCGTTTAAAAAATGCTTACAATTTGGATGAGTAATATGAGGTTAGTTTCCTGGCTCACAGGGAAAAAAATGAAGAAGACAGGCATGAAACTCATTAAGTATTTAACAACAAGATTTTATTTTTGTTGACACAGATAATTGCTCTAACGAATGAGCATATGTGTAGGTAGAACCATAATGAACAGTCTTGTTATACCTGTGTAAAGTGCCTAAGTGCTCACCACACTACAAATATTGTCATTATCATTACCGTAATATCAGGTTCTTGACATTAGTGTCATTTCCGAGGTGTGGTCTGAAAACAAACACGTTTTGTATTTTGCAAAGGTATCAGCTGGTACATGCCAGTACTCTCATATGTGACATTTACTAAGAAGCAAGCATTGCTGAAGTTCTTCCCTCTCATTTTAGTGGAACATGCTGTTGATTAACATGTCTGAAATAGCATTTTTCTAGCTGCACAACAAACTGTATGTAGCAGAGGTACCAAGAATGAAACATAATATATTTGGTCGTTGTGCACCTGCTTTTTAGTGGCATTAGTGTTAAGGAAATGCAAAATTTTAGAGTATGGACTTTACATGCTTATCAGAGCCTTTAGTAGATTAACCCAAAACATGGACATTAAATTCACAGACTGTCATTACATAAAACTTTAGCATTAAAGCTTGAATATGATGATGTCTGTTTTCCAGGACGTTTCTTGGTTAGAAATTCTTTAAAGCAAGTGTCAGACTCTGTCAGTGCCAGTGCTATCCTGTGAGCCATATTACATGTGGACTACACAGTGTGTGTGGATCAATAAAGTCCCCATCAGCACATATGTCATCCACTTGTTTGATGCAAAACACATTAAAACAGACTGATTAGATGTTTGACTTCATTCTAGTGGCGAAGGTTATATAACTGAAGCTAAATGGGAGCATGAAGAGTGTAAAAGCTGTTATCATCACAGAGTGCCATGGTTTACCCTACTACATTTTTTCAGTGCTTCTTTGGATTGGTGCTTTAATTTATTACATACTGTTTATGGAGATGGAATACAATACTAATAATTATGTGTTCATTAGTGTATAGTCATGTGAAATAAGTCATGTCTTTTAATCATCTAGCAAATATGTGGGATCATGCTAGATGGTGACTAGAGCCACACCTTAAATCAACCTGCATCACAAATTTCAAATTTCTGCTTCATTGGAATTAGTTTCCTTTAATGAGTTGTTACTTCCCACGTTAACTGTTAAGGATTTGGATTATTTTTATGGATTAAAGTCAGAGGTGAGTCTGTCTGTTAGTTAAAAAAAAAAAAGTCTCTTGTCAGGTTGACCATTAAGCGTCGATAGAAGTGACCACATCTAAATTTTTTCCTGAAATGCTTAGCCTCATAATTAAATTCTGGTGTTCAAAATAAACCATAATTATATTCTGGGTTATTAAATAATGACGTCAAAATCATGACATTGGTATAAACAGACAGTACTAATGAATGAAAATAATAACCTTTCTTTTCAGTAGAAATGATCTGTGTGCCTCTTCTTGGCACTGTGCGTATTCCAAGTACAGCATGCAGCTTTTTATTCAGTGCAGATGTCTATTGATCAGGTAACATTACAGAGATAGCTAGAGCTTAATATTACAGTGATGTGTGCAGACACAAACAGCTGTTGAACTGACTGACAACTGATCCAGATGTGGTCAGCTGTCATCTTTGTGCATATAAGTTTGAAAAAAAAAGAAACTCGAGACAATCAAAGCGTGGAGTCGCAAAGCTGTCATTGTCACTTCACAGCCTCCCACTCCCACATTCCAGTGCTGCCCTACCACTTTTTGAGGGGACTCTGGCAGGACCGAGGAGGACAGGTCTGAAAACTTAGTAATCAACAATTCCAGTGTTACAGGACCATCAGGTGCTCCACAGTTGCTTTCAGCTCTTTTCCCCACATGCACTCACATGGCGTTTTTGGAGCAGCTGTGCCTGGTGCGACAAGTCTCAGTGTACCCCAGCCACAGGCCTACACTGATGGACTCCCTCCCTCATTTTTTTCAACATGAAACAAAAACAACAACAAAAAAACCCTTTGGTAAATTTGCAGGTCATGCATGCATGAGTAGTTGCAAAAATTACTCATGCTGTCTCAAAAAATGGTTGTAAAACAAGACCATTTGGTTGCAGTCTGAAGCCCTGGGTCATTAAGCAACTTAAAGGACAAATTAAAATTTTGACCTTACAGAAAAGCCAGAGAAAAGGTATGATTATCATACAAAATCACTGAATACATTATTGAGTAACCAGGAATGTCTGTTCAACATTTTGTTCCAATCTAGTGTGGCTAACATTGTAGTCTGTTTGGAGATAAAATAATAATAATAATTGATTGATCCACAGTGAAGGAGAGACCTCACTGACCACCACCAGTATGTTGCCCAGCAGCCATTATGCACCAGAACACTCATCACACACTAGCTTAAGGTGGAGAGTGAGGTGAGTGAATAAGCCAGTTACATGAGGGGATGATTAGGGGGCCAGATTGAAATGAGTTAGGTTGGACATTTCGACAGGACATGACCACAGTGAGTCAGCACCTCGGTTTACTGTCTCATCCAGAGGATGACATCTCTTGCAGGACAGTGTCTCTGTGACTGCACTGGGGCAATTGAATAGATTTTTTGGGCAGAGGGTTGATCACCATCTGCTGACTACAACCAAGTTCATTTCCAACAGCAACTTAGTTTTCCTAGGAAGTCTCCTATCCAAGTACGAACCAAACCCAAACCTGCTTAGCTTCAGTGATACCAGAGGCAGGGTAACCATTGGTCTGGCTGCTGGCTAGCATGTAGTCTCACCCATTTAGGTTTTCTTTGAAGAAAAACTAAATGTCCTGCTTGTTTCTCCTGTTCCTGTCATGCTTGATTGTGATTCGTCAATGCTTCACTATCCCCTTTGGTATGTTACAATTTTACTGTTAATATTCTTTGGTTACAGCAAGAACTTATGCTAGTGGAGTGACATCACACTGACTACCCAGAATGGGATGTGTTTTCCCAGAGGAGCATATGAGATCAGTGTTCATTGTAGCATTTCTGATTTTTGATATCATCTTCAGTTCATCTCGCCGTGTTCACTGTTAATTCCACTCCATCATAATATACACTATTTATTTTTTTATTTGACAATGGGGGCAATGCACTATACAGTTCTTTAGCAATGCCAGAGTTAGCTATAAGCTAATTTTTATCTGTAGTCCTTGGGCAGGTAGCAGAATAGTGTCTCTGCCACTAGCCTCTTAATTCTAAAAATATTTTTTTAGTGAAACTGTAGCAAAGTGTTTGGAAAAGACATTAAAGACTGAAAAATACTTCACTTCATTCCACTTACTCCTTACTACTACACCAGTAATCATTATTAGATCATTATGTTCTTTGGGTTAACAAGTTTTTCAGTGATCATTTCTTATTAATGCTAAATTTGTGTGTCACATTTTTAAAAAATACATGGAATCACATTATGACTGTTTGTTTGGACACTGATGTAAATGTACATCCAAATTGCTGCTCAAGGCAGGATAACACTCTTCATCTAATTTTCTCCATTGTTACGTTGTTACTTTCAATATACAATGTCATCTGGACATTAAGTACATCCATGACAAAGTATTTATTGGCCAATAATGTGGTGGAGCTCCTTTAAACAACAACATGGATGAGACAAAAAGCTGAAATTTGTTGTAAATGATCAAAGAATAAAAGCAGTGTCAAAGAAAATATTTGCCATGGAGAAGTATATTAGAGAGCATGTGAAGCAGCTGAATATAAACTATGGATCAAGGCGAGAGGAAAGGTGACATCTGTACACCAGCCAGAATTGGTGTGTGTGCTGCAAGGCAGAAAAGCAAAGGAGGCAGGTGAAAATTAGGGAGGTTGACTTGCACATAGTTGCTCATCTTAGGTTTGTATTGAGGCACTTTTTTTTCTTCCATAGATGTGAAACACAGAGGTCCCTGAGTGCTACTCTGTATAAACCAAAGTCGTATGTCCCTCAGTGCCATGTCCTCCATCCTAGTCAACCTAGTCCTCTCACAGCTCTCTCTCACCTCTATAGCGTATAATCACCAGTTCTCACTTTCTCACTTCTCAGTCTCACTCTGCAGTGACACAGATCAACCCCTTGCAGCTATCGGGGTTGCCTTGCTTTCCTTCTGAACCCTCTCCCTGTCTATAAGCCGACATAGGCAAGACACACACATCCACATGAATGTATGTATCTGTACACGTCGCGTTCTCTCTTTTTCTCTCTCTCTGCTCTGACTCATCCCTCTCTTTCCTTTTTTTCCTCTCTGCTTTATCTTCTCTTCAGCCTTCAGATGTGAGTTGACGCCGCAGTCCTTTTTGAGCTCTTGGATTTGCTTCTAAAATAACCTTTGTCTTCATCAGACTGTCTGCTGCGCTTAGTTAGCATGATAGCTACTTTCAACCCAATTACAGAGCGCTGATGGTGGCTGAAGGGAGGCTCTCCATGTGGTTGTTATATAACAATTCACCTCAGAGATAATGTCAGTTAACGTGCCTTTGGATATTGCAGTGCAGCATTGCAATACAGCTGCCGTCTAATGTGTGTGTCTGCATGTGTTTGGGGATTCCCTGAGCGTTTTTTAACTGCTTCTGCTGCTTAGCTGATATTTATAAATTTATTCCCCACATTTTTGCAGTTTAAAACAGTTTAAATAAATAAAAGATGTATTGCAGAAACTGGCAGAGCAGTGCAGATTATACACAATGCATGCTCACATAGAGAGTTTATTGAGTTTATTCCAATTCCAAAGCAGCACTGCAATATATGTGCTCTGACACACTGTTGGTAGGTCATTCACAAAGAAGGGCAACATTTTGTGATTTCTGCCAATCAGCAATGAGTGGCATAACTAACATAAACAAGCAGCACATCCCTTCCTTTGAATTGTTTTAACATAGAAAGAGTAAACACTATTTTTTGGAAATGCGCAATCTAATAAATTCCCATTCAAAAGAAATGCTGTAAAAGCCACCTTAATGACGCAGTTGTTTTCAATACATTTTAAGGCTATGTCAAGCTGTTTGTCATATCTGAAGCTATAGATTGTGTTACATAAGTTGCATCACATCATAAAGTGTTCATTATAATTGGTCCCTCTCTTTATCTCATGATACAAACCCTTGAGCATTTGAAAACCTGTCTTCTGAAAACACAATGTGTTCTTTACAGTGCTGGCTGCACAGCAGCAGTCTCCTGCACTCTTTTTTTATCGCAGACAGGGGGGGCTCTATGCCAGTGCTGCTGCTGCTGCTGCTGCTGGTGCAACAGACACAGCTAATACCTCTCTGTGCTCAAGGACATTTTGAGACAGACACACAGAGAATGTGCATGGCTTCACTGTGGTGGACATGAAAGCTTCCCACTGCCTCCCAGAACAGGAACTTTTTATCAAAGAGAATACAGCAATTAATATTAATAACACTAGTGATAATAGTAGTAATAATATGTTTATTTATAGAGCACCTTTCAAGGACAAACGACAAAAAATGCTTCACAAAAACAGAGCAACATAAAACAAGAGGCAAAAGAAACGATTGAAAATAAAACAAGTAGATCTTTAGCTGCTTTTCAAATGTGTCAACAGTGTTCACCAAACACAAGTCCAAACAAAGAGAGAGAGTTCTAGGAAATAGGAGATACTACCATCACAGTCTTCTTTAGTTTGTAGCTTAGTGTGGGAGACAAATAACAAGTCCTGGTCAGTGAACCTCAGAGTCCTACTTGGGTTGTAGGGCCGCATAGTTCTTTTATGCAGACAGGCGCCAGACCATGCATGGCCCTAAACGTACTTACAAGGACTTGAATTGTACTCTGAATTACTCCAGAGCACTGTTTTATCATTAATACTTGATCTTCATTATCACAGACAGACAGGCATAGCAGACAAATCACTTGGCACGTTACATAGAGCAGGGCTTTTCAATTACATATTCAGTCGGGCCAGATTTTAAAACTAAAAAATTTAGCTGGGCCAGGCAATTTCAGTGGCCCGTATGCAGCAGGTAATGACAAATTTCAAACCAGCACAAATGAATGTAATGAAAAGCAGGATAAGTTTATTCATTGTTTCCCTGTACTGTAGCACTGTAGCCCCTTACTAAAAACTTTTTTTGCCGGTAAAAACCAAAAGTCACTTGTTAGACTGACCATTGAGCGTTGATAAAAGTGACTTTATGTTAATTTTCCTGCAACATTTGACCTAATAAAGACCCCTTAATTATATTCCTGGTTATTAAATAATCACTTTAAAATCAGGACATGAATATAAACAGACAATACTAATTAACTGAAAAAAAATATTTCTTTTTAGTAGAAATTATGTGTACCTCTGCTTGACACAGTGCACAGTTTAAAAAACAGCATGCAGCTTTTTATTCAGTGCAGATGTTTATTGATCAGGTAACACTACAGAGAGAGAATCTCTGCTAACTGTGTGCCTAATGTTACAGTACTGATGTGTGCACACACTAACAGTTGTTAAACTTACTGACTGCTGATCCAGATGTGATTAGCTGTCATCTTCAACGTGCATATAAGTTAAAAAAACAAAAATAAAAAAAACTTTAGACGTGTAAAACGCGAAGTTGCAGTGCTCATCAATGTCACTTCACAGCCTTCGTTTCCCCTCTTTTTTTTAGAGGAATCCAGCGCAGGTTGAGAGGAACGGGTCTGAATGACACTTCCCGAAAACTTTTACTTTGTAACTGACATTGGTTCTGGAGTTACAGACCCAATCTGGACCGTCAGGCGCTCCCAGCTGTTTTTCCCCACATGCGCTCAGATGGCTTTTGAAATGGCTGCGCCTAGTGTGACATGTAATCCCTGTTATAGGCCTGAACTGACGGACTCCCTCTCTCCTTTGTTTCAACATGAGGGGGGAAAAAAAGTCGATAAATTTGCAGGTTGCGCAGGCATATATAGTTGTAAAAATCACTTGCACTGTCTCAAATAATGGTCGCAAAACGGAGCATTTGGTCACAGTCTGGAGCCCTTCAAAGTGTATAAAAATAGTACAGCTCTGGTTGTGGGATGCAATCAGACTTTGAACTTTTGCAGCCCTCTCCTGTGATCCGTCTTTAAAGTTTGTCCGGAAAGTCTGATGTTTCTCAGTGTGGTGCCTCCAAACACTCTATTCTTTAAATATTGCATCACACTCATCGCAAACTAAACACATCCATTTGGCTTTTGGATCTGGTGTTAAAATAAATGAGAATTTTTTGGTCCAGGAGGTTTTAAAAAGGCAGTTGTCACTGTCAGTTTTATGTTTTAGGGTTGAGAAAAACTACTACTGCCTTGACTAGACACACATCACAACAACACACTGTATTGTGGGTTGAATGTTGCAAGGCTATGCAGAGTATTGCATTCAACGACTTAAGGAACCTCTGTAGGCAAGCACAACATGGTTTTCTTGGTTTAACTCTGCTTTTCCAGCTGGGACACTCGGGTTGCTTCAGGGCTGCATGTGGCCTGTGAGCCACCATTTCAATAGGTCTGGCATAGAGGAATTCAAGCATAAGGTAAAATTGAAGCTAAGAGAGAAAACACAAAATCATGCAATGATCTGTGTATTGAAGCCCAGCCAGAGTCAGCACCTTTAAGATTTTACTTTTTGTCATTATTAGTTGAGAGATATAGATTAAAATTCCCCCTGGTCTTTTTCTACCAGAAAATCCTGTTCATATGTGTCTTTATTAGTCTACCTCCCTGCACAGTTATACTGGTTCATGCCTTGTGCATCTCATGTTGTGCGCTGGTGCTGTGTTGTGTGAAGTTGTGGATTGCACGACAATATATGCGTGTATTTGGTTGGCTGTCTTGAGTGCATGAGTGTAGCGAGTGGTCTGCGAGTGTGTAACGTGTGTCGTGTGTGTGAGCGAGAGACAACAGATGAGAGAGGTCGATGTTGTGTAACGTTAGTGTGGTGACCTGTGGTAGTTAGCCATCTAAGTAAGAAGTTTAGATTGATATAGTAACGTTACATATCATTCCTAAGAAGATCCCCGGAGAAGAGGACACCTTCAGAAGATTGGGCTGTCTTGTGTACAGTAGTTTCAGTCGGAGTTTGCTGGCTAGCAAGTTATGCTGGTCAGCTAGTTTCTACTACATTAGCTTGTGCTAAAGCATCCCTCCTGCTCATGGCTGTAACTCCGACGTCAGACAATCTGGGAAAGTTCCTCCCTGTTCTGGAGACGAGACGATCGCCTCCCCCGCCTGCCAACTACATCTCACTCCAGTCATCAAGAACTCCAACCCCGGACAACACGGTACCATTAGAACAGGATTGGAATAGGATTTACTTAGTATAGGATATTTTTCATAGGTCCTAGATTAGGTAATTCAGTTACTGTATTGTTTGTGTTGTGCCAATAATCATTATTATTTTGTGATTGTGTGCATATTATTTTCGTGTGTAATAAATCGCTGATTATTGTTTACCCATTGCCCTCCCCATTCCCTTAGTGTACTTAGCTGGGTATCCACCTATTAATATTACTTAAGTCCATAGAGGACGCCAGGCAACAGCAGCCAGTTAGTTTAAGGGTTTGAGTCCTAGCTAATAATTTTAGTCTGAGAACAAGTAGCTATGCTATCGTTGGTTTTGTGGTCTTCTGGCTACAATCTGGTTGAATACACTTTTCTCAGTGTGAGTGTTACAGCTATTTAATGTACACATAGCTTAGCTCAAGTTTATTCACCATCAGAAATTAATTCGCCACCCAACTTGTAACTACAGCAACATGAAGGAGCACTTGCTATCTTGCCTACATAGCAGAAGGGGTGTAAACAATAACCTAGCGGTGCAGGCTAAAAGAAGCTGTTTAATTTTTCACCACAGGAGTGTAAATATATCAGTTCAGTAAGTTTTAAAATATTTTAGGTGAGAATGTAACCACATAGATCCCCCATATCAGTTTATCCAAATAACATCTGTTTGTAAATCTTTTGGACTTGTTATGAGCTTCAGGTCGCTGGGTCGCTCCAGTCATCTGGCAGTAGCAGCCCAACCTACTCATTGATTATCCTTTACTTTTACAGCACATAATATGTGAATAATATGAACAAGTCTTTCCTGAAGAAGAAAAGAGAGACTGCAATGATGATGTCAGCTTGCCTGATGGGAGTTTTTTTGTTCAACAACTCTATAGACTAAAATGTAAACCCTAAGCTGGATGTTCAAACTATACCATTGGAACCTAGAAGGGCATTCAGAGAGAACAGACCACCAAGGCCAATACTCCCCTCTTCTATGATATGCAAATCTGCAAGCACAAATATGCCTGGAAATAATCACGTGTATATTTACATTTTTGTAGCAGCAACTTGTTTGGATAAAAAAAGCATTGTAACTACAATGCCAATGTTGTTGTAGCATGAAACCAACTGTCCTCAGTGCTCCATATTGACTGCTTTCTGCAAGAAGTTTGAGGAACTTCATGTGTGCCAGAGGATAAGTGGTACCGATTTCGTATGTCTGTCTCATGTTTCAGATCTGATCCAAATTGTAATGGATTCTGGCTCAGATGATGCCACACCCTTCCACCAAGTTTCATGAAAATTGGACCAGTACTTTATCTGTATTACCACTGATAGATGGACCAAAAAAAAAAAAAAGAAAACACTGCTAAAAACAACCTCCTTGGTGTAAGTAAATCTTCATTAAACAGGGCAGTGTCATTTAGTAAGACAGTAGCTGAGTGTACTTAAAATATTTATTTTGCAGTTCTGGAAATTATGGACTAAGGCTGCCAGTGTGTCATGCAGTTAACAGAATACATTGCCCCCCGCAACTACACACTACTAGACTGCTAAACGGCAATGTATCACTTTTGATTTCTGTGAAATGTGTGCAATAATTGTATTTTAGAAAAAACAGAACAATTTGAAAAACTGACAAGATGTTTATAGATGGTTAAATAACTTGTGTCCGACAAAAAAGATGAAAAAGCTACTTGTCGCAGCAAAAACACTATAATCATTGAGAGATGATTCCACAACATATTGTGTCCAAGTTCTTGGCTGTACAGACAACAACCCTATAGTAATGTTGCACTGGCTTTTTGTAAATAGCCATTATTGTCAATTTCTTTGTGTTTTTTCAGTAGCTTTGTCATATGGCAAACACTGTAGTTGTCAGATGGTCTTCGCATCTGGCAGTTGCGCTTCACATTATAATGTGGATCCCATATGGTGTTCAAGTTTAGTAAGTCTGTTTAAATGTCCTCACACTTAAGGTAAAAAGCTGTTAATTATTGCAAAATCTACACTTTTTCGGGGAGTGTTTTATCCTATGTTCTCATTACTCACCATCAAGCCACAGGAAGCATGCCAACAATTATGCTGACAGACTGACAAGTAGGTAGGGAGGTAGACAGAAGAAAAGAGCAGCAAAGATGTGTTAAGGGCCCTGTTCACACATATATGGATGTTTTTTTAAAAACATAGTTTTTCTCTGCATTTTGGCCTCCTGTTCCCACACAAACAGAGTTAGGTTGCTGAAAATGGAGGTTTTGGAAAACACCTTCCAAGGTGGAGATTTAAAAACTCTGGAAAATGCTGATGTCATTACTTCAATTTGAAAATGGCAGTTGTTGCTTATATGTATTTAAATGTTGTTTTACTTGGCTTTAGCATGACTTTGAGTTGATATTCTTCTAGCACTTGTTGACTTTATATTCCAGTGTAACACGAAGCAGTAACTCTACATTGTCTGTTCAAACATGAATCTCCTTTGCTTTTTGATTTCGCTATTCTTGTCCTGTTTATAATTGCTGTTTTTTTAGGAAGATGCTCAATACGCATGCGCCCAGTGTCTTGTATCTTGTTTGATGTGACAGACTGATTAAACATGATCACCACCTACTGGCCTGGCATGCTTTTGTGGGCATTGTCAACCATTTCTGCATTGCCGTGGGTGCAGAGAAATATCCGTTAACACCTCTGGTGTGGACAAGATTTTTTTTATTTTTGTAAACAAACAAACAAAAAAAATCTGTTTAAAAAATGTCTGTGAACACAAGTGGACATAGCCTTAGTTAGAGAGATAAGCAGGACGATAACATAGTGACTAATGGGATAGTACTCTAAATAGATAGACAAGCAAACAGGTAGAAAAGACAGTACTGGGAGTGGTGGTGATGGAAATATGGGAGGCACAAAGTTTTTTTGCACGATGCTTAGAGTTCCATATCCTCAATACTTGAGGAAAAGACAGTTACTCAACCTTTGAATGTAAAGATATTAAACAGTGAGGAAAAAACATCTTGGCACACAATTTTCACAATTGTTTTCTGTGAATGCATACAGAACACTAACAAAAGCTCCATGTACAGCTGCTCTTGGTTTTCAAGAATAGAAGAAATGAAATCTGTGTGTACATGCATGTGACTGTGTTTGGGTGTGAGAGTGTGTTTACACTTTATAAAAGGGAAAGAGTAATTTTTTTTAAAGTTACTCAGCTCAGGTCTCAGCAGTGAACCTCACCTCTATTTTACCCTTTCTCTGACCTAGTCTTTGCTTGTCTCTGCTTTTGTATCTGCCACTGTCATCATTCTGATTTTGTCTTTTGACATCTACGTTCTTCTTCCACCATTCCCTTTCATCTCTTCTCATTTTCCACTCCCACTCCTGCACAAGTCATCGTAATTTAAAGATAGGCAGCTGCACACCAGCAAAATATAACACTACCACCACCACTTACTTACATCACCAACATTATAATATGAAGCTAGAAACACGCTGCCTTACATAGTCTGTAATGAACAGGTGTTGTGGAGGGAGCTGCATTGACATTCTGGAATAAATCTGTCACTTATACTGCATTTTTAACCCCCTTTTTTTCTTTCCATATATTGGAAAGGATGAAAGAATGACATGCACAAAAGTTTTTTTTTTTTTTTTTTTTTTTTTT
>JAQLOL010000012.1:12382982-12394878 GCA_029783665.1 Naso thynnoides
GGCAACAACTCCCTACTAAGAAATTCCCCTCCTCTTCCCCTCACGTACATTCAGTGCTAATAATCTTCTCATCTAATTCCCAGCAACAGCACAAATAACCATGTTTTCAAAATGTTGAACTATTCCTTTAAGTAGTTTTTCTGTAGTAGCAGCAAATGTGACCAGAGCTCCTGTCTGCTCAAACATGAAAATCTGCCACTGGTCCTGTTCCAAGAGTTTGTTTCTCTTTGATTCAGCCAAGTAAGTCTGCAATACTAGACTGATCTGTCATTTTGTTGGCACAAACGGAAAGCATAAAAGGTTAAACACAACATACACACATGCAGTACACATGTGATGAAAAAGACATGGTGTCAGAAATTGCTCAGTGTCACTTTCCGGTCCATTACCTTTTAGATGGGTCTGTCCGTAGGGGAATGAATCATAGTTCTGTGTGTTTGTGCGTGCGAGCATGTATTAGTGTTAGCATGACCCTTTGACTCCTTATGAAATGAGAGAATGTGTCTTCTCACTTGTTTGTTTACATACAGTACAGTGTGTCTACTTGCCTGTTTTGTTACACTGATGTCACATCAACTCGTCCTCATGTCAAGAAAATGCTTCATGCCCTCTTGCGCTCTCATTCTATGCGAAGACTCAACACGCAAGGCCACATTGTGAATTGAGCAAAGACATTCCTCTTTAAAGTAAAGTCAACAACAAACAATTAATAGGGCTGCAGTTATCAATTATTTTGTATTTGAGTACTCTACTTACTCTACATTCAGATAAGAAATTCCTCTTTTCATACCAAGTTGCATTAGAAGAAATAGGAAAAATAAGAAAGTTCTCTTAAAATGTATAATTACTTTTTGTAAGAACAGTCATTATTATTGTTTAGATTGCATATAGTATGTCCCTCAAAACACAAGTCAATTAGTGCATTTTGGAATCATTTTACTATTCTGGGACTGTAACATCTGTCAGAGGCAAAAACAAACAGATGGGAAAGATTAGGCTAAAACAGGAGTCCACCCCACGCATACAGTTACATTGCACTTTTTTTTTCTTTCCTTCATATCAATTAACAGTCATATGTTTTTTACATTACTTGATAATAAGACTGGATGCCTTCTGCTGAGATACTGAAGCATCGACGTCACGCTGTTATGGTAGGCAAGTAGATTTTTACAGTTGACACAATAAGCAGAGTTTCTTTTTGTTATAGTTTAAAAAGAACCCAAAGTCACTGCAAAACACTGTACGCTATATTCAGTTCGATGTATTAAAATGAAACCTTGATGCAAAGAATTGGCATCACTGAGTTTTAATAACAAGTTTCCGATACTGGAATTTTTTCTCAAAATCATTTCAGTCCTAACAACGAAACCTTTTTAAAATTCAGGAAACCCTCCCTGAACTTGCAGCTGTTTAAAATGCTCCTTTGGCATTAATACTCCGCTGTTTCCCCCAAAAAACATCCCACCCAGTGAGAGAAGAGGCCCTATTTTCTTTAATTTAATCCTCATTTAAGAATTGGTGTACCTCAATATTCAGTTTTATTAGACATCAGTAGGTTAACGCAAGGTAAGAAAACTGGCCTGCTCAGCAGTAAGATCACTAGTTGCATTAACAGCACTAGCAAGGGTGGGTGAAAAATTCAATTCACATAGGAATCTCAATTCTTAACTTACGTTTTTGAATCAATTCATAAATGTTAAAAATTAATTTTGTAAATGTTATAAATGTTAATAATGTAATATTGACTGAATTTAAAAAAAGGTTGAACTCAACTGTAAGAGTAGTGCAGCGCCCGAACAGTCTACAGTGCACACACACTACAGTTATCGTCTGCATTTCAACATTTTTTTTATTTTCAGAAAAGACAGCAATTGTGAGCCTTTTCTGGTGCATGGAGAAAGTAGTTACCTTTGTTAAACTAACATGAAGTATACTGCAAACTCTGCATGTCATCATTCTAAGTAAATTTGAAGAGGCAGAACAGCAGTAACACATTAGCAAAGCTGACCAGCTCACATGACAGCATTGACATCTTAAACTACTCTGAGGTAAAGAAAATAACTCTGACCACAGGTTTTTTTTCTTGAAAAACTCTGCGTCTGCTCTTGTACAACATCTTGCACAATTATGGCCTTCCCTAGGAGCTAATAGAGCCGCTGAGGGGCTGCTCTTATTGACCAAGTATTTTAAGTATACAAGGATTTTATCTCTGGTTTCTGATGTCTCTTAATGTACTTACGTAGAGTGCTGAGAATAAATGTACAGGGTGAGACACACAGGCATGCAGCTAAAACAAGTATAGCTAACATAACAGCATTCAGAACTTGCCTTCTCTGAACTAGGACCATAGTAATAATGTAGGTAGGGCTGTAATATTGTTTTATGTAACAGACGCAAACCCACCCCGCATTTAAATTCCCATTTACTGTCTTTGTTTTTTAACTTTCTTGTTATTACTAAACCTACTCAATCCCTCCTCCTATCCGTCATTTTCCTACATGTAACATGGTATCGACTGTTTCTTTCACATTATCCTTGAGAAGATCTGCCTTTTTGAAGCTATTTCTACTGTATTCTGCCCCTGTATGCACAGTAACACATTTCTAAGTCTTTTATGGCACAAAATGGTGTCATTATTATGGAGGTCATTCTAAAGGACACTGTGACACATTTCTCCATCACTCCATCTTCTAATAAGAGCACGATAATTATCCACCTTTTAGCCGCTGATGGGTTATTATTCATAGAGTTAGTCGACATCCAGCCTGCTGTCATTCTTTTTTCTTTCAGTTCTCTTCTCTCTCCTTTCCTGCTGTCTTTTTTTCGCTCTGCTGTCTGAGTCACACTTGAACCCCTCTGTCTTCCCTTCTCATCCTCTCTCTTTTTAAAATGGTGAAAGCTGAGAGTACATGTAGAAGCTATTGATTTGCTGCAGTAAGAATCGTCAATATTTTGCGTGGTTATGATGATGATGATGATGATAATCAACATTACCGTAGAATCCTGTTGCCATGGTGACTTCTTTTGGACATTGTGGCACACAGGATTGTGAGGGGAGAAAAAGTTCAGACAGACAAGCAGGACGATGTAAAATTGGGGTGGGGAGGGGTAGTGGTTGGACCCAGCAAGACAGTTTAAAACATTTTTGTCTCCACTACACGACCATTTTATTGATACTTACATAATTGTAATTTTTTCAGTGCGCCACTATGGCGTGTCTATTTTACAAGGACATTTGGAGGTCATCAAGTCATTTCATTATATACCATCTTTTGTTTATGGAAAAACATACCTGTGCACACATACACATGCATACATGAAGGCACATACAAAGCATGTCCATACAGCACACACACACACACTTAGACTCACATTCTCCAAGGTTCATAGTCCCCGGTATTTCCACTCAATGAGTGGGATGCATAGTGTTTCCATGGAGATCTATTTTTAGGCATGGACAAAAAGGGCCAACTGGTAAAATATGCCATCATGTTTCCTCTGAGTGAAAAAAATATTTCCTCTCATGCAGAAAGGATGGCAAGGTTTATTTTATTTTATTTAAATGTCCTCGCTACTCAGGAACTTGTTGTCAGATAGGTACAATTTGTCTAAGTGATTAGAATCACAGATTTAGCTGTGATTGACAGATCAGTGCAATGCTGCTAGCCATAAATTATTAGAGTAAGATTAGTGGAGAGAAGAAATCTTACCTAAATGTCCTAGATAAAAAAAAGACATTTTATTGGCTAAGCTATAAATGATAAATAAGAAATCTAACAGACAAATTAATGATGGGAAAACAATTCAACAAGACATGGCCAAGGTCTAGTTTTGTAGTTTTATATGATATCTATCTTGTTATCATTACGTTAGTGCTGACACTATGCCAAATTCCAAAGCCTGGTCCCTAAAGTAAGTAGGTAGGCTCATTACAAAGTCTATTTGTCTGGTGAATCACAGAAGCAGGAGGGGCCCTGAAGCCAGAGAGCCATACTGATCATTGGAGTTTGCTGCCACATTCATGATTAATGCCATTTTCATAAGTTTTGTAATGGCCACTGGAAATTCCAGCTGTAGCCATCTAATACTTACAATCAAGTCTGGCCACGTGTGGTTTATTATCAAGCCTTATTATTAAGTCCTCTTAATTTGCTAGAATTCAGTGGAAAGTGGTGAGTGATTTGATGTCATGCAATCAAATTCACAGATTAGATTAAAACACAGGATACATATCGAGCGCAGTGAAAGGCTTTTACTTAATCTGCTGAGTCACCAGGATGGCCACGGTTTGTTTGAAGTCGATCAGTGGATGATCCTAAATGGAGCTGCAATCTAATGCTAATGTTAGTGCAGCATCTCCTTCCTGAACCCTGTAGTACAACATTTACAGTGAGCTTTGATAAAATAAATCAACCATTATATTTTATCTGTTCTTACCTATTGCATATGTACTTTTTGCATGTAGTGTGCTTGTATGTTAATTTTGTGTTCAAGCTTTACTTCTTAGTAACAAAACAGCACCAAGATTCTTTCCTCTAAGTGATTGTTGTGACTCATCATTGTATCGCCACAGATTTTCTGACCTCTTTCTGCCTCCTCAAAATCCTCTGCCAGAGCAGTTAGGTGGGCTGACTGTATTTAGCCTACAGTATTTCATAATCTGACAAATGAATCTTTAGCAGCATTGCAATCAGCGATCCAGGAATGAATGATAATGTAGAGAAGAATTTTCCCGGGAGAAATAAATATTACATTGCAGCAAAACTCACATCTCAACTCACATCTCAAGGCCGTTTAAAAAGAACACAGTTGAAAGGTTTAGAGAGGTCAAATGTCATGCTGAACTTATCTTCTACACAGAGGTAGTTATCATGTATCAGGAATAGCTAAGAGAGTTCATATTGTATTTCAGTGTGAAATTATGCATGTCTACAAATGCAAGAAATTGTAGTTGGTGGATTGGCATATGTGTTTGTTGTTTTTTAATATTCTGCAGATGTAATTTTTGGTAGAAATATGAGCAAATTGTCATTTTTAATGTGCAACTGACCTACATAAAAAGAGAGAGGGTGCTCTACAAAGCTGAATGTTTCTGTATCAACATGTACATCTGCGCTTGTGTGTGCATATATGTGTTCCATTGCATGTGTGTATCTAACCAACTGGAACTGGCTAAAACCTGATTATATGAGCTCTAGTTTTACCCTGTGATAGTGCAAGCAACAACAGGCATGCTTGGCCAGCCTTATTACACACAAACACATACACACAAACACACAGCACGTGCAGGTTGTCACGACTCACAGACCCATGGACACACACGTGCACGCACACTCAGACATGTTTGTGTGTGATGTGATGGAAGGTACTGCTGGGATCAATGGGAGAGCATGCTAGGTCTTCTCACAGAGACAATTAAAAGTGAATGAATAATGAGGCTATTTATAGACTGATCTATTTGTAACCAGGGCATTTTCCTATGTAGGAGTTGAGAATTGTTCTCTTTTCAGCCTGCCCTCCCTCTGTCCTCTCCTTCTCCCTCCCGGTCTGCCTCCTTTCTTATAAGCAAATTAAACTGATCTGTTTTCTCCATCTTTCAGATTTTTTGCAATAGCTAAACATTTGATTTTACACAACGCCATTTTCTTTCTTTGTTTCTCTTTTTCTGATACCAGATGCAGGTGAATCATTGGTTATTTCCCGCAGATGTTAATAAGTCATCTCACATGTGAAGCAGTGTAATGCAGCAGTGATGTTATCAGGTGCAATCCAGGGCCCCTCCTGGGAGACCCAGTGACGCACCATGCATGACATAATGCTGTGGTAATGTCTGCGGTTGTGAGGGAGAGAGACAGAAAGGGAGAGAGAGAGAGAGGCAGTGAACACACACTGTGCTTGTGTGTGCACTCAGCAACTAGATAATGGTGCCACAGTGGAGAGAAGCCAGATAGAAACCAATAATGTAGCTTAATAAAATCTTTTTTTAAACTTTTTAACCAAAGATACAGAGCATACATTTTCACTGCTATTACTACACGTAATATATGCAGTGATGGAGATTCCTGTTATATGTATTTGTAAGAATCTACATTAACATATTATATATTGATAAATGTTAATCATCATTAGACATTTATTATTATAAGGCACAATATTTTGAGTTATACTTAAGTTTAAGGGCTGTCATTTAAGTTGGAGAGCAGATTATGTTACAGCTCTGGCAGATAAGGTTGTAATTCAGTTCTCTGAAAAATAAATTATACACCTTACATTTAGCAGACTCAAACTCCCCTACAATCTCGCATCATGGAGTTAATAGAAAATGGTCTCTTATTTTTCCTATCTAATAATTAAGTGATATGTCGAAAAGTCATTAACCTAGTAAGAATTTAAGTTACCATTTTTTAAATGTCTGAATTTGCAGAATTTTCTGTTTTTCTGTTTAATGACACTAAATGATATCCTGTATTTTTTTGACTATGGATCACATAAAAAAATTTTAAAAAAACATGTTAAAGAAATCACCACCAGTACACACCTGTATATTTGGAAAAACATGTTTCAATGTTCTCTGACATTTTATAGATTAAATGTTTAGCTTCTTAATCACAGACAAAAATTCTGATAATTTTGCAGGTTTGGAGAACAATAGTTAAGGCAACATAACCTCAATTGAAAGGTCTACTAGTTAAGACTGGAATATTTAAAAGAGACATTCATATAAAGCATTATATCAAATGTAACTTACTAATTACATAATTCACATTTAAAAGGAAAAAAAATAAAAGAAGACAGTTGCATACAAAAAGCTGCTCATTTGTGATATTGCTTTGAGAAATACAAAATGTCAGCCTGTCACAAAAGCACCACATCCTTCACCACATCATATCAGCTACTGTTAGAGAAGAAATTTCTTGACAGTATTCTAAAAGTAAATTGTGCCCCAAGCCAGAATGAAGTTCTTCAGATTAAAGAGCCAAAGATATTTGTGTACATAGTTCATGGTGTATGAGGAGGTGTATGAGGTCAAAGCACATGGCACTCATCTCTTCAACAGAATTATATAAGGAAAGCAGAGCCGTGGCTCACCATGACTCAAACTGGTAATTAAACATGGTTTGTGTGTGGTGTGACGGTAAGGGAGAGAACAGAAAGTAAGAAAAAAAAAGATTGATAACAAAGCTGGCTGTAGATCATGGTGTTTAACAATACAAATAATTTGTAGTTTGTAAATGTAATGTGAACTCCCAAAATGTCAGTAAAAATTTCCTTCACACACTCATGATCATAGTATGCAAATGCAATCTAACTTTTCCTCTGTTTCTCTTCTTGTCTCTGGGTCTTTTCCCTCTCAGGTCTTGCCGGTGTCCAAACTGACCTAGACAAGAGAAAAGAACTATATGGTAGTAACCTGATACCTCCAAAGAAGCCAAAAACCTTCCTGCAGCTGGTATGGGAGGCCCTGCAGGATGTCACCCTCATCATCCTGGAGATTGCTGCCCTGATCTCCCTAGGCCTCTCCTTCTACCACCCCCCTGGAGAGTCCGGAGGAGAGTGTGAGTGAAGCAGCCCTTGTGACATCACTTCATTAAAAATGCTCTCTTTCCTCTCAAGTTGAGGCTTTTGAAGCAGACACACAAGTACAAACACACACGCTCCAATGCTTATCTCTGGTCTGTCCATTTTTGCTGAGGTCAGCAAAGGGTTATAATGGCATTGGCCCACTGACATCACTGGCATTTGCTGACACACTTGCACCGACATATATGCACGCACGCTTTTTAATTGGCAAGGCGGGTCATAGTTGGTTTGTGACCTTCCGAAGAGATCAGGTGACTCGGGGATCATAGTGATAATTTTTTGTGTGTGTGTGAGCGCATGCACATCATGAATGTGTTAAATATACGCATAAAAGGTATCGGGAAGGTTAATGAAGTGTTGAGTAGAGAAATAACCTTGAGCTCCCACTGCCCATACATCAGCCATGTGAGCCGTGAAACAGGAAATGAAGACAGAGACCATAACGAGGTGCTGAGTCAGGAACATCAGTCATTGCTCGCAGCATTATTACAGAGATGGAATTCAGCTATGCGGCCAGAGGGACCAGTCATCATTTCAAGGGGTTTAAAAAGATAGAAATACCAGGGAAAAATGTAGTTTCTGCTTTATTGCTTTCATGGACAGTTAATCAAATAATTTCTCAGTTAATCCATTTTTAGTTGGTTGGTTAAAATTAAGAGAGGATTCATTCGTGAGTAGATAAAAAATTTACATTTATCAGTTAATTGGCCAGTACTTTTTTCTGTTTCTGTTTGCTTCTCTTATTTTATCTTATAATTTTCGTTATTTTTGAATGTTGCCCTTTGCATCACCAATTCCCAATAAAGCAATAAAAGAAAAAAGAAATATTTTTTGTAGTAACTGCGTCTGCAAATAACACAACGTACCAAAAAGCTGTGCTTTAAGTGGAAAAAAATAAGTGCCGGTACTCCATTTATTCACCCGCTCCGCTGGCATGTGAATCGGGTGGCCAATATTGGCAAATTATCAATAGTCTGCATTCCGAATTTTTACAGTGAATAAAAGATACTAGAAGATAATGCTGATTTTCACAAAATTAATTTATTTAACAAGCCAGGCCTCCTTTTTTTACTGCTTTCGTGTTTCAGTATATATATTTGACTGTCACAGAGCTGTGTCATCATCAGAATCCGTTCCAGTTGACGCTCCCATGTCAACATTACTGTCTATTTTCAATTCCTTTGCCTTTCCTTGTTTGTTCCCTGTTTGCTGACATTGTTGTGACGTTCCAGGAGCAGTTCCGGGGTGCACACGCAACCTTAATCCCGGGGTAAGCGCACTGATGTAGCATTAATTAGACGTCCCATTTCCACAGGAACAAACAAGTGAGCGTCACGTAGTCCGCGAGAAAAGAGAGAGGCGAGTGTCACGTAGTGCACCCTAGTTTAATGAATTGCCAAGAAACACTCTGACACGGACAGGAAAGGAAAGAGTACTGGGAGCTTGTGAGAGGTCCTGGTATGCCGTAAAAAGTCCCGGTAAGATAAATATAAAATATATATATATAGAAAATCTAGAAGTGGGGGTACTGCGTACTGGTGTGTACCGACCCACTTAAAGCACTGCCAATTAGCAAGTCTGAGTAGATGTGAATGACAGAGTGATTGAAAAAGATATGAATGCATGTCACTTTAAATCTCCAAAATGCCAAATTGGCATGTATGTGTGCAACAGAGGACAGGAGGTCAAAGGGTTTCAAGAAATTATTCTAATA
Organism: Naso thynnoides; assembly: GCA_029783665.1. Classification (NCBI taxonomy): domain Eukaryota; kingdom Metazoa; phylum Chordata; class Actinopteri; order Acanthuriformes; family Acanthuridae; genus Naso; species Naso thynnoides. The sequence goes on from JAQLOL010000012.1 coordinate 12,392,278, forward strand.
ACAAGTAAGAGAAAAGGATTATAATAATATATTGACCAACTGTCCTCCTATATAATCGCACTTCTGGCCACTATCCCTCAAAGTTGGCTTCTAAAAAGAAAACTGTTGGAAGACTGATTGTCTTCTATGCTTTTAAGACTTGACAGTTTAGGGACACTCGTGAAGATGAGATGAGGCACCTTTAGAGATTTTCTTGTTATAATACATTTGACTTACTGACAGTGAATCAACCGGAAATCTCGAAGAAAAAGAAGAATATAAATGTGTTACAAAAACTTTTTAAAATTTCATATCAAAGAAAATTATAAATTAAAAACTCATGAAAATCGGCAGCAAATCCTACACATTTATGAAGTGAAATGTCACAGCATCTACATGTGCATGCGTACAAGAACACACATCGCTCACTGCGGATTTAACATTGTGTTTATTATTAGGGTGGTTTTTTTTCTTTTCAAAAAAGCTCAATAGTCCAGAAATAGACGATGGTGGGAAGACTTAATTCTCATTTACATATGAAACAGCTTGGCTGCAGTTAAATGAGGGGGCTCTTAATTATGTCTGTGTCAACCACACAAAACCCTGAAATACACAAGGAAAATACTATAAGTACACATGGAAGATCAACATTGTTTGGAAGTGTCCATTTATTAAACTGTCTTTGCAGTTTATAAACATTTATTTATTCATTAATTTGTTTCTCAGTGTAAAAGTTTTTCAATCAGCTCTATCAGTTCTAATAAGTTTTGTGCTTTCTCTGGTGTGGGTTCCTGACTGCAAAGAGTCTGTACTTCAGCACCATGGACAGCTACAAAACTGCTGCATGGTTGTGTCAGTCTTTCTGTAAGGAGCCCAGAACACAGTTTGTGCACACATTTGCATTTACATGTTTGACTAATAAGATCAATATAATAAGAACAATGGACAGCTCCTCTACTCACTGTGTTACTATTATACAGGAATACAGTGAGTGGAGATAGTCAGTGTGCTGTAGTAACAATAATAAGTAATAAGTAATAATAATAGTAGCAATACAGGCTGAACTCACATTTAATTATCTATGCCATGGCTAATATTTGGTTATCTATATAAAAGAAAAAAAGATAATTATTTGTTTTACTTGAAATCTTTTTTCTTTTTTTCTTTTTCACAATTTCTTCTCACTTAGCATACTGTTGCATAATTAGATGAGTTCTAAAGCTCTAAATATTGAGCTGTCACTTGTTAAAATCAAGACCTAATTTTCCCATACAAAATAAAATTAACTAAAGAAAATGTCTGAAATTTTTTTTAATGGCAAAATATTGTAAATATCATATTGATTGTAACTCCTCTGTAAGTTCAAATTTCTTCCACTCTTTTTGACTTGTGCTTGGTTAAATCAGAACCTTTTTTGTGTAATTTCAATAATTTAAGATCTGCATTAGTTCCCTTGAGAGCCACAAGTGTTTTATAGCCCAAAGCAAATCACCCCAACAGGGGCTTTTTAAGCTGGCTAGCCAGGAATGTCATGCACAATGGCTCCCAGAGTTTCATATGAAGCAGCACCAGGAGGACTGGGAATAGGCCTTGTTTTATTCCCAAATATATCCCAGTCTGTGAGTGAACAGCCCGTAGGCTGCAGGGCATTCATTTGAAGTAGAGCAAATGAATGAAGAGGCGAGGAGAAGTGAATTCTCTATAAAGGTCATTTCAATTAGAGTTCATTTTATTTCAGAGCTGTCTTTCATGTTGCGCACTTTGTACATTGACAGAGAAGTTGCATATACGCATGAATTTACACTGCACTGGCTTCACTTCACAGCTGTCTTTATCTGAGGTTTTCAGTCCCCAGTTTGAATATGATTACATACCTTTTATTAGTATTTACACTATACCAAGTAATAAGTATATATACCTGTGTATGGAATCTGTGAATTCAGCCTCAGTGAGTAAGTGTGTGTTAACAATAATTCAGTCTATGGGCATGTATGAATGCATACTGTGCTTGCAAATATATAACATCTAAATACTTTTCCTCTCCTCCTTTCTACCACTATTACCTCATTGCAGTTTGTGGCATGGCAGCAGGTGGGGTAGAAGATGAAGGTGAGGCGGATGCCGGCTGGATTGAGGGAGCAGCTATCCTGTTGTCTGTGGTGTGTGTGGTGCTGGTGACAGCCTTCAATGACTGGTCGAAGGAGAAGCAGTTCCGTGGGCTGCAGAGCCGCATTGAGCAGGAGCAGAAATTTCAGGTTGTCCGTGGCAGCCAGGTCATTCAGCTGCCTGTGGCTGACATAGTGGTGGGGGATATTGCCCAGGTCAAATATGGTAGGTATGAGGAGATTGTCAAATGTGTGTGTGAGTGTCTGTGTGCATTAGAGTTTATTTAATTTATGGGATACAGATCGGTGGAGTAAACTCAAAAGGTCAAAACATCTCACAGAGCTAAAATTCCTGAAAAGCTGGAAGCATGAGCTGCACTTCCTCATTCTATACTCTTATACTGTATGGATGCTCCAAAAAACAGGTAAATATTTACATTTTTTCACATCCACAACTCCACATTATTTTGTAGAAAGGTATTCGGTCATGCTAACTCTTTGTTAGCATGACTGAAAA
>JAQLOL010000012.1:12430996-12444574 GCA_029783665.1 Naso thynnoides
ACGTATATATATGTGTGTGTGTGTGTGTGTGTGTACATACTGTATATATAAAGCTTTGTTTTTCAAATGAAAATTTAAAATCAGAAGCAGTACAACATAGCATAAAACATCTGAAAGCTTTAGGTAAATATTATTGTATGAAGTACATTACTCAGCCAGCCAACAGACTCTCACTATTCTTCACTATTGCACTGCACTAGCAGATTTTAGTATGTAGAATTACTAGTACAGTGCCCATTTGGAAAGTGACAGTTTTCCGATTGAATTCCGACAACTTCACCTCTGCACAACTGTTGTTGCTACAGGCAGAGCTGCAGAAGAGTCTACCATAATGTTACAGTGCCCAGGGTCCGAAATCAACTTTTGTAGCTCATCAGCCAAATGTTGGGTAGATGAAAAAATTCTATCCACCAGATTTTTTTTTTTTTTTTTTACCAGCCAAAAAATTAAATGTGTAAGCCTATATACAGCCTTTTTGTGCTGCATATATCATAGGCTACATAAATAATGATGCATGATTATGGTAGTACATAAAACAGTGGTCAAAGAAGATACCAATAAGCCTATACCCTGCCACTGACTCTTCAGCAATGCAACCGCCTGTTAGATTAGATAATTAGATAAGTGAGAAGGAGAAATGCTGAGAGGAAAATAAAACTGAAATCAAGTATAAAACTGAAGTTTCTGTCTCCACAGTACTGAAGCACAGGCTTTTTATCCGCTGTGAAACAATCAAAAAATAACATTGTTGTTTCTGTCATTCACCCTTTCCACCGCTCTCTTCAATGTCTCTGTCGCTCACTCTTGATATCAGCTCTGTAGTGCAGCAGCGTCTGTGACAGACAAACCCCGTCATTTGCTGCTTTTACTATTTAGTTCATATTTTGCTGCAAACAAAAGTCACCCACCACCGTGTCGGGTGACAGTATTGACTTATAGATTTTTAACCTCTGTGAAAAAAACAAAAATAGTGCTGTATGGTGCTGCCAGCGCTGTCTTGTGCTCTCAGCTCACTTGCCCTCTCTCTTGTATTTTAATGAAGCAAAGCTGTGAACCTTGTGAAGAGGCAGGGAGTGCTGTCTCTCTCCTCCTCTCTGTTATGGCAGGGTTGTACAGCCCTGCAGAGCAGAGTGGCTTCGGTAACAGTTTCAATCCCACCTTCGACCACAGTATGGGTTGTAATGGCAGAGTGGCGCTGTCTATGTTTTCACTAATTGACTTCACACAAAAGAAGAAGCAAATCAACGCAATATGGCAAGATATTTTTTATTAACAAACGACTCATGCGTCACACCTGCACCAACAGCACACATGCACATCCTCCAGTCACCAGCAACACACCTGCCAAGTTTTAAGTCAATCTGACAGATGGTTTTCCTGCTATGTGAGGGACAGACATACGTACAGAGATCCCTTGCTTTTATAAAAGGAAAGAATATTTTTCCCAAGAGGCAGCTGTTGAGCAAAAAATACACTTTACAATGAATTGTCCTGCATTAAAGAAATCAGTGACATCTATACAACGAAATTATTTGATATGAACTTCTTTCATTTCTTCAGTAAGAAGAAATTGTATGTTTATGTTTATTATTATAATTGAAGACCCGCCCTTCTCCCCTGCACAGACTTACTGTGTGTTCTCACCTTTTACATGTATGAGCACATTTTCTTGACAGTTTGTCTAATATGTATTTTTTAATATTGCTATGATGTATTCAGTTGGTTTTTAATCCATTGTTACACTTTGCATATGTGTTTGTGAGTGCAAGCATGCTCCCATGTGTATTTGCAATATGCCCAAAGGTGTATGTGGAAGTAGAAAATGTGCATATTCCTGCCTCCGTGTGTGTGTCAGTGAGAAAGAAATAGAAAGATAGAGTCCCAGGCTGGGATGTACAAATGGATGTGAGTGGCTGTTAGTGTACAGTATGTGTGCACACGTTTGTTTATGTGTGGGTTTGGAGAGCAGTGCTCGCCCACACTGACCTTTGCCAGGAAGAAGATGCGTTTCTGAATTAATACTCTGTTTTACAGGCTGATTTCACCACAGATCAATGTCTATACAGTGAAATCCCACAGTTATTCTCCTTTAGACTATCAGAAGAAAAAAATAAGCGTAAAGAAGTTAGATTTTTATCTGTCAAAGACAGCTGTGTTGATGCTACTGGTACATCAAAGTCATCATGATCAATATTTTACAACTAAGGTACAACTGATCACATGACTATGTGTATGTGAAAGGAGTTGTTCAAAGACAGAGAAGTTATCAGCTAGCTGTTGAAAATAGTAAATAATGAAACACTCAGCAGGCTAAAAAAAGTCTGTCTCTCTTCTCTCTCCCTCTCCCTCTCTCTCTCTCTCCCTCTCTCTCTCTCTCTCTCTCTCTCTCTGTATATATATGTATATATCAGTCTATGGCCGTAGGTTGAATCAGATGAATTTTTAAGCTCTAATTACATTCATATGCAGTTCAATTCCTACTAATAAGGCTTTTCTGGCTAGGTGTCTAAATGACTCCTACATCGGGCCATGAACTTATCAATCACCTTTTACAGATACACATACTGCACACTTATTTGACACATGTATTTATATATCACTCTTCAGGTCCCTGATGCTATCCAGAAGTGCCAGCGTGCTGGTATCACGGTGCGCATGGTGACAGGAGACAACATAAACACAGCCAGGGCCATAGCCATCAAGTGTGGTATCATTCACCCCGGAGAGGACTTCCTCTGCATCGATGGCAAAGAGTTCAACAGGAGGATCCGCAATGAGAAAGGAGAGGTGCTGTAACTTCCATCAGAGTTCACTGCAGAGTGAAAGAGGCTAAGCTTTTTAACCCTAAATCACACACAACCTTTTCTTTCATTTCGGGTTGTGTGTGTCCAGGTGGAGCAGGAGCGTATTGACAAGGTTTGGCCTAAACTCCGAGTTCTTGCCAGATCTTCTCCTACCGACAAACACACACTCGTCAAAGGTGAACTAGTTGCATGTTCATTTTCATGTTCATTTCTGCTGATCAAAATGAACCTCATCTTGTTTTAAGGTTGTGTTCTACTGCATGGGCTGCTCTTTTTATGTGTGTGTGTGTTTGTGTGTTTTCACAGGTATTATTGACAGTACTATGGTAGACCAGAGGCAGGTGGTGGCTGTGACAGGGGATGGGACCAATGATGGACCTGCACTGAAAAAAGCTGATGTCGGCTTTGCCATGGTGAGCAAACCCCAATAGCTTGTAATCCTTTTCTTTTTTTAATATTTTCTACCTTGCTTTGTTTTGAGATTGGGCTCAGTCAACAGCTGCAGATATTTCACTCACCTCTGCAGTATTTGGGGTTTCTTTTCAGGCACTCTGCGTCTGGCTGTGTGGATGAGGAGCTCCCCCTAGTGGATTTCTAACCTCATAATTTCTCTGCAGTGCATTGTCATGACCCCACAGCCTTATCACATGAGCTCATGTGCCTGTCTTGTTCAACATGAGCCCATTTTAAGAAATCTTGCATGAACGGGTCATTAGTTAACACAATTAATTAGACTTTTTTTGTTGTTGTTGTTGCTTGTTTTCTTTTTTCATTTGATAAAGTTTGCACTCGTAGTGCTACAGCCTTTTAAATCTGTTTAAATCTTCATTATTGGGAGGACAATGCCTCAGTGCTGACATGTTAGTCCTTCTGAAGATGACCTCTTGGGTGGATTGAAAAAGCCACACTCACAAACATCTAATCACATGTAGTATGTTTCTCTGTCACAGTTGTTGAGGACAAGGTAGTCTTAATGCCTTGATGGGATTTTTAAAAACTGCCACTTGTCTTGTAACTCAGAAGAAATGACAAAATATCAGTATCCTGCTTCTCTCATTAGTATATTCACCGCTGAATTAGTCTGCATCCATTAGCAGAGCTGGTTTTGGTGCAGAGTCTAGTTTCTAGTCCAGTGGATGGAGTTAATTATGTTTTTATTTTCTTGGTTGAGGAATAGTGCAGTATGATGCAGTAGAGTCACAAACTTAGAATCAACATAGTTGTGTACCAACAAACCATCGTTTGTTTCTGACTGCACCTTTTCTGCACTCTACAGGGTATTGCTGGTACAGATGTGGCCAAGGAGGCCTCAGATATCATTCTGACCGATGATAACTTCAGCAGTATCGTCAAAGCAGTAATGTGGGGCCGAAACGTGTACGACAGCATTTCCAAGTTTCTTCAGTTTCAGCTTACCGTCAACGTTGTGGCAGTCATAGTGGCTTTCACTGGCGCATGCATCACACAGGTCAGAGGGTTGTATGTGTGTTATTGTTAATATGTACATCTGTAGCTTGAATCTTTTTTTTTTGCTTTTATTTTGTTTTTATTTCGTAAAACAATGGCTTAATTTAAGGAAAAACAGATGCGTGAAAATGACTCAGCTACAGTAATTAAAATACTGTTTATTAGTTACTCTCCTCCCATGATTCTATTGTGGTAATTGGGTCTTAATTGAACTTTCTCTTGTATTTTCCCAGGACTCTCCTCTTAAGGCAGTGCAGATGTTGTGGGTGAACTTGATCATGGATACTTTTGCATCTCTGGCCCTGGCGACAGAACCTCCCACGGAGTCTCTGCTGAAGAGGAAGCCATACGGTCGCAACAAGCCTCTCATCTCTAGCACCATGACAAAGAATATCCTTGGGCACGGGGTCTATCAGCTCATCATCATCTTCACACTGCTCTTTGTTGGTGCGGATCACATCTGTGCACTGTGGTACACCGACCTTTTGCCCCAAACATAAATTCATCGTACTAATTGTCTATTTTTATCTTCTGTAGGTGAGCAGATCTTTGACATTGACAGCGGCCGGAATGCTCCTCTCCACTCTCCTCCATCTGAGCACTACACCATCATCTTCAACACCTTCGTAATGATGCAGCTTTTTAATGAGATAAATGCTCGCAAAATCCATGGAGAGAGAAACGTCTTTGATGGCATCTTTAGGAACCCAATCTTCTGCTCTATTGTTTTTGGAACCTTTGCTGTGCAGGTAAGCAGATGCATATTATTTTATTTTAATAATGATTTCCTGGTTTGTTATGAATTAACGAAAGAAATTGATATACATTTTTTTGCTCTTTTTTTAAAATTTTTTTTATCATGGTTTGCACTTTGTGCAGATTGTGATTGTGCAGTTTGGAGGGAAGCCATTCAGCTGCCAACCTCTGGACCTGGAAAAGTGGATGTGGTGTGTTTTCCTCGGACTGGGAGAGCTTGTCTGGGGACAGGTAACATGCAATCTCATCTGTTTCTCTCTCTTTCCATTGTCCTGCCATGATTGTTTTCTTGCTTTTATTCTTGTTTACCAAGTTTAACTTTTATTCTCTGTAAGTCATCTGCACTGTAAGCCCATCACTTTGCCTATTCACCCAGTCTTTGTCTTCTCTATGCATTAGGTGATAGCCACCATACCTAACAGCAGGCTGCGATTCCTGCGGAGGGCAGGCCAGTTAACTCAGAAAGATGAATTACCAGAGGAAGATGTGAATGAAGAAAATGAAGAGATTGACCACGCAGAGAGAGAGCTGAGGAGAGGACAGATCCTCTGGTTTAGGGGACTCAACCGTATTCAGACTCAGGTAAGGACAGGAAAAGGACACTTGTTAAATTTCCATGATGCAATTTGCTGCTTTATTTCACAGAGAAATTTTGCCGGATGGATTCTGTATGACAGAAAAGAAGTATGAGCATGTGAAAACTTTATTTTAAGCAGGGTTACGGTTAAAAAGATCCTTGCATCACAAATATTTAAGGTTTTGTTTAGTCAATTAAGAGGCAATTAACACCACAAGACTGAATTTCACCTGTGTTTTCTGTTTGTCTGTCCTTGTCATTTGCACCGTGTCAGTAGTCAGTAACATCCTTGTAGTCATTTTATCTGAAGATGATTTATTTAGGTCCATGAAGACGCAACTTTCTGTCACCCGAATGAGCCAATCACAACTGCGGACCTGTGGAAGATTGGAGGTCATATGTCGGGGTTAAATACAACTGGACATAGTCACTGAATTGTTCTCACTGTAACCAAGTCTGCACACCGATATCACTGTGATACTCAAGACTGTTTGGCCTTGTGTGTTGGATCTGGTGTCATCTCACTGTGTCTCTCATAGTCCAGGGTTAGTCTTTCCGAATCCATGATACCACTGACAAGCATTCAACAGAGGCAGCCACACATGGTTATGAGACAGACATACAGATTTTTTTTCTTTTCTTTTTTTTCTTTTAGTTAATAAAAGAGATCAATGGTTTATCTCTTCTGATTGTCTGAGCTCCAGCTGTCACTAAAAAAAAGGGTCAAACAGGGCGACATGCAAGAGAGGTCAAATATTTACAAAGGTTTTAAATAAGTGATCAGGTTAGTCAAATTTATTTTTTGGAAGAGACAAATTATTAAAGTGGCGCACAACTGTTGCTGTAGAATTGTACATTTGTGGTTTTCCCAAGTATTGATGGTACAGCAGTCTAATCAACCACTGTACAAGTTATTGCTTTTTGCTTTTGCCGTGTTCTAACCCTTCAAAATTTCAATGATTATTTTGTACAGTCTTATCATAATTTAGTTTATTTCATTCTTTGATGTAAGAAGAAAAAAAAACAATTAAATACAAACACAAAAAGGATTCCAAATCTTGAATGAAAGGAAGAAAGAAGAATAATCATATTTAATCTGCCTCTTTATCCCAAGAAATAATTTTACAAAGTGCACAATATGAAAACAAAATAAATAAAATTACTGTTTTATTTATGTTAATTACTGTTGCCCAACACAGCTATTCACATTCCATTATTATTCCTATATATCATTCCTATATTAAAATTCACATAATGACCTGTCATGATCAATATGGCACTCAAACTTAATTTACACAAGTCAATTTATATTTCCTTGACATACTGGTTTGAATTATTATTTCATTTTTTTAATATAGTGTATTGTTTTATTTATTTAACCTTTATTTATACAGGTAATCTCATTGAGACACAAGGTCTCAGTTTCAAGAGAGACCTGTTTCACAGACAACCGTTAGTTACAGATAATACAACACACAGTTACACAGTTTGATTTAGGTTCTTTGGTTTTATTGTTCAGATTGTTCCATAAACTGATTCCTTTCGTGCAAATGCAGCATTCCATCAATTTAGTTCTGAACCTCAGTTTAAGATATCAAAAAAAAAAATGGAATGATTGCCAGACTGATAATAATAATAATAATAATAATTTTAAAAAAGTAAAATAAAACCAAAGATGTCCTTAATCTGCAGTAAAATGAGTGGATATCTTAGGTAATGTAAATGGCTGCATCTGTACTGTATACTACACAGTCTGAGTAGCCAGTTTTTTCAAGGGGCCAATCACCCAAATTAGCAAACCCCCTCTTCTGTCTTTTTTTCTCTTCATTTAGCTGTGTAGCATTCTTGCTTTAGTTCTCTGATTTCTGTTTTAACCACCCAATACAAATGAGGAGCTTAACATTGTGAAGTCACATTAAAATTGTTTAACACAAACTCCTTTTCCAGATACACTGTCCCAACTACTCTGCATGATCCACTTAATATTTTCAATAACTTCTATAGGACTATTGTCTTGTTAAAGTAGGACATTGTTTCTGTAAAAGGAACTTAAATTTGGGGATTTTTAAAAAATTGTTAAACATTGCTTTGAGCACCAGAATTGAAAATCCATTCATTTCCATTAAATTTGGGCGTGGGCAGAAGTCTGAAGGTGAAATATTTTCTTTGTAATTTGGTTGAACTAACATTTTGAATCAAAGTCAGCATTTCAGTGAGGGGATACTGCACCCTGACCTTTCACGGCCCCCCTCCTCCACTCCCACCCTCCCCACCCTTCATCGTGATATGACTGAGACGCTTTGTACTCCCTTTACCACCAAAATCATCCAGCCAGTCAACCTGTGTTGCCATTTGGTCTCAGTCACTCTGAGCAGCCATTTTGTCCTCTTCTGTCCCGCTCTCCCTCCACAGATTGAAGTAGTCAACACCTTCAAGAGTGGCACCTCCTTTCAGGGGGCGGGGGCTCTGAGACGCCAATCATCCACCACCAGCCAGACCCAGGATGTAACCAATGTTTCTAGTCCTAGTCACGTGTCCTTGTCCAATGCCCTTTCCTCTCCTACAAGCACTACTGCTGCTACTGCTCCTCCCACTACTGGCCGTGAGTCAGATCTCTGTCAGTCTGCTTCTTTGCTCTCTTTGCTTCAGGGGTGCCATCATGTTCTGAACAAAAAGTCATTTTTCTGGTGTATTAACCTTAAAAAAAGTCATCATTTTGTGGTTGGCATCTCTGAAGATTCTGTCTTTTTTCCCTCTCTTGCTATCTGCTTATTTCATTTCCTCTCTATCCTCTGTCTTTTTTTGCTGTTCATACTGGATTCAAAATTCATCTTGATATCTCCTCCCATGCTTGGGTGTACTGTCGTCTCATTAGTGAATGTGTGTTTGTTTCCTCAGAATGCTAGGAGCGCAGGACTAAGGGTGATACCCACGGCGTGACATTTCAGGTTGTGAGTTTGTCTCCCTCTGCTCATCCCCCTATCCAGCATCCCATCCTCCAACCCTCCCATTTTTATGTCTTGGCAGACATTAATATGAACTAATCCCAATCAACTCACCAAGGGACTGGGTAAACATTCAAGTATAAGTTGCAGTGTTGTCTTATTGCGTCTGCGAGTTTGCCTTCTGATAAGGCAAATTACACTGGATTGAGCTGAGGCAAATTTTCACTGCTGTTCCATGTATTCTCCAGCTGACACAACTTCTGCAGTGACAAGAAAACACAAAGGAAGCTGCAGTATGTGTAGCAGAAAAAAAGGTCTTTTTATCCACATCCAAATGTTCTTTCAAATGGAAATTCCAAACAGTGCAGCTAAAATCTTCCTACAAAGGAGAAATGTCAGTATTAGAGGCTATTTCTGCTTTTGTCCAACTCCGTCTTTCTTTCTCTCTCTTTTACATGCACACACACTCAAACACTTTCTCTCTGTAGTTTCTAAAATCCGATGCAAAACTGTGCTCAGGGTGTGTGGACAGGAATGGAGGGGACAAGAGAATGACCATAAAACAGTACTGCACCAGTAATTCATCCTGTCTTGTCGCTTCATACTGTCGGTGTAGTTGACTGTCATGTTGCCATAGTTACAGACTTAGATCCTCTGCAGCACCAGCAACGTAAATTCAACCCCCACCCGTTTCTGACACCTCATCAGTGTTACTTGTCAGACATCCTGTCACATGCACTCATCCAGACAGGCTCCTCTTGTTATTTTTCTTTGTCTGTATTGTCTCCTTTACTTTACTCTGCCACAGTTACTACAGTAGCAGTACTATAATATTTACACCATATACAGTAATCATATAATGGTATCTTATGTTTTTAAGTTTTTAAGCAAAACAATACACTGGGGTTCATATCTTATTATTTATTAACTGTTTTTAAAAGAAGAGCAAAATAGCACTTATTTGAGCACAACTTCTCGTGGAAAACTGTAATGATATTATACTAATAATTTTAAGTATTATTAAGATGCTTTGGGCACACTTAGAATCATTCAAAATGATTAATTTGAAAACTACTTTGATAATGTATGTAATTTGGAATTTCTTAATCCAGAACCATAAAAACCTGTACTTAGTACTGCTTTGCAAAAGTGAGGATTTACTGTTTTCCTCTGCTTTATATTAGTGTGAACTGATTGCTTTTGGTTTCTTAATTGGTTGTTGGACAACACAAGTAATTTGAAGACATTATCTTTATTTTTTTAAATTGTGTTGAGCAGTTTTTATATTTTTTAAACATTTACAAACAAACATGAAACCTGAAATATTCAGTTGATCAGTTTCAGTCATTAAAGTTATGATTTCTGCAGGCCTACAATGTGTGTGATACATAAATTCTTACATTTGTGATCCATAATAACATCTGTTTAGTTTCCAATTTTAAGATTAAAGAATGAGCATTTTCACTGACATTTCAGTATTTGTTAGATCATGTATTCTCTAACAGATTAAATGTTGCTGTCATATATGTTGCAAATGTTGCAAAGTAAGAATTTCATTGTACAGAGTAATGGTCTAGTTTTTTATTGCGCAGAGGACAGTAAACCTATTAATATAAATATAACAACATATTTTTATGGCTTCAGGTCACAAAAACCTTTAAAGAAGAAATTGACAAATATGTGCAATAATCCCGCAGAAGTAGGTTAGTGACATCATCAGAAACTTCATCGATGAGACCAAACCTTTTCTATATACTCCAATGTGCTGATATGTTCAATATTCTGTGAAAGACATTAAATAATATCTTATTAGCTGGCATGTGGCTCCTAATTTTCAGCGGATATTATTCATGCAGACAGGGTTTGGATTAAAGCAACACTTTTCTACAATCTACAAATTGAATGAACAGACCTACAGATACAGTACTTCTACGCTCACAACGTAGTTGTTTGGTGCCTATACTTGAGTGTTTACTTAATCATGCATGGAGTTGAAACCAGCTCTGACAGCAAACTTCTTATTTCCATTGTTCACCCTCACGTGTTTGTGTCTGCAGTCTGTGTGCCGGTGTCCATTTCTTCACCGTCCTGTTGTCTTGTTGCATGTAGTTTCTGTTTACTTCCTGTGTACATAATACCTTGAACTGCTGTGTTCGCTCTTGTCTAAATGCCACTGTTCTTGGTTTTTGGATGTGTGGTTTTGTTGTGAGTTTTACACTGCAATGCTCGTTTTGAACCGAGTTCCTCATGCATTGACTTGGACTGTCTCCATTGCCCTGTTTGGGACCATGCTTACTCACCCTGTGCTATATCCGTGTGTTCGTGTGTCCCATCAGAGTCTGTGTGGATATTTTCCCAGACAGTGCTCTGGTACTTTCAGAAGGTTTTAAACCACCTGATTGGATCTCTCAGATCTAACCTCCTTCCTTCTCACTGACCTCGTCCACAAGATTTCTTCAAACCTGCATGTGATATTCTCCTTTAATTTTATCTGTGAGCATTCCATTTATTAACGTGGCTTGTTTCTAGGTATACAGCACATTGGACTAAAGCGTATACTTACAACGAGCGTTTGTGTTGCTTTGATATTTGTTTTCCTCGAAATGTATGATTTTGTTGTTTTTTTATGATTGAGTTCCTCACTGCTTTTCTTAGTGCACGCCAAAACTGAGTGACTTGTGAACTGTAGTCATTTTGTGTGAAAGCAGAACACAGACTGCAGTTGCCTTTTCTCCTGTTGCTCCTTTACTTTCTCCTCCTCCTCACCTCAATAGAGGTGGTTCTTTCCCACCCCCCTGTCCCTTCTCTCTCCCACTTCCCTTTTTCCTCTCATCCCAGGGGTTCTTCAAACCCTCCAATTTTGTCTTTGGCCTCACCTCTAATGATTTTTTCCTCTCTTCCCCCCCCCCCCTTTTTTTTTTTTTTTACGACAGATCCGCGTTGTGAATGCATTCCGTAGCTCTCTCTATGAAGGACTGGAAAAACCAGACTCCAGATCATCCATCCACAACTTCATGACACACCCTGAGTTTAGGATAGAAGACTCCACACCCAACATCCCCCTCATTGACGACACAGACGATGACTCTGCTCGGAGGAGGGGGAAGTTCTCCAGCCAGCCCTCGTCCCCCAACAAGAATAACAACGCCATCGACAGTGGCATCAATCTTACAATCGACACCAGTAAATCAGCTGCTTCCTCCAGCCCTGCCAGCCCTCTTCACAGTTTGGAGACCAGCCTCTAACCCTGATCCTAACCTCAGCTCTTAACCTCTAATGTAATTTCCTTGCAGTCTGGGGGTAACCCCTCCAATTCCTCCAGACCTTTAACTGCAACCTTACACCTTGTCACTCCAAAATCTCACCCAGTCCCGCTCAATTCTCATCCTCCAGCTCCCCCAACCCCTCATTCACTTACACAGGACAGGTCCTGTGGAAAAATCTCTTATCTTTCTCCCTTAACGTTAAGCTCCTAAAGCTCCCTGCTCCTCATGAAATGGAGAAAATCTGAAGTAATATGGCAAGGTGTAAAGAAAAACAAACTTAACATACAATCAAAAAAGCGCAACAAAGCCACAAAACCTACACAGCCATCCTGCTTTTGTGGTTGTATGTGTATGGTGGCAGCGGCAGCGAGGGTGGTCTGTATGACTATATGCGTGTGAGCATGTACTGTATTAGCGTGCCGCTGACTGCACTAATGTACGAACTGTGTCTTTAGTGACACCACAAGGTGGACAATGAGGAGGGAGACACTGCTGAGGAGTAAAAATCATAAAACAGGACAGACGCTAAACTCCCCTTCACTCCCTCTCCTCAACTATAACATTGTCGATACTGATAATAGTTTAAATTAAATTGAAAAACATTGTTATTATTCTGATTCTCATTCTGATTATTATTGTTATTATTATTGTTGCTACTGCATGAATGTACATTACCCAAGTTTTATTTAAAAGGGTTTTAATTTTATTGGAGTTCTTTTGTTGTGACAGGCAAGGCCTCGCTTTGGACTACTACTTTAAAGACAACTTCTCTGAGTTCCTGGCCTACAAAGTTCCCTCTTCTGTGTGGCATGAACATGTACCCTACTGTAAAAAAAATTTTCATCCATAAACAGAAATGAACAAAAAACGAGGTGGTAGGGCTCAACTTGCACAGTAGTTTTGCACCTGTCGGAAAAGAGGAACGCAAAATAACACTGATGATGATAGCATTTATGGGATATATTCTATAACTATAAATACGTATAAATATATTTAGAGAGAGTTTATCTTTGTTTGTCGGCATGTTGCCTTGTTCCTGCTTCAATGGCTCAAAATACTTTGACTTATTTATGTCTTAAAGAGAATGTAATTTGTTTACAACCTCGTAGAGATAAACTTCCTGGTTTGTAGGAGGAGAGAGGCAAAGCTGGAGTGCAGAAGGACCAGAGCTGTGTTGGTATGTTGTTACTGAAAAACCACGTGCTGGAATTTGCCTGCTATCTTTTCAAATATTGTAGATATTTTTAGAGGATTGACAAACAAAAAGAAAACAAAATATAATGGGATATGTAGTAAATGTGGAATCTTAGTATTATGCTCTATGATTGTTGGGATCAAGTTGGCTTGCCTTTTCTAAACGGAGGCCTCCTTTTTGTGACAGAGGGGGAATATTTATTCTTTTTCACTAATTATTCTCTTCTTTTTTTTATTGTGTGTTTTTTTTTCTTTTTTTTTCTGTGCTTCAGCACTGGCCTGAGGTCAGGGCTCGAGTCAAAGGCTGATATCAGGACCTTTACAGTGAACTGTCTTCTAGATAAACCTGCTTGTTCAAAGGACTTGATGTTTTAAAAATATGTGTGACCATCAAAAAGGCTGCAATCGAGTCATATTAGAAATTTGCAGAGTTATATTTGGCTTATCTGTGCCGCACGGAAATCAGACTTTTTTGTTTTGTTTTGTTTTGTTTTGTTGAAAATTTGGAATACATATATGGTGTTGTCAATTTCTTATTTAATTTTTTGGTTTAAAGGATTTTCTTTTTC
>JAQLOL010000012.1:12453136-12467591 GCA_029783665.1 Naso thynnoides
CAAAGTTCTTATCTTAAACCCAACAACAATCTTTTGCTAAATTTAACCATGTCATTTTTGTGACTAAGCTGAACCTAACCTTTAACATACTTACAGTAACAACCTATAAAATCAGATATCAGATGATTAGCAACAAATTAACATCATTTCTGAAAAGGCTTTAATTTTATGTCCATGTGTATGAGTTGTTCTGGGGGCCAATGACAAATAATGTAATTTGTGATTTAATTTTGAGGACTTGTTGGTGTGAGTGCTATTCTGTTGTTACCAGAACATTCGTGTTCACTCATAAATGTTCATTATTTCAATTGTCATTTGATCAAACAGTTAATTCACATGCAGACCAGACTGGAAGGAATTAATTAGTGAATAGATGTGAAAAACTGTCAATTGAAATAAAACACATCTTGTGCCTGGTGAAGGATGATTAAAGCAGCAGTGGTGTGAAAGATGTCTGCAGATTTTTTTTTTAACTAAATAAGATGCACAGTCTGGGAACACACTAATTTGCACAGCTTGCACATATATGTTGGCTTGCATGTTCACTTTCTGTCTCTCACACAGAAACATCACTAAACGTGTTCTCTGGTGGCAGCAGATGGACAGGTGAGTGATTATGTCCCACCTCTAACCCTCACAGGTATTATAACCCCATTCCCCAGCTCATCGTGTTGATACTGAGATGTCAGCTGACAATAAGTGAAATGAAAAATTCAGAGGAAGATGCGGGGGCGTTGTATTTCTCAATCTGATCGACATTTCATCTCAAGGTAAGGATGAACTGAAGAGGTGGCGATGGATGGACGACAGTGAGAGAGACGAGACCACCAGCAGCCAGTATTTGTATGTCTCCAGTTTGTCTTCATTACCCATGGTCCATTGCATTTCAGGATGTACTAATAGCTCATGCATCAAAAGGCTGTCTGGCAGGTGAGCAAGGAGACAGATAGAACTAAGAATAGCTGAATGTATAATTGCACATCAGGTTTAATATTATCAGTCTCCCTTGAGAGATCTGAAGGGTAAAAGGGCTTGAATGCAATTATTACCTTGGTGCTCATCGAGCCAGTGACTGTAATGGAAAATGACAGATATCAAAAGTAACACTTAAGTCTACTTTTTAGTAATTTCTTTGGAAAAAATAGACTCGGGACCGCTGAACCACAAAATCCTCTCTGAAAAGCAGGAAAATATGAAGTTTTTGTCCCTAAATGTCAATTAGCTGTAGCACATCTGGTCTTACATTGCCTTTGAGGAGATGATATAGTCTTTTTGCACCTTTCAAAATGCATATAACATTTACAAAATGTTTCTTATTTTCATTTGTTATCCCCACTGCTGTGGTTAAGGTACAGTTTGGCTTAAGTGTGTGTGTTTTTTTTTAATGCAATACATGTTAAGGTTTTCTCATCAATTACAGTACAATTTGTGTATCGAGTTCAAATCTGTAAAACTGTAGCATAAAATATAAAAGGTTATGGCAGCTTAATGACTGTTGACTAGAGAATTGTACTGTAACTATTACTACAATGTTACATATAGCAACAAAACTGGTTTGGGTTATAGGAAAACAACTCAAGATTCTACAATGAAGTTTGTGATTCTGACATAAAACTACATCTAAGTTTTTACAATTCTCTTTATATCATATAATTACTCATTGTTAAAAGTTTCATGGTGTGTACAGGAGAGATTCTTGTAAGGTGCTGGGGTTGTATGTGCTGCTGCTTTTATCAAAGTGAATGCTGTCACATGAGCACTAAATCTCTAACAGTATATATTAATATTCAGGATATCAATATCAGCCTTCTCAGCTCTACTGGCATGTTGCTGGCAGGTCTCATTCACTACTGGGTGGCCTGGTTGGTAGCTACTCAACGCTTCCCTCTTGCCAAGCAGAAAAAACTGTTGGACTCTCCGAGAAAAGCAGTAAGGTGGGGTCAAAGAGTGTGTGTGTGTCTGTGTATGTGCATGCCCACGTGTATGTTTGTGACTCAAGCTTAATTATCACAGCCTCATACTATTATCTGATACTGTCACGCTATTGTTGCAAATGTAAATACTACTTTTGTCGGACACCAGACTAATTGTTGCACGAGAATAAAAGAAACAGTGAATTTAAATGGACTGAATAGATGCATTGGATTGGCTGCAGCTAGTTTGTTGAACCTGAGTTTGGGATCTGTTGTGCTCAGCTCTTTGTCTTCCATTTCCCCTAGCTTCTTTTCTCTTCACTTTCCCTTGCAGTTTCTTTTTGTTGTTGGTGAAAATTGTGCATCAATGCAGTCTAAAGCTTTCTCAGTGAAGTGACCCGTGTTTAAATGTTCCAGGGGCATCTTGTTGAATTGCTCAAACAAATTGCTGTTGATATGAAGATATGTGGTGGTGTCTCTATTGAGTTGCAGGTTTATACACTTGGCAAAGCACAGGCATTGTGAAACACTGAGTGGCTTTGGCCAGATCTGACAAAAGTTCCTGACTTTAAAAAATATTACTTTACTTTGGTGATGTAGTTTGATTTAGTTAACTTATTTGTAATTTAAAGTATTGACTGTCATTCAACGCTGATGATACGCTGCTATTTATTTGTTTTAAACTAATATCACCTTGACTTAAAAACTATTATCTCATACACTGTGTATACATAAAAAATAATCATACCAGGTACACATGTGTTCCATGGCAATGTGCTCAGCATATTAAAGGCATTCAAAAGTGCCTCCATGTGGCCTGTTAGAAAGCATTTGGTTAGATAGCAACAACTCATGACTGATGTAAGTAAATATTTTTGTGCAGTGAGTTCCTTGGTTCAAGCCTGAGTATGCCTTGGAAAATTCTCAAACATTTGGATATTTGCCGAACATAACTGGACCAAGTCTCCAGGAAGTGCAACAGACTCTGAAGCCAGTTTTCACACAGTGGCACAACCATGTAATTGCAGTTCCTTTGATGCACTGGGGCCAAAAAAGACTTTTTCCTAAAAGCTTACAATGTGATAGGTGTGGTTAGTATTAGGTGGAGTGTCACAGATTAACTTTGAACTTTTTTGCTTCATGTGACATGAGCAACTCCTATATGAATGAACAGGTCCCACCTCCAACACCCACTTCTCCTTATTACATTCATGTTTTTTTTTCCCTTTTCCCTTTTCAAAAAACATAAAACATTCAGGTCTTATCTTTTGGGATAGATATATTTAATAATTAGCCCACATATAAGGTTACATTTATACAATGGATTAAATTATAACATTTGGAAAATGTTCATGTGTTGAATGTAATTGATGAAAGTAATTTTGATGTTTTGTTCTTTTTTATTGTTTATCCGTGCCCCTTACTTTTATGTAGAGTATTTCTTTCCCACTGGGGAAGGTGTGTCTTTAACATGACTTTTAGGATGTGCATCGCCACCTGTTTCGACTTCATTAAGATTGGGTGACACCCCTTTTCCAGGTTTATAAATCGTTTGATATTTTTCCACCTCTTTTGAACCCTGACAAAGACCTTCTAGGTTGAAACTAGTCAGTGACTGATTTTTCTGTACACAGCCATGTTTGAATAAAGGCATTTAAACCAACACCTAAGTATTTTTCCTGCTCCGTGCAAGACTGCCTGAAGTTCTCCTTTTTCTTCTCTACATTCACTGTTTTGCCTCTTTTGGAAAATATTTCATCTATTGTACCAAATTTTGTACCCATATATAGATGATCCCAAATGACTAACATTTAGTATAGTAACATTTCATACAATTCAACCTCTAGTGCGCACTCCAGAGTGACAATAATTCTGTTGTCTTTAAATAAAACGAGTTCTTTATGAGCATGACATACTGAAACATGGTACCAACAGCCCCACCTTGTGACCATTAATAAAACATCCCCATATCACTTTTACACATGATTCAACCAAACTTGTGTGGTGCTGTATAGATACTGTGAGTCAATAACACTGCTACAAAATATTTATCTCCAGGTGGTGCTACAGCTAAAACTCTATTAGTACAGAATTTTGTGATGAATTTATTGATCACATAACATAGATTGTTGTACATCACTTAGCAGAGGCAAAAGCAGCAGTCTCATGTATTTCCTTCAGGAAATGCAACTATTCTAGTTTTCTAGCTAATATGTTAAAATATGACCAATTAGCCCAAATACTGGTCTTTAGAATCAGCCCAGGACATCTTTATCATAATTGTTTGACTTTTTTATACATTTTATATGTTGCCTTGTAATCAATGTTAATTTTTGAAGCTCTTTTCAGGTATGTTTATGATTTTACTCGATAAAATTATTTTTACACTGACCTAGAACGGGTGACATCACAAATTCACTGCAGGTTACCTCAGTTTCGACTTTTTTTTTCAGCTTTAGCTTTTTTATGGTATTTATTTTGATTGTTGAACATAAACTGTTTCAGTAATTCAGCTATTCTGGATGTTTTAACTGTTTTGACCATTTAAAAAAAAGGTCAGACTTTTCTAAAATATTTTCCTGTTAATTACCGCACTACGTTGAAAAACACATGCATCAATTATGCTGGACATCATACTATCACAGTTGGACATTTTACATTGATGACACATATAACAAGATCTGGTTCTCTGTGAGGTCGAATTGATGTTTTTAATAGAAGAAGTCAAAATGTTTTGTTAATTACTTTATGACTTGTATACGGACAGCAGGTATGTAGCATAAACCAATGCCTCACAGCGCAGCATTTATAGCCTAGCTAATTTGCAATACCCTTCCTTTGCTGGGCCTTTATAAACAAAAGACTCAGCAACAAATTCACAAGAGACAGTACACAACACAACACAGGCAACAAAAAAATACACAGAACTGTGAAAGACAACTACAATAACACAGTAAAGACCCATAATGAAAGAACAACCACATTATTCATGAACACACGATTGATCTTTTCTCAAAAAAAGTTTTAATTTCAATTTAAAATGATCTCAATCAGGATCCAATTTGAGTTCCATAGGTGAGGATTCCACATGTCAAATTCCCAGGGCAGAAAAAGCAGTTTGTCCAAATGAGAATTTTAGGAGGTGCACCTTACAGGTACTGTTTGGATGGATGCTTATTTAAGCTCAGACTTGAACCACAAGGTCATTGAGCACCCGAGGGCCTGATAATGTGAGTATTTATGAATGAGTTAAAGATATGCAAAACAATGACAATGCTGGCTCTTGGGATGTGAAATGTCACTTCTCTGGTGGGGAAGGAGCTGGAGTTGGAGTGAGAGGTTGAAAGCTATTGACTGGATATAGTTGGGCACACCTCCACGCACAGTGTTGGCTCTGGAACCAAACTCCTAGAGAGGGGCTGATCTCTCTTTTTCCGGAGTAGCCAAAGGTGAGAGGTGATGGGCGGGTGTGGGGATACTCACAAGCCCCCGGCTGAGCACTGCGATGTTGGAGTTCTGCCCGTTGAACAACTGGGAGGAGACCCGAGTCAGCTCCATGCAGCTGCGAGTTGCTGGAGGAAGGGCTCCGACTGTTGTTTGTGCTTATGCACTGAACAGCAGCACAAAATATTGGGCCTTCTTAAAATTCTTGGGTGGGGTCCTGTAAGAGGCTCCATCTGGGGATTCCATAGCTCTTCTGGGGGACTTCAACGAGAAATGGCCTGTCCAATCTAAACCTTGGACTTCTGTGCTAGTCATGGATTGTCCATAATAAACACCATGTTCCAGCATAAGGTGCACTTGGTACCAGGCCACCGTAGGCCGAAGGTTGATGATTGATTTTGTGGTTGTTTCATTGGATCTGCGGCCAAATGTCTTGGATGCTCGGGCGAAGAGCATAGCAGAGCTGTCAACTGATCACCACCTGGTGGTGAGTTGATTCAGATGGCGGGGAAGGCCGCTGGACAGATCTGGGAAACCCCAACGAGTAGTGTGGGTGAACTGGGAACGCCTGGCGGAGGACTCTGTCCATCGGGTCTTCAGTTCCCACCTCCAGAAGAATTTCTCACTCATCCCGGGGGAGGTTATGGACATGGAATCTGAGTGGGCTGTGTTTAAAGCCTCCATAGTGGAAGCGGCTGCTCTGAGCTGTGGTCAGGAGGTCATCAATGCCTATCGTGGCAACAGCCTACGGAACCGCTGGTGGACACCAGTGGTGAAAGAGGACCTCAAGCTGAAGAAGGAGACCTTTCGGGCTTTGGTGGCCCATGGATCTCTTGAAGCAGCAGATAGGTATTGGGAGGCCAGATGAGCTGCAGCCTCAGCAGTTGCTAAAGCAAAAACCAAGTTGTGGGAGGAGTTAGGGGAGGCTATGGAGAAGGACTTTCGGCAGCCACAAGGAAGTTCTGAGAAACTGTCCGGCAGCTTCCGAAGGGAAAGCAGGACTTAGCCCAGGCTGTGTTTACTCGGAAAGGAGAACGGCTGACCCAGACTGGGGATGTCATTGGGCTGTGGAAGGAACACTTTGGGGAGCTCCTGAACCTGACTATCGTGTCCTCTTCAAAGGAGGTAAAGTCTGAAGACTCTGGGGATGACTCATCCATATCCCAAAAAGAGGTCACTGAGGTGATCAAGAAGCTCTACAGTGGCAAGCTTTCAGGGGTGGATGAGATTGACCCGGAGATGCTGAAGGCTCTGGACATTGTTGGGCTGTTTTGGCTGACACGCCTTTTCAGTATTGCGTGGAGTTCGGGGACAGTACCTCTGGAGCTGCAGACTGGGGTGGTAGTTCCCATCTTTAAGAAAGGGGACTGGAGGGTGTGCTCCAGTTATCGGGGTATCACACTTCTCAGCCTCCCTGGGAAAGTTTACACCAGGGTGCTGGAGAGGAGGCACCAGCCAATAGGCAAAACTTCAGATTCAGGAGGAACAATGTGGATTCCATCCTGGTTGTGGAACAATGGACAAACTGTTTACCCTCACATGTTTGCTGGGGGGTTCATGGGAGTTTGACCATGTTTGACCACACGTGTTTTGAGGACTTGAAGAAGGCTTACAACCATGTCTTCTGGGGGGGTACTGTGGGAGTATGAGGTATCGGGGCCACTGCTGCACGCTATACGTTCCCTGTACAACCAAAGTGAGAGCTGTTTCTGTATACCACAAAGTAAAACATGTTTCTAGTTGGTGTTGGACTCCGCCAGGGTTGTCCCTTGTCTCCAATCTTGTTTATGATATTCATGGACAGGATCTCGAGGTGTAGCCATGGTGAGGAGTGGAGTGTTTGAATTGAATTGCTGCTCTTTGCAGATGATGTGGTTTTGCTGGCTTCTTCAGCCCGTGGCCTCCAGCAAGCACTGGGGTGATTTGCAGTTGAATATGAAGCGGTTGGGATGAGCATAAACACCTCTAAGTCCGAGGCCATGGTTCTCTGCTGGGAAAAGGGGGATTGCCCTCTCTGGTTGGGAGATGAGCAGGAGTTGGACAGATGGCTTGGTGCAGCGTCAGTGGTAATGCGGGCACTGCTCCGGACTGTCATGGTGAAGAAAGAGCTGAGCTGGAAGGCAAAGCTCTCGATTTACCAGTCCATCTTCATTTCACCTATGGTCATGAGCTGTAGGTCATAACCAAAAGGATAAGATTGCGGATACAAGCGGCTGAAATGAGTTTCCTCCATCAGGTGGCTGGGCTCAGCCTTAGAGATAGAGTGAGGAGCTCAGACATCTGGAGGGAGCTTGGAGTAGAGTCGCTGCTCCTTCGTATCAAAAGGAGCCAGCTGAGGTGGTTCAGGCATCTGGTTATGATGCCTCATGGACGTCTTCCGTTGGAGGCTTTCCAAGCACGTCTAACTAGGAGGAGACCTGAGTCAGACCCAGATCTCAGTGGAAGGATTATATAACTCATCTGGTCTGGGAAAGACTCGGAATCCCCCAGGAGAAGCTGGAGTGTAAAGGATATGTGTAATGCCTAACTGAGGTTGCTGCCACCATGACCCAACCTTGGATAAACGGAAGACAATGAATGGATGAGTGGGTGGATGGAAAACAATGACACCATCAAAACTTAACATATCAATTTCACAAGAATATTGTCTGCTTTCGTATTCCCTGCAATGTGGAATATTGTGTAAGACACCCCCCACCCCATCCCCCGCAAAAAAAAACAGTGCTCAATGCTGCTAAATTTCTTACAGTTGTATGTAAAATGAGAGCGGAGAAACAACTTGTCAGAGAAAAGAGCAAATGCCTGAACCTATTTAAACCATTTTTTAGCCCCAAGTGCAAAATATTTGCTATGATGAGATTCAGAGACAAACTGCGAGAAATACAGTCCACAAAGCTTTATTCAATCTCCTCTCCTTGTCGTTAATTTTAAAATTCAGATTATTACCTTTCTGTCTTTCTGCTTGTTTTTTTGTAATTCTCCTACATACTACAGTTCTTTTGGTCTACCCCTCTAATCTCTTATTGTCTCTCTCACTCACAGCACCTTGTAACTGACTGATGATAAGTATCCTGGCAACAAGTCTTTTTTTCCGGTGTCCTAAATGAACAGCAAAGTGACTCTGTTACTCCAGACTCCAACAACCAATGGAACAACGACTTTGAAGCCCCTTTGGAATAAGGCAGCCAATCACTTTGAAGCAACTTGCTTGTTCTGGAGTCAGTAAGCAAGAAGGATAATGACCTGCAGCCAACAATCCATCCTGTGCTGGAGAGAAAGGTTTACTATTTTTAGTCTTATGGGGGCAATCTTTCTGACATTCCTCCCCAAAACTCACTCCTGACCTTCCTAAAGTTTGAAAATGAAATCTCACTGCATTAGATGAGGTCAAGGATTATTTTTGTATATCATATCATATCATATCATATCATATCATATCAACACAGTGACTGCACCTCAATGCAGCACTTACATAAATAAATATGAAACTTCTTACCAAGCATAGGCCTACAAAGCATGAAAACAGGAAAATTAGCCTCTTAAGCAACCCTATACCTGCAAGAAATGATCCCTCTTTATCCTCGTCAGCATTCCCCCTCAGATAATGTTGTACAGGGCAACGTAAATAAAGGACTTGACTCTCCCTGAAAAGCACAGTGAGTGTTTGCCAGCCGCTTTGGGTGGCCATACTTTTTATGCAGGGCACTTCCTTTAAGCTTCTAATGACAAGTGACCCTTGCGTGAAGAGATTCTTAGAGACTAGGTCAGGCTTTTAGAGTCAGGGGAGTTCCTAGTGCATCAAGTCTATCATGCCTAGAAACCAGGCAGTCGGCTTGTGTATGAACAAACCATACAAACCCTACAAAATCCCCTTTTTAAAGTGCTTAAGGAATGATTGTTCTTCAAGCAGCATGGGTTATTAAGACTTTATGACAAGCTGATCATTCATCATTAGCCAGTGACAACAATCCAGTGTTTTTAAATGGGGAAATGCATTCATATTAGAAGCTTGTGTTCAGAGTGACTTCTAAAGGGGACAAAGAGGTGTGACTTCGCATGCTGTAAGCAAAGCTCCAGGAGCAACTGCTTTGACAAAGATGACCAGACTGTTGACATCGGTTCATAAATCAAACCGGGTTGCCGCCTCTTTGAAGACTGAGACTTGACTGCCCACAACGAGCAAGAAACGCCGCAGGTGAAAGGAATAAAGGTTTGAAGCCTTTGCTGTGTGTAGAGGATTTAAAATTTTTGGAATTTCTGTGCTAACACGCAGATGTTCATGCAGGCTAATGACTACAACATTGATGACATTCATTTATTTAACAAAAAAAGCTAGATAAATAGCTAGATTGATTAGGATACCTTAAAGTCCATTTGAGGAATTTTCATTTTGTGTTGATTGTAGCAGTGCGTGTGGACAAAAGTGGTACTGCTTATTGTTGTAAAGATCTTGTCTTGTGCAGCATTTGTTTTGGAAAGAGTGAAAGAAACATGCCCTATATTTGCATAATATCAGTTTGGCTGAAAACACAAAATATTGAAATATTAAAATTATCTGTAGAAAAACTTCCTCCTGCTTCCAACCATAGATTATAAAAAAGAGAACAGTGGATCAATCATGCTCAAAACCGACAATTGTCTCTTCTGGTCTGTGTGCTGTAAAGTGCTGTTCTGCAGACTGAGGCAAAAGTATTGCAAAACAGGATAATAATCTCCAAGCTCCACGCAAATGATCTCCTTTGCCAGTGTAGATAAGATTTTAGGCATCAGTATTAAATTTAGATCTCTTTGTATCCTGTTAAAAGCTCCTAGTAGCGACTTTAATTGGAATTAACGAAAAATATTGACCAAAATGTGTACCAATCACGACATTTTACAATTGGAAAAATAACAAACAAAAACTTGATGTCTCTTCTTTTTTCTCAGATGGGCAAGCAAACATTGTTCAGCTTACCTCAAAATTATCATAACATTGGCATCCCTTGACCCATACCAGGCATGTCATTCATTTGTCATATTGATTGAAACAATGTTGGAGACTGTCACTCTGAAAACAAATTATTATATCTTTTAAATGATTTTGAGTTGAAAGACAGTAATCTCATAGAAAGAGAAAACTCCAATATTTTTCAATCATAATTATGAAAACAGTGACAGTGGGTCATACTTTGATAATCCTCCTCTGTGTCACTGAAATTAAGATTTATATGTTTAAGCTTCACGCATTGTGCTCTACTTGCCTTCTTGCAACTTGCCAGCTGACCAAACCATCTGCTCATTCATCTGCACAAACGGGTTTGTTTATACATGACGCTGCAGGTCTTTGTTGATTAAACTGTGCTGGTATGATCCAAAGTCAGATTGGACATAATTATGAGAACAAGACTCATAGTAGGAAATAACAATAAATGAATGTCCACAGTATCACTGTGTTTTGTCTGTGATTAGTTGAATGCATTACCAGTTAAAATAAATAGACACTTTATTATGTGGTCAAGTGTATCGTTAGAGTTTTCAAGGATAGACCCTAGTAAACAGGTTTGGAAATATTAGCAGGAATGCAATCGAGTCCTTTTTTTCTACAGCTGAATCAGTATTAACCCCTGACATACACACACACACACACACACACACAGAGATAATTGCAGTTCTGCATTTTAAATATTGCATGTGTGCCGGAGTTAAATGATTTTTTAAATCTTAATAGAGATGTTAAAATGAAAATAAGAAATGTAAGGATCACAGAGAGGAAAACAAAAACCTATAGGCCTATAGATACCGCATAGAAAAAGACTTTTTTTAAAAACAGTGCTTAATGGACAAAACGCGATAAATTTAGCTGTTGCGTTTACAGCACTATGAAATGCGTTTAGCTTTGTCTTTAATTATCTGCTGGAGTGCTTGAAGGTGGGTTGTGCATGCCACATCCCACCCATGACTTAAGAGATATTAAACCAGTGGGGCAGCAGATAACCATGTAATAAAGCTCTTAATAATGTTACAGTCGATATTTTTTTAAACAAATACTCCTAAGCTACTCCTCAAACTTACATCAACCTAACTTTAGTGTCGTGTGCCGGTGTGGCCATGTCCTCCTGCACTCTGTGCGCCGTGGTAACGCTGATGTGAGAGCTAGATTGGTTACCACATGGCTTTTATCCAAGTCGAGGCGCTTGAGAGTGGACCGCTTGGAGAGTGGGAGCGCAGTCGCAGGTTATCCATCGCCTAGTGCAAGATAGACCGTCACTCTGCAACGCCTGGGATCTTCCTTTATATAAACGCAAGACTACACAAAACCACTTCGCTCAACGCGAATTCAGATCGTCCTCTTTTTCCTCTTTTGCCCCCTCGCTCTCCTGTTTTTTTCACCCCCCTGATCAGTCTAAACCATCCTGTTTTGTAAAGGCAATTGTTAGTGCGCATCATCGCGGGAGCCAAAGGAGGTTTGCCACTGTTCCATAGGAGACTGGTGAGTAGAGTCAATGTTACATATCTTGGACTTAAATTTGCAAGATCCTTTGTGTCGGTTTCTTTGGTTTTTGATTCAGTGCTTTTTGCTTTTCGACTTGATTAAGCGATTTAATCATTTTTAGGGCTGCTGATTTAGACATAGGCTGACCTGCGCTGTAACTTCTTTTCAACAAGTTAGGCGAATTATATGCTGAGTCTGTATTACGGCGATATTACGGTAATATCGGGTGGAAAACTGAGAAAGTGAAAATAGTTGTTTCCTGAGAAGTAAACACGTTTCCCCCCATTCAGATCTGAAGCATTATCATTCTGCTTGGACAACATAAATGTAGAAAGCGTCCTTCCCCCCCCCCCCACTCTTTTCTATCCTTGATACTGCCAGGCTACCCTTCAGTTGAATTAGTAATTGGGAATTCATAGGCATACCACTTAGCTCCATCTTCAAGGCTGATTAACGCGCCATGCTGTTACATAATAAGTGAAAATTAATTGGACTGCTTCACATATAAGTGTCGACTATTCAATGGGCGTGGTTTTGCATTAATGGAACAGAACTATTCAGATTCAGATGATCTTGGAAAAAAATAGAGATTCTATCAAAAGTCACTGAGTGCTTTTAAAAGGTTTTGCTTATGAGGTCACTTTTTTAAAATCCTCTGTCCCCCTGCTTTTTGTCCCTCTCTCAGTGGGCTGCTGGAGCGTCATGACAGCTGAGAAGAGCGGTCCCGTTATAAACGGTAAACCAGAAGAAGGAAGGGACCCGGAAGGGTCCAGCTCCAGCTTAGACAATGGGGACTACAATGAGAGGGGCCACTGGAACAACAAGATCGAGTTTGTCCTGTCTGTGGCTGGAGAGATCATCGGGCTGGGCAACGTCTGGAGGTTTCCGTACCTCTGCTACAAGAATGGAGGAGGTGAAACAGTTTCTCCTTTCTGTGCTCAGACTTTCATCCATGTGGTAGAAGAGGGTCACTCACAAGCTTCCTGTTCAGAAAGAATCAGTAGGGAAAGGCTAGTAAAGGAAAAAAGGCAAATATCTCTGTTTATGTACAGAAGAAGGATGATAAAATGAGATGTTTAACATGTAAAAGCAAAAGAGCTGAGACAAGTTTTGTTATCTTGCCCCAAAGCTGGAGGCAGCTACATCTGGCAGTTTTAAAGTATCAACACAAAGTCATAAAATAATTCATTCTGTCATCTATTTTTCACCATCATGTCAATAAAAGTGACGGGTTTCCTCATCAGGCACCTGTAGACAGCACAGTAGGAAAAAGGTCATCTCGTGGATGAGTGTGGCATTATGCTGACTGCTTTCATTTCAGTGTCATTAATGGCTCCTCACTTCTTTAAAGCAGGATTTAAGATAATTTAGAAGTTTTGCGTTTTGGGTTGATGTTTAGGTTTTGATTTATTATGCTGACTATTTTTTTATTCTGGCATTGATCAAGCGGGATTCATGTTCTGTATGTGTTTTCCTTTGTGTGCATAAAGGCGCGTTCTTCGTCCCATACGTCATCTTCTTTGTGTGTTGTGGGATCCCCGTGTTTTTCTTGGAGACAGCCCTGGGTCAGTTCACCAGCGAGGGAGGCATCACCTGCTGGAGGAAAGTCTGCCCGCTTTTTGAGGGTGAGGAAACGCTTTTCTTATCTTTGTCAGAGATGCTCAGAGCTTCAATAATTAAATTGAACAGAACATTGTAGAGAAAGCTGATGAAACTCAGTTCTTTCGCTCACATAAAAGTTTGTTGTTTTTTTTAACCATGATTATCTTTGTTGTTAAATTTGTTTTTTTTTTCTTCTGTTACACATGTCGAAGCTATTGACCTCTGCAGATGCCTCGGTGAATGATCACAGCAGCTGTGGAATTTTGCAGGTTGCAATAAAATCCAGCCAGTCACCGTTTTTGTTTATTTACTTTCATGCTCTTTCTCTGTATTCTCTTTAAGGTATCGGTTATGCAACACAGGTGATTGAAGCTCATCTAAATGTGTACTATGTAGTGATCCTTGCCTGGGCCATCTTCTACCTCTTCAACTGCTTCACCACTGAGCTGCCATGGGCTGGCTGTGGGCACTACTGGAACACAGGTCGAAAGAGGGAAAAATGAACGTGGGAGGAAATTATTATTGGAAGCAAAAAATAATTATGTTGTGTTTTTGGAGAGAAGAAAATAGAAAGTATCTCCTAGGATTTGATGTGCAATGCTGTATGTGTACCTGTACCAGCAGCAGGATTTCAAAAATAATGACATGTCATTGTGTATCCACAGAGAACTGCGTTGACTACTACGGAGAAAATGCCACCAACATTACAAACCCCAACGCTACTTCTCCAGTGATTGAGTTCTGGGAGTGAGTAAATGTTCTACTTCTTTTGTCATGTCCATCAGTCTTTACATGAGACTTCTTTCTCTGTTTGTGTCTGCAAAGTTCCATCGGAGAGCAGATCATGATGATGGCTTTCTTCGCTCTGCATATAAAGTATTGTACTGTACTGTTGTTTGTCCTAATGCACCAATACTCCGTCAGTTCAGGCAGTCCATCATTCAAAAGTAATGTTGGAAATCTGAGCTTCTGAAAGCTTCAGACTGTTTTTCTGACGGGGGGGGGGGGGGGGGGGGGGGGGGGG
>JAQLOL010000012.1:12473697-12489851 GCA_029783665.1 Naso thynnoides
AGAACAGCACATTTTCCCACACTGCCAGCATCACTCCTCTGGGCTTCTCCTGTTTAAGAGAAGGGGCCAGAGGAGCCTTCTTTTCTTTTCAGTCTCCTGGCCCGGCTCTGTTCTGTCCTGTTCTGTCCTCAATTGGACTTTGACTGGATGCCAGCAAGCCAGGGGATGTATGTTTCCCGCCTCTGCCTTCCAAGAGGCCAGGGTCTTTGTTCGAGGGGCTTCTAAGAGTCTTGAGATGTTGATCACAATTCTGCAAAACCTGAATAGTTCAAAAAAAGAACTGTTGGTTTAGCAAGTGCTAGCTACTGTACTAAGGGTATTATGGTGGCGTTGACTCTGTGCTCTGCATGATACCTCTGTACACTTACATCAGGTGTGCAGTTTTAATGTGTGTATATGTAGCATATATATATACTAAATAAACATATATTATTGCACTAACCTGAGCTAATGATTTAATCTAATTTTAAAACTTGCAAAACTTGTAACCTAGTGCCTCTCCCTATGTGTTGCATTAGATGTGGAAGTGTCCTAATCATCATTAGATGTGAGCAATAATTCCCATGACGAGGTGTGTGTTTGTGTGTGTGTGTGTTTGTGTGTGTGTGCGTGTGTATGTGTGTGTGTGTGTGTGTGTGTTTGTGTGTGCGTGTGTGTGTGTAGATAACTCACCAGCTTAGTTAGGTCACTACTTGTCTTCCTCACAATGGACTTTCTCTGCAGTCAAGCTCTGAGGACTTTCCTCGATAACGGCAGTTGTCTGTCCACCCAACCAGCCTGCATTTTGATGTGGTTATTCAGTTTGAAAAGGTGAATCTTTATAGTTAGTGATGGTGGGTAAAACAAAACTCCAGTTATTATTTTCTCTTGTCTCCAAGAGTGACTTTTAGTTTAGTACCCAGTTTTTTTTGTAAATCCTTTAAATGTGAAAATCCTTTCTATTAAGAAAAAGACATTTAATAAACATGTAAATGGAATTTCTTATTTTAATGTTAGGAGTACTGCTAGGGGATCTTGGTATAAATGTATTTTAAAGGTCTCCTATTGCCTCAAAACAGCAGGCAAATATCAGTAGATGTAAAACTGTGCTATCATCTCATTTTCCAACATAGCGCTGCTCAATTCATGAGCAGTAGACTACTGGTTGACTGTCAACAACTTTATTCAGTTTTTCAACTTTATTCAGTTTTTCAACTTTATTCAATTTCATGCATTACGATAGAACCCAATTAAGGTTAGGATTAAGCATAAATGCCATTAACTACAAGTTGGTTAAAAAGGTTATAATTCAGTACAAGAACATTTATTATAATAATTTAAAAAAACAAACAAAGAAACAAACAAAAACTGTGGTCTGCTGAGCTGAACATAAAGAGATAATCTATTATCAAATATCAGTGTTTTCATTAGTGTTTATTATACTCAATATATAATATACCAAAAATGTAACTAAAACAGAATTTGTTTTGACCAGCAATTCTAAAAAAGAATTTTTTTTTACATGGATTTAATCACATGGTTTCACATGCTTTGCAGCACAGTAGTCTGTGCTCAGCATTGTAGCCTCACAGCAAAAAGGTCCTGGGTTTGATTCCCTGCTAGGGAAGAACCTCTCTACATCACTGTGCATGTTCTCCTTGTGCTTGCTTGAGTTTTAATCCTTACATCTGATAAGTTATTTGTTATTATTGATCTGTCAGAATGGAGCAAATCAACAACCTTTTCCCTCTTTAGGAGTCAGTCCACTTAATCCAACGCCTCTCTTGTAGTTGTGAAGCACTTTAAAATAGGGGAAGATTAGAAGGTGGCCATGTTGGTTAGAGCCCAACATTGTGGCTATTGTTGGCAGAGTATGACCTTATCTTGTAGGCATCACTTCAGGTTATGTAAGTAACTACTCATGCAAGTTCTGACAGTGATTCAGTGTCAAACTGTGTTGTTCTGTAATCTGTGCATTAATCAATATTCCAAATCTGTGCATGTTTGTCCCTGCAGGTGGTGTACGTAACAGCTACATTTCCCTATGTCATGTTGTTGATCCTTCTGATCAGAGGAGTGACACTACCAGGAGCTTTTGATGGCATCAAGTTCTACCTCTACCCGGATATCTCACGTCTCTCTGACCCTCAGGTAGGTGTAGACCCACTGTTTATTAACAGAATCTGTCTCCTTCAAATAGGTAAAAAGTAGACTGACACTCAAGAGAAGTAATTCAGTAGATTGTAAAACATTTGGCCAGTTAGTGTTGAGCTGAAATTTTTTGTTTTTTGTTTGTTAGGAGCCAACGTCATCCCCTTTTGAAACAACCAGTCACTGAAGTCAGAGGACACACAGTGTGTTATTCATACCAGTGTTCATTTTCCCTCTCCTCACTGTTTCACAGAAAATATGTGAATGTTTACAAAGACCTTCTTTTATTTTTAAATTTACATTTAAAAAACTTCAAACACAAATTGCAGGTATGAAAGTGCTGTAACACTTTTTGGCTGCTGGTGGCAAGGTTGCAGAAGCTAGCATTGCCTGTATGGCTTCATGTGTACAAATACAATTCTACACTGTGGATGCTGTTCATTTTCTTTCTGCTGGTGGCATGTATTGTACTGGAACTACAAGTCCAAAAACCCACATCCAGTGATCCTGACAGGCCTTTAAAAAAAAAATCCTCTATTACCATAACTGTTAATAAGACATTTAAATACTGTACATAAGAGATAAATCTTTGAAATTTTACCTAGAAAATATTTACTCTCTGAATATTTACTCCCTTGTTATTGTTGTTGTGTCCCCAACTACCTTTCCAAACAGCAGCTAAAGGCAGCGTAGTGCTAATTTAATCAGTTGAACTTGCGTGATTGCATTCTGCTAAGACTTGGCAATTTATGTCAGTTTATCTAAGAAAAGAAGATGACACCAAAATAAGCAGGAGGGGTTAAAGGATCTAGACCCACAGGAGAGAATTTATACCCCTGCCTCACACCCACCTGTCTGGAGCTGAGCAGCTGCCAGGGGGACAGGTGTTGTTATTACTGCAGTGCAATGGGGAACCAGTCCTTTTTTAAAAAACACCTATTGTACCACAAACACTTTGATGTGCAGTATAGTCCACAGAAAACAGCTGCTTGTTTGGCCATTTTGTGCAGAAAAAAACTGTTCACCAAACACCAAATTTTTCCTCTTTTGCAGCAAAACACTAAAAATAAGCAACTGCTTCATGCAGTTTGGCTGCAGTCTATACATTTAAGCGGCAGTGATGCTTTCTGGTTTAAAACTGTTTGGAGCCACGATTGTTATGACAGCGCTGTCACTTCATGCCCATGATGAGGTGATCAAGGGTTCTGCTAAACAGTAAGCTTTCAGTACCCAGACAGGTTGAAAAATCAGGACTGAGGCTGATTGAGGCTGTGCGTAACCCTAACCCTAATGTGACTTATACAGACGGGCAGACAAACACACACGCATGTTGGTACAGCTATCTTTGTGGGGCCTTTACATTGACTTCCATTCATTTGCACAGCATAACCCAAAACACCTTACCCTAGCCCTAACCTTAACCAATGTAGCCTCAATTCACCTTACCCCTATTCTTAAGTCATCACTCTAAAATGTAATGTTAAAGTTGTGGGGCCGAAGGTTTTGTCCCCACAAAAATTGTCAGACCTCACACTGTGAGTGTAAATTCAGGTGTCTAATCCCACAAACCTAGAAATACACACACACACACACACACACACACACACACATGCACACACATGCACACTCAGACTCCTTGACTTTCTGAAGAGGTGGATAGCTCAGGTCGCTAAGCAACAGTGCATTAGAAAATGTAAGTGGATGGGGTGTCACGACAACATGAATTTAGACAGATAAAGATTGAGTAAGAAAGACAGACAGACAGACAGATAGATAGATAGATAGATAGATAGATAGATAGATAGATAGATAGGCAGACAGGTAGACAGACCAACAGACTGACAGACAGACAGACAGACAGACAGACAGACAGACAGACAGACAGACAGACTGACTGACTGATGGATAGCCATTTTTCTTACCATAACATCTCTTGTGCGATCCCTTCCCTGCGTGCAAAATGGGTTGAACTTTCAATGATGTCAGCATTTCAGGAATCTACAAGCTCCAAATGAATTATTTGCTTCTCAGATACTTCAGACTCACATCCTGTCTGAACACCTGTCACTCTTAGACCATACTGGTCAACCAAACGGCAACCTCAGTGCAGAAAAATTAAGCCAACACATAAGTGCCAAAAACTGCAATTCCCTGAATGATCACTTGGGGCTGACTTCATAAGCATGTCAGTCCTCACAGAGCCACATATTGAAATGCTGAGAATACAGCAGAAATAAACATGTTTACAGCCTGATATAAAAAAAATGGTTTTGGTCTCTATAGCTAATTTGCTCATAATGACAGTTGTATGCAGATGATTTTTTTATTGCTAAATTAAGCTTTGCACTGTTAAGTATGGTTATGAGTGACATTAGCTGCTAGATGTCTGCTAGGTGTCAAAATCATTAGTAACAATGCACAACTCAAGGCTTCAAAATAGAACTCAACAAGCCAATGCCTGACATTGTGGTGTCCTCCCCACTTCTTTTATTTTACTGTGGGTTAAATGCCATGGATCTGACAGATATGGTAATTTTCTTTAAGTTTACAAACAGACAATCCAGACTGCTTCCACAACTCTTTGTGGTAAGAAAAGCTGATAAGAACATACAGTTTCCTGCCGTAGCTGCAGATGTATAAGGACTTTATAAATTTTGCCAAACTGGCTGCTATGTTTATACTTATAGCCATACATTTAAAACAAAAGGCTGTTGTGTAACATTTAATTTATTGTATTGTTATTGCTATTTCCGGACGTAGTTACCAAGCCGTTGTCCAGTGAGATGATCGTTGCATCAGTGATTTTAGCAAAGTCAGAAAAAGAGAAGCAGCGATACAGACAGATGGTGAATGAGTGAGAAAAAAACGGATGGACCAACAAAGACACAAACAGAGGCACAGAGAGCGTGAAGGAGGGTGATAAAGAAGCGCTGCTGTTTGGCAGAGGAAGACATTACTTCTGACACCAATGTTAAATTAGTTTCCTCAGGGACAATCAGGGCTCTGTTCTGTTCACCAGGCAGTGTGGAGGGTGTGTGTGTGGCTGTCGGCTGCTCTTTTTACACCCCTGAACTTCATCATGCCTGCACTATTCTCCTCTTTGCTACACCTTTCTCCCTCTGGCATCCTTCTCATCCACCATCCTGCACTGCCTTCCCTCCACACTCTCAGGCATCCCATCCTAATTTGTCATCTGTCCATGCAAATAACTGGAAGTGTGTTGTTATCAGTTTGTTTTTCCCCTGTTGCTGCCAAAGCTATGGTTTTACCAGTCAAACCTTCCTTCTTACTTTCATTCCCCCTTTTTTCCAGCATCCTAGTAATTCCTTTAATTTCCAAAGCAGCAAGGCCCAGGGTGTTGTTGGGTAATACTAATACATTGTCAGAAAAGAAAGAAACCTGCAAGACAATAATAATATGTTATTAAATTTGTAACTTTTATCTTCAGGTGCAAGAATTCCCTTATGTGAAACAGAAATAGGACTTTCTTATTATTATCTCATAAAACTGATATGATGAATATGTTGGCAAACCATGTCTGTTTATGCAAACATCCAGCAGATTCATTGCATTCATTTGCATTTGTGTTAACATGATTAATATAAATTCCATAGACACTCTACTTTTAAGTTTTCAGTCTACCAACAACCAAGAAAAACAGCATATATGACTCTTCAGCTGCTTAATGTTCCACTGTGCACCTGATGCAAACTTTATCTGACATTTAGTGTGGAGCAGTTAATGTTCAGTGGGTGTTTGGAGCATTTTAGTCAAAAACAAAGCTTTGAGAGCAGTGAGAATCAAGTTTTCTCTCAGTTTATAACATGTACGTGCGAGCATGGTGGAATATTCAATGAAGTAGAAGATGTCATCTGTCCACAAGTTCAATTAATGAAACACCAATATGTGCATATTCAAAGCTTCTGGATTTTTTCAAGGAGTTAGAAGAAGTAGAGAAAATGTTTTCAAGGTCATCAAACTTTTTTTTTTAATCAAATAAATGCTGTCAGTAATAAATAAGTATTTACAGGAAGCTATTATTACATGTCCCAGATCCTAAGATTTTCCTGTGGAGAATCTTCAAGTTGAACAAAAGATTATTGTTTAGAATAAGTTAAGAATGAATAATAAAAAAAAGAATAAGTTAAGAGAATTCTTCATCCTCTCAATGATGTAGGCCTGCACCATTTGTACATTAAGATACAATGTGACATTCGCAAAATTACATGAATTGTATGGAGCCAAACTGAAGGAGTGAAATCTAATTAATTAATTTCTGCTAAATGTCTAAATGCTGCATTTACCATATAAATATCTCACACTTATGAATCTCATTTATAACATAATTTTAAATCTCATTTATAAAGAACATTATTTTACAGTTAATAATGTCCAGCTTTGACACAGTGGAAATGTTTCTTGGAGCCACAGTCTCAACATAACCAAACACAAGCAGGCCAAATTAGGCACAACATCAACAAGTGATTCTCTCTGAGCTTGGGCCTTTAAGGTTTCCCTGCGCTGTGCGGCCATCAGCCGAGAGTGAACTAAAGGGGACATTAATGAACATTAGGAGAGAAAGGCCTGTTCTTCCACAGGAACAGTCCTGTGTTTGTGAGGTCACAGAAGTTACCGTGGTTACTCCCAGGAGGGAGCAAACACCGTGCGTTTGTTAATTGTTTCTCGGTGGGGAAATGAGATTAGTGGCTGAATGGTGATGTGGGAGAGTTTTCAAAGAGCCATGCTGCATTAAGTTTGAATTCGCTAGCACTCCATGCTATCCAGCAGGTTCTGGGGTTCTGTGCTGCCCTACAAACTAGTTTGATAATGCACATTTTACTGTTGCTTCAGTGAAGATTCTGACTTGAAAAAATCCTCACAAATCAAAATACTAGGACACATTTCTTCATGACACATAAATTTTATACTTAGCTGGGATAAAGGTGGTGATATAGGGCTTGCATTATGCTTCATCTGTACTTATAGCCAAAAATGTTCAGTACCAATAATGACACTGTACTGTTGTGCAGTCAAACAAGGACCTTTTCCTGAATGTTTTCTTCAGCTCAGTATACACGGTTATGAGAGCAACCCTAAAGAGGATTAAACTGTTAGAGAAACTATGAATAATTGATCTTTAATGTCCCTGTGGAAAATTACTTTTTGCAAAAACTGCGAGATCAACTACAAAACAGCACTCCTGCACAATTTACACAAACATTTCAACATAACTATGGACCCTCTTTAAAGAACAAAAAATTGGTGGTTTGTAAGATAATGTGACCACCAGATATGTTAAGAGTTAGAAGAATATCAAACCAAACCTTATATTATACTATGGTTCTTCTTGGTTAATAACCACCAACCGGTAAACAGGAATAGAGTCAGCGAAACGATATATGAATATTTAGCCACTGGTAGACTTTGTATCTACTTTTAAGATGTTAATCCATCATTCATGTTGGTTCGCAGTGTGCCTCTCTGAGGGGAAACAAAACAGTTGCACTGAGCCATAATTTCATCACAAAGTCACTTAGGTGATGAAAACGGGGTAGATGAAGGGTAACAAAAGAAATGTGGAGTTTCATTAGAGATAAAAAAAGACATGTCACAGTAACCTCTTGTCAGTAGGAAAATCTATTGTACTCATTGTAATTCTGAATTTAATTTATTTGAAATATTTCACAAAAGAAGATATTGCTAGTGACATTAGGTTGAGAAGCGCTGATCAAGTGGAAATTAAACTGCAAGCTGGGTCAAAGCAAGACAAATTCTTTTTCTGGCAGTTTTGTCGTGTATATATGTATGTGATTGTGTGTGTTTGTGTGTGTATCTCTAGACAAATTAAAGCAGAAACCTCAGGGTAAGAATCCCCACAAGTAACATTTAACTGGTTACAGGCAGCTGTTGCTCAGTAGATAGAGTAGGTCGTCTACCAATCAGAAGGTCGATGGTTTGATCCCTGGCTCCTTCGGTATACATGTTGAAGAGTCCTTGGGCAAGATACTGAACCCCCAGTTGCTCCTGATGGCTGTGCCACTGGTGTGCGAAAATGTGTATATGATATCCGCATTAGCAGGTTAGCCTGTTGTAGAGAAGTTACCTGCCCTTAGTGTGTGAATGTGTGAATGTTAATTTGTGTTACAAAAGGGCTTTAGTAGTTGAAAGAATAGACAAGCACTATATAAATACAGTCCATATACCATTTCTGAAGCAGTCTAAATTCAATGGAGACCATCAACGAAGAGATTAGAGATTAATTTACTATCTGTTACGATGCTTTTGCCCAGTCCACTCAGTCATCTTAAAGGCAGCAAAACACTTTACGACACACAGACTGGAAGAAATGATGTGTTGTTTGCAAGCATGATCGATTTGTTTTTTTGTTGTTTTTTGTTTTTCTATGGTTTGAAACAGGGGGATATTTTTCTTTAGATCATTTCAGTATTTTGTGTTTATGGTTGAACTGGTATTGTGCAATTCAGTTTTGTGTTTCTTTCACATCCCAAACAAATGCTTGTGCTAGACAAGATCTTCACAACAGTAAGCGACACCACTTTTGTCCACATGCTGTGCTACAATCAACACAGAATGAAAGTTTCTCAGAGTGGCTTTAGAATGCTTGCCATATAACTAAATTTGATCCTCGCCATGCACCTTTGATGCATAAGCCAATCCTTTATAGATCCTTGTGTTTCTGTTAATGTCAATATCTTCAGTAGAGGTATAAAATACGAGGAATTAATTAAAAAAAAAAAAAAAAAAACTGCGGACAAGTTGTCAGTCAGTGGTTTAGTGAGTATGTAGTTGATGTGAATCGCACTCATTGCCTTCACACTCACCAGATCTTAACATGATTTAACACAAAGGGAGAATCTGGAGTGACATGATAGACAGAACTTGCCAAAGTTTTATGTTGATCGTTTCTTCTTCAGTTTTTTGCCCAACAATACATTTACTTTATGTTTACGCCCACTTTTCTTTCAGGTATGGGTGGACGCTGGAACCCAAATCTTCTTCTCTTACGCCATCTGCTTGGGCTGCCTCACTGCTCTGGGAAGCTACAATGCCTACAACAATAACTGCTACAGGTAAGATAAAAAAGTATTTCTTTACTCCAGAGGAATTTATCGTGCAGCAGTTTCAGAACATAGTGGGATAGAGTGAAAATGTGAAATATCAATATAGGTCCAAGTTTAAAAGTATCATCTAATATATATATGCAAAATCCAAAAAAATCCAAATATGGATATGGCCAAAAATGTGACCAAGGTTAATGGTATATTTAAAAAATCTTAAACTGCCACTGTGTGAGAAGCAGCACATACTGTATGTATGTAGCTATTTCAAGTAAAGAATGTGGATTCTAGTAAGTCGATAATTAGGTAATAACTGAAAACATCCATCTAAGTTGTAGGTTAAATAAGTTTAAATGTCACTGTATAAACTGGATAATTTTAAACATAAAGAACATAAGGACATGTGTAAATTGATTAAAAAGACTGGATGGATTAGCACCTTCTGTATCATTTTAGTTTCTGTCTGTTAAACAGCATGTTCATGTTGCCTCTATTGTAAGGCCCTATGTCAGCTCTTGCAGCAAGTGTGATCTCTTTGTTTCTGTCTCACTCCTCAGGGACTGCATCATGCTGTGCTGTCTGAACAGCGGCACCAGCTTTGTAGCAGGTTTTGCTATCTTCTCTGTGCTGGGCTTCATGGCCTACGAACAAAACGTTCCCATTGAGGCTGTGGCAGAATCTGGTGAGAGAATACTAATCATGTTTCTGAAAAGAAATCTGAATAAGTTTCCACTTACAGAACTGTAACATGGCTGAACACTAAAGCATATAAAGCAAATATTGTAGACTCAAGGTATTCTTTCTGAATCTTTGTGCACTCATCGACCACATTGTGCTAAAATGGATGAAGCATAACCAGTTATATAACTCCACACTCTTCACCTCAGCTCTTAGATCACCACATTATGATTTATTCAAGTCCGTATGAATGATTTAGTGAATGTGACAGAGTGAGAGATTTGAAATGTTTGTCTCGGTGCACGGAGAGGACAGAGGTTAATGCTTTAAATAATGACTTTCTGAGGGTCTGCTGCCAAATGTTGGTGTTAAATAAGGAAACGGCATGTCGCCTCTTATCTTCAACAACTGAGTTTTATTTCACAATAGTATTTTGTCTCATCTCAGTCATGTCCCTTAAATGAAAAATTGATCACTATATGTTTACATGTCTAATTGCCTCCAGTTCATATAGTGTTTATTGAGAAAGACATTGAAACACAGTAAAACTAATACATTTCATATATCTATTAAGACAGTAAACCACCACTTTGCATGGTGGAGGTTTGTCTGTGTCTGCTGTGTTATAATAGTAATACACAGCAATCAATTTTGGCTTTAATAACTAATGGAAACCCCACTAAGCAGGCCAAGAAAGTCTGCATTCAAGGGAACATAATATACGATATGTAACAGTCGCAATAGCAACAAGTCAAAGACGAGTGAGCATTGCTCCAGACCAGGAAAAAACAATTTAAAAAAAGAGAAGCATATAAAGGATTCAACTAAGTAATTAAGGACTGCCTCTGCATTTACTAGCCATCCACCAAAAAGAAATCAACCAGCTGATGAGTCATGGGTGATTCCTTTTTTCCTCTCCCAGTAACATGATCAGTCGTCATCAAAAAGACCTCAAAGACAACAAGTAAAGGGTTTATATGTAAGTGGGACTGACATGTGATCAGGTGAAATACCAGTCCTCATTTGGCTTTGAGAGACTGTTTACAAATGAGTATCTGTCTAGACTAAACCACCCTAGATGCTGCTTGAGGACAGCATCATTTTTTCTTTCTGCCTCTTTTAAATGACTTATTTTAATATTGTGTATTCAAAAGTCTTTTTGTTGTGTTTCTTTTGCACTTTCATGCTTGATATAAAAGTGTAAAGTGTCATGAGATAACATTTGTTGTGATATGGCGCTATATAAATAAAATTGACTTGACTTGACTTGACTTGACATGAAGCACTTTGAGTTGCCTTGTTGCTGAAATGTGCTGTCTGCTGCTTTAGCATCCCACTCTAGACAGTGTTAAAGTCATAGATTTCAGCCATGACAGTCAGCCACAGCGCCCTGAGCTGCATTTCTGCTGTAGATGCATTGCCACTGCTTTATTAGTGCACCATGCTAAAATGAGATGAATGATTAGTCTGCAACAATGTATTGTGTCAACTACTGGTTTTTATGGTCGTTTATCCAGAGAAACCTCGGGGTGAAACTGAAAGCGAAACTTGTGCTCTTGCTCTAAGAAGACACCTGTCATTTTTTGTGATGCAGGACCTGGCCTTGCTTTCATTGCATACCCAAAGGCCGTCACTATGATGCCTCTGTCTCCACTTTGGGCTTGTCTCTTCTTCATGATGCTCATCTTCCTGGGTCTGGACAGTCAGGTGAGGACTGTCAGTGTGAGAATACTAAGATTACAAAGACTTTTTCCCTTTGATGAGGTTAAAAGATTAGACCTTTTGTTGGAGATGTGCAAGTAATGAAACATGTATCAGGAGAAAACTAACTTGATGTTTTGGCTAAAATACTGTTTAGTTTGTGTGTTATATGATGTAGAAATGTTTCAGTATTGACCATGTTTGAAAATGTAAAACTTTCCAGTTTTCTTTTTCATAGGAAATTTTAAAAAAGTATTTTTTTTACGTGTTCTTTGTTATCTATAGTCATTATTTTGTGAATGAGAATGTAGCTTTGAGTATTTAAATAAGCAGTAAGCAGGTCAAATGCTATCAAAGCTGGTGTGTATTTTAATGTATTACTTGAGCTCTTAATAACGGCCACTTTACCATGGCGTTGCTTTTTAATTAAAACTAAACAAGGCTGTGTGATCAGACTGCTGAGAAAATTATCATTCCATTTTAATAAAGTAGAATTTCTGCTTCTTTTTTTTTGCAGTTTGTATGTGTGGAGAGTTTAGTGACAGCTGTGGTGGACATGTATCCAGAGACCTTTAGAAGAGGCTACCGTCGAGAGCTGCTGATTCTTGGCATGTCTGTGGTCTCCTTCTTGATAGGACTCATTATGTGTACTGAGGTAAGACTCAGCTTTAACTACATAGAGTTAAAGAACTGAGGGAAATAACTGAAAAACAAAAAAATAAACCCAAACAACCAAAAAAGAAAGTTAAAAAAAAAGAAAATGGTTAAACAAGAAGACATACTCTTTTTGTGAAACAAGAGGAAAGCAGAAAAATTAGGGTTATCGCCAAACTACACCAGTTGACAAAATCAAATTTTTAATTGAAAAATTCACTGTATTGCTTAAATCCTATATTATGCAGTTTGTAGTGATGGTACAAAGAGAAAAGTTAGCTTAAAGAACTAAAACATTTCTGTAAAAGCTTACTCAACGTTGTTTCTGTCTTTATTGAACATGTAGACATGTCATCATCGCTGTCATTATCATCACCATCATCATCATCATCTTCATCATCACCACCAGTTCATGACACGAGCCTGAGATCTGTTCCACTGGACACTTTGTTTTAAACCCTAAAGGTCTGTAGTCACTGAATCCATCTGCAGCTGTATTCATGTCAGCAACTCTGCTTTGCTTTTAAGACCTTTCATCTTTATGCAGTAATAATGGAAGAGAATCTGGATCCTCACACTGTCAAGAAGGTTTTTCATCCACTAAAAGCTTTTCATGTGTTCATATACGCTGCTGTCCATCCACTCCCACTGTAAAACATACTGCACTGTTTTCCACTGGACCATTATGGTCACAAACTGGGAAAAAGACCTAAAATGCAATATTAAAGTGCTGTACTTTCTTACATATTGACTGCTATAACCTTGACTTTGAACTCTGTTTGTCACCACTAGAGCTTTCACAACTGCTGCATTTTAGTATTAATTAACTTTCCCAAGAAGTAGTCAACTAGTGGATTGATTGCCAAAGATATTTAATAATTTTCCACCCAATAACATTGGTCAATTCTTAGCAAAAAGGTTTCAAATCCAACCAGTAAATGGTTAACAAATGTAGGCGGGACCAACATGGGGATAGGTGGAGGAACAGATGCCTCAAAGCACCATGAGGTCTTTATTTATAACAATAGCCAGAGTTTTGCTTCTCTAAATGCCTTAAATTCTTTTTGTTTGATATTGTATAATGTTCAAAATGATTGTTAGACAAATGTCTGTGTTTCCACTCTGTTGAATTTAGGTGAGCATGTCTTTCCGGCTCTTGCTTTTGTTGCATTTCTGCTGCTCTAGTCCACAGCAATGCACAGTTTTGACTGGTGGTTTTGATGGGTGACTAGTCTGTGAAATCCTCTTGCAGCACCACCTGCACTCTAGACTCTTTAGTCTCAGTGGCTGGAGAACCATCATGAATAAAATGTCAGGGGAAGCTCGGAGTGAGATTAAAACACAGTTCGAGAGGTCCTCTGGGAGTGTAGTTCAATACCCAGCTGAAAGCGAGACATAAAGACACTGAGACATTTTGATCATATTCTTAGCTGTTTACGAGTAGTTT
Source organism: Naso thynnoides (assembly GCA_029783665.1). NCBI lineage: Eukaryota > Metazoa > Chordata > Actinopteri > Acanthuriformes > Acanthuridae > Naso > Naso thynnoides. The sequence continues at coordinate 12,487,387 of JAQLOL010000012.1, forward strand.
AGTGATGTAACCCCACTCTCAAATTCATGAGAGATTTTATTAATGATGATCCTTTTAGTGCAAGCAGGAAGAATAAATGAGTTGTCTCCAGTGGAGGTAGGGTAGTTAGAGAGGACGATAAAATGTTAGCTTAGTCTTACTGTGTGTTCCAATTTGCATAGTATTAGTATACAGTACACTTAAATGCAGTAAAATCTTCTTCTTCTACTACTTTTTTTAAAAAGGCAAATTGTAAACAGTAGGTGGGCGACTGTTACAAATATTTGACAGCTATTTTCGGACACTATTTTTTTCATTTAACTTGTATAAGAATGTTCCACAATAAAGTCGACAAGACATCACACATAAACAAACTCACACCACAACATTAATGTCTGATTAAAATGTGCTGCTGTAGCTATCCGCTATGTATCCACTAGCTAGCATGTTAGCTAGCTAGCATGTTAGCTAGCTAGCATGTTAGCTAGCTAGCGGATGCTAACGTTAGATAGCGGATGCAAACATTAGCTAGCACGCTAATGGCACCAAATCATTACAGATCCCAAAAAATTACTAACGGTGGCTATCTGACAACAGTATACATAGTAGTGCTTAGTGCAAAAACATGTATAACTTGCATCCGTGTTTGCCACGTTGGTGGTGCACGAAAATCCACAGCTGTAATGCCCTGTCACCATTTCAAAAGTTGAGAAGTTTGTGACATGACTTCCTCTACGTCACCAATATTGGCGTTTGTTGAGTGTTTGAAGTGTCCATCATTCCACACTTAATTTTTGGACCATTTTGAGTGTGCGAGTAGTACACTGCATTTTCGCATACTTTTCAGTGTGAACGCACTTTACGCACTTCTGCACTTATAATGTGTTTATTACAGAAGTATGTGATTTGGGACACAGCTTATGTCTTTCACCATAGATACTGCAACTAAACCCCCTGAGGAATAGTTTGAAATTCTAGTAATTAAATTTCGTTCTTCCTTCAAAGTAGCAAACTGATAAGCATTATTATTTTATTAGTTAACGTTTTGCTTCCACAATTTTACTCAAGCAAAAGTAAGTACATAGTATGAAAATGTACTTTGTGTAATTATAATGAGGAAGAAGCACAAAGTGGCAAACAAACTCAAATCACATGCAAAAACCTTAAATTTGTTCTCAAGTGCAGCACTTAAGTAAACTTACTTACTTGAGACTGCTGTGAATTCCACTCATATCTGTCTAATCAAAGCTGCAACTTATAGCTGGTTAGCTTAGTTTATCACAAAGAATGGACACGGTGGGAAATAATATCAAGTCTTTGTGAAGTTGAAAAGTGCAAATGGTGGTGTTCTTTTTGTAACTTCAGAGGTGCTGGCAGGTGATTTATTTTTTGGCGATACTTTACTGTAAGGTACACAAAATGTGGGTATGTACTAAGGAATTAATGATGAAATAATAGGACTACCCAGTTGTTCCTAATTCCTTCCTTTTTTTTTCCTGGTAAACAGATTGATAGGTAATGACTCTTTACTGGTAAACAGAATGATGGGTAATGATTCATTAATGGCACCCAAATCTTTAGATGATGATTCTTCGATGGTAAATGAGTCATTAGTTAATGATTAGTAAATGGTCAACAAATCATTAAGTAATGACTCGTTACTGTAAACTGAATGATAAGTAATGATACAATAAGATACACAAAATGTGAGTAGCTACTGAGGAATGAATGAGGAACAAATGGGTAGTTAATGATAAGTTAATGATAAGTATTACTTATTTGTTCCTCAGTAACAAGGGATGTCCCGATCTGATCTTTGAGATCGGAATCGGGCCTGATCAAGGCATTTTTAAAGTGATCCGAATTGGATTGAGCACCAGCTAAAGCCGATCCCTTGTTTTACATCACATCCTTTAAATGACATGCTGTACGTGGTTATTATTACACGCATTCGTAAATTCTATCCATGAGGTCTCCGGAGAGAAGGAGGGAGAGCATCATTGCGTGAGCAGGAGCAGCGTTTCTGCTGGTAATGTTCTGCTGTGACTGCCAGGGCAATACAAAATGTCAAAAGCAAATACATTTTGCAATCAGTCAGCTGATCTGTTTCCTCAAATATATACATGGCTATTATTAAACGCGTTTATTAGCATTTACCCACAAGGCCCATGCTGCTCTTTGGAGCCTCGACTGGGTGAAATGACCCATGACCACAGGTCCGCAAACAAACAGTGTTATGAAGAAGATTCAGAGATTCATTCATGAGATATCTCCTTTATTACCTGATCTATTGCTGCGCATTTAACCCACACTGGACTCCTTAATCAGTCTATCAGCTGTCACTCTGTCTGGTAGAATCCAGTGTGTGCTAGGAAAACATCACATTTCCACACAGTCAGAGTAAGTAAAGTGTGCACCATCCTTCCCTTAACCCAGTGCACCAGGGAGTCTCTTCTTGTGCAGCTGCAGACAGCCTGTCACAGCAG
>JAQLOL010000012.1:12489951-12507649 GCA_029783665.1 Naso thynnoides
CTTGTGAAGCACTTTGGGTTGCATTTTCCTATGTATGAAAAGTGCTATATAAATAAAGTTTGATTGATTGATTGATAGCTCTTAGTCTCTATTCATAACATGTATTTAAATGAAATTATACCAAAATTTCGTGAGATCATTCATATTGTATTTGTGAGACAAAAGGGCATAAATGTACACATCAGAGTGCTGATTTAACTTCTGTCTGTCATTTGATTTTCCACGTGGGTCCTGATGACACACAATGAAAATAGGAAAAACTCCATTCAGTGACTTAACTTTAATTCTGTGTATCATCATCTTTACTTCTCTTGATTCATTTTTAATAATGAAAATACATTGTGTCATTCTTTTGCGTTGTCTGGAGCAAATGAACCAAACTATGGGTGTGAAAGCATTCTTATTGACACCACATCTGGTGGTAAAAAATTATTATCGTCAACCTCTTCAGGCATTGATTTGGGATAATATTGGGATTCCCCTGTTGTGGGATAAATAAAGGTTAATCTTATCTTACCCTAATTTTCAGGAAGATATGAGAAATACCAGTGCAGAGTGGGAGTTTACATCGGTTTACCATGACATCAGTTCTTGTCAACCAAATCAATAACACCTGATCCATTTCATATCTTATGTGATTTAACTGAGTCTGATGATCTTACAGTGGCTGTGACAGAGAACTGACATCTATCTCCTCCTGTCAGGGAGGAATGTATGTCTTCCAGCTGTTTGACTCGTATGCTGCCAGCGGGATGTGTTTGCTGTTTGTGGCTATATTTGAGTCCATATGTATTGGCTGGGTGTACGGTAAGACAATTTAACGGGAGATCACCACGACATGTTTGCTTTTCCTTCCTTACCTTTGTTACCTCGGGTAACAGTATTCTGTCTTTTGTCAACTCCACAACTGTGACACAATTTCACACAGAACCAATGCACATACACTGCATCATGATTTTATCCCCCTTGTTGTAATCATATTTCTTTTCTGCCCTCTGCTGGAGAACAGCAACACATGCATCCTTTACTTACATGTAGGGCTATGCAAAGCACACAAATCTTTTCACCGATATATTATGGCTTTATGATATTGTTTGAGGTTGTCATTTAAATTCAGTGCACTTTTTAAAAAAGTTCAATACACTGTCCGGCCAGGGACATCAATCCCCTAACTCAAAGGAGAAGTAATTTATGTCTTTCATGTTTGGGTTTAATTCCATAATTATTATTACTATTACCTTAATTAATTATAACAATTGTCTGCCTTATTTAAGCAGACAACAAACCCAATTATATTAATGATATTTTGCGTTCATACAGCAAAGCAGAATGATTTTGTGTCTCTTCAAAGGAAAATTCGGACCACATTTAATCCACATCTCATCACAGTCTGTGGCTTTGTTCACATGGCCATACACTGTCAAAATATATCAGTCATGTCATTATTTTGATGTTACATGTGTTAACTCCAAATGATGCTGATTTGCGTTTCAGGTAGTGACAGATTCTACCTAAATATCGAGGACATGATTGGCTACAAACCTGTCTTCTTCATCAAGTGGTGCTGGATGATCCTGACCCCGGGCATCTGTGCTGTGAGTCTCACCACAGACACAAAATCAGGAGCAGCAGAAGCATCAAGGACAGCAAACAACATACCATGTAGTCGCACAATGTTGATGAATCACAGACAGCTTAAGCCGTGTACTGTAGAGGTTGCCATATAGCCAGTTTATGCTAGAACTTTCTGTTTTGGGATTTATGTTTTAATATTTCTTAATGTAATTAATACTCTTAAACCAAACAATGACACATGTGATAGATGATGATCATTTATGAGGAAATATCAACACATTATATTCTTGTTTCTTGTAGCAGTGGGTTTTGGATTATTTTTACATTACTACAGTTTTTGCTACAGCACCGTACTGACTAAAATCAAAGTAAAAAAAACCTTTATCAAACTAGCAGAGGTATTTCTCACTTACAATGGGAATAATACAGTGTCATTTTCTTGTGCTGCAGGGAATTTTTCTGTTTTTCCTGATTAAATACAAACCGCTGAAGTACAACAATGTGTACACCTACCCTGACTGGGGCTATTGTATTGGCTGGTTCACGGCCATGTCCTCCATGGTCTGCATCCCTCTGGGGATTATCTGGATGATCTGGAAGACTCCTGGCACCTTCTCTGAGGTAAAAATACAGATTTTTGTAGCATTATACAGAGAGTCACTTGATGAAGGGAGAGTGTCACAAAGTATTTTCCTCATTATTTGCATTAAACCACAGTCCTTTCATCACTTGTTCCCTCTCTCATATCGCCAATGTAGCCACCCTCGGTCATGGCAATAAAACGTCTCTGAAGGGCGCAACTTCCTTTTTTTCTTCTGGCATTGTGAAAATAAACAATAAACATGGTAAAAGCTCTTTAAAACAGTTAAATCCTCAGAATTATTCACACACTTCAATGTTCACACATACCCAACTTTGCATATTATACTATGAAAACTACGAGCTATCCAAACAGATGGGTACCTAGTTGTAAATAGTGTCTCAATTTTGCAGTGACGACATTCAACAGAGCGAAATTTTTTGTCTCCACCAATCAAGGATAAGAAAAAAATCTCCAAGGTAGTGATATCAGTAGTAATTACTGGCAAACCAAACAGCATGCTAAGGCAACAAAATGCAAGCAAACTACCTGATTGGAAATGCCACGTGGGTGAATTAAAAACTGCAACTATGCCATGCAGATTCCAGGCTGGCACCTTCTTTGAGTGGGCAACAACAAACAAGTGCAAAAACGGTTTTCAGGGCTGAGCTTATTATCACCAGTGAGTGACAGCTCCAGCAGACACTTGCCATTTTTTTTATGAAAACATCACAAATTTAGTTTACACTGGACCAGCAGCAGCATTGTGACATCTTCTTGTCTTCAACTAATCTAGCAGGTCATTTACACAAATCTAGCCCTGTGACAAAAAAGTTTAGTGGGAATGATACGCGTCTGCATTTCAGTCAGACAGAAATTTCCAGAATCTACTTAGAATCTACTGTGTATTTAAGACTGTGAATTAGGACCCACTCAGGCAAACAAGCAACTGACAACATCAATACTTGTTTCTACGTGTTTCTTCAAGCCAAATACAAGGAATATTATACAAAGCCCATGTTTAATAAAAAGCAGATCTCTCTAGCTCACAATCGATGGAAGGCTTGTTCAGATGTTGTAAAATAAGACTTTCATTTAGGGTAAATACTTAATAAGCTGGACAACATTACTGACTATAGATTTTTCCACCTGGGAAGCGTCTTACATGTGTCACCTGCACCCCTTGTAATGAAAGAAATGAGTGGGAAAAAGCTGTTGTCTCTCTCCCATCTGACTTTCTTGGAGGGATTGTGACACAGTTGGATGATCTCCCATCGTTGCTTGAGGGAGGATCAAATGACTGATATGAGATGATCAGTGGTGGCGTCTGGCCTTTGCAGACCCGAGGTACAATGAAATGCAGAGGAATGATGTCAGTGATGTGTTGGTCGTATAATAAGATGCACATGGCATATAAATAATAGACCATAGTCATGTATGTAGTGATTAGATAACTGACAAAAAAGGACAACAAATTACTTTAATTTGGTTATTCCTGTGTAAATTTTATACCAACATAATGTGACAGCTTCATATATTTTCATCAGCAGTGTTTTTCAGTTTGCTAAGGCTAGTCTGAACAGCAAAAGATGAAACTGAAAGAAATAACCAGTCAATTCAGTTTAATGGACTTACAGACAACTTCAAACCATCACAAAGGAGAATCTTGATCACTGACAACAAAGAGATACTACGCGGCATCAAGGCGTTGCACTATCGGCTCACAGGCTTCTGGCTATCTTAGACAGAGGTCAACAAAATAATCATTTTGGACCTGACAAAATTTTTTAATTATTAATTCACAATCTTTTTTTTTGTTGTTGTTCTGCACCTTTCTAAAAACCTTGCGGATTGTATTATTTTTAATTATTCTTCTGCATATAAAAGTTACCAATGTATCCTTTAAAATCTGTGTGAATAAGGCAATAAGTTAGTTGATGTTACACCGCCAAAAAAAGCAGATCCCTTGTATACGGCAACCAATTTATATCTTGCAAACATATTTCAATGCTGGATAAATGTTTGTTAACGCTTTGTAGTTCATTTTCAAAAGAAATAATTACATATACACTGTATGGACAAGCTACTTCTGCTTAATGCTGCTCTCATAAGAAGCATTTTCATGGGAGAATGTGACATAGCCTCGTCTCCTTGTCTATGCTCTCTGTAGAGAATGAAGAAGCTGACAACGCCCAGCAAGGACCTGAAAATGAGAGGCAAACTTGCTGCCCTCAGTCCATACGCTGCCAACGATGCAAAACTCAAGGTTGATGGGAAAATATCCACCATCTCAGAGAAGGAGACGCATTTCTAACCATGACTAACCAGCCAAGCTGCCAACAGTCCAACAAGTGAAAACTACAGCAAACAACAACAACAAAAACAACAACAACAACAACAACAACCACAACACACAACAAGAAATGAAACAAATGACTTGGAGTGTTATTTTTGTTTTGTAAAAAAAAAAAGGAAAAAAAGGAAAAGTTACCACGTGGTTATGTAGTCTGCTTCTGTTTTGCACAAACTCTGATAACACATTTGTGGCTTTCAGTTAACACCGTGACTAAAGCAGCTGTTTCTTTCTTTTCTAATCATTAATATTTTAAAAATCTGTTTGATGACAAACAATTTGTGGTTAAAACTTGCCCTGGTACCTTGCCAGTACTGGTCACACTAGTGTCTGGGCCTTTAGAGCAATACCAGTGCATTGTGTTGTGAAAGGCTTACACTGTATGTTTACTGGCGAAGTGCTGTGTCTCTCTATTAGGTACTAGGTACCCAAATGTGACTATCTAAGATGTAGCAGCTTGGGGACCATTCTACATAGTTTTGTGTGTTGAGAGAAGATACTGCAGTATGTTTAGTACTGAGGCTATAGGAGGGCAAACCCTAAATACTCCTGCGAGCAAAATATGAGCTTTGCCGTTGAAATCTCGGACATTATTTGAACCAGCTGTGACTGGGATGTTTTAATGGTTTTTAGGCCTTCAGCCATTCTTATGGACCTGAATTCAATGTATCTCTTTGTAATAGGCATAAAAACTCTGCTATAGGATCTAACTGAAAGATATTATTGGGTGATTGATTGTCCTGTTTGGATACACTGGGTCCTTAAGAGCTTTCTGATTTATATTACACTGTTGTTTCAAAGCAGATGTGTCTGCTAGGCAGTAATCATTAAAGGGCATTAAAAAGAGGTCCACAGTTTAAAGACTTGTCACAGCCCTTGGTTTTATAAAATTGTCCATTTTCCTTCTTTAGTTTAAGCTACAAATTGTCACATGGCTACAAATAGCAGAGGGTTACTTGCGGGCTGAGTCTAAAAACGCGCCTCTCTCTCTCCTCTAGTTGCCCTCCTATAAGTCGTGGGTACTGTCATTTCACAGCAATTATGCTGAGCCTAACACAGAGTGACAGACAGACATGCTTCCACCCCTGCATTTTTATTTCCTTCTCCGCCTGTAGAGGGGAAGATGGACGCCCATCAGATCTGTTTTTCAAAACCCATCTGTTTCCTTATCCCCTTTCTTTTTCATTGTTTCCCCTTATCTCCTTTTCTTGTCTTTTCTCTGTCCTTCCCTCTCATCTTCAACCTGTGCTTGTCCTTTTTGTCATTTTTCTCCCCACATTTGTCTCTCTTTTTACCATGTGTTGGCTCAGACAATGACACGGGCCTTGTACAAAACCGTGATGCTGCTGTGCATCAGCCATAGTCTTGCTACTGAGTGTTTCTGTTACCTTTCATCTTACATTGTGAAGTTTTAAACCTCACTGAAACAAACAGATCTTTTAGTTTTGCTGTTGAGGTCAAGCAGGGGTGAAAGCACAACCTGTCCCTGTCATCCATATAATTATGGTGAGAGTCAATGAGCTGGTCTCATTGTTCAGATCAATCTCAGTCCATTTCACCGCTAGAATGATTCTGAATCGTCCTACTACCCTTTCTTGCTTCATCCGACTTTCTCACTTCCCCTTCTTTCTTCCCTCTGTCCTTGTTTCCTGATGAAAATGCAATCAGAGGAATGCATCTGAGGGGATGAAACTCAATTTTCTCTCTTTACAGTTTTTCAGGAGGAGGCAGAGAAAGCAGGGGAAGAAATAGGGAATTGATGAGCTGAGGAAGTGTGTGATTGAGTACAGAATGAAGGAAGTCGAGGAAGTGAATAGTGACCGAAGCCCCTACTGTCTAAGCTGTGGCATCCTCTTAAACATGTGATTGGTCCCTCTGGTGTGGTTGCATTATGACATTATCACCTCCTCACTGATGTTTGTGCAAAGCTAATAGTCATGTGTATCACAAATTATAGCCTCCTGTTTAACACTGATCATGTCAATGTATATTTTTACATCTCTTTCTAGAAATCTGTGGTGTGTTTCTCCAGATGAAAGATGTTTTAAAAGAATTGTATTAAAAAAATACGTCCTTTGTTTTGACTTTTGATATGCCTTTCAAAAGATCTTGTTATAGAAGTATAATGAAAAGTGTTTCACTGTTCTGTTCTACACACATTTTGGTATTCACAGGACACATGAACTGTCTGCTTACTCATTTTTAAGAATAAATATTATAAAGGAAAGTGGAGAGTGGACTCTGGTCTCTTTTTATTAAACTTTATCTCTCTGAAAAACGATAAAGCCGTTTGTGGACACTGACATTTCCATCTTAAAGGCATTTTAAAGGTTTTTGAATGCCTTTTTTGTAATGACATTTTATAGATAAAAACATATGATCAGGTAAGATAAGATGGCATTTTACTGAATCTGATACAGCGACTGGATCATTGACAGACACAAACAGTAAGCACTACACACAAAAATACAAGAAAAAAAAGCACTATTATAACAATGTTAATATTTATGCATATTGCAAATGAACATTTGCACCAGGATGTAAATGAAAAATGACTGCATGAAATGATTATTTTTCTAATATTTACCTACTCAAAAAAGTCTGATTTAACTGTACTGACACGTATCTGCGTAAAGCCTTTTTTTCCCAGAGAGATGTTTTAACATTCCTCTCCTGACGAGGGCAATATCTGTGCACTTCCCTAAAATATGAGATTTAAAAGTACATAATGCAAACTTGAAATAATACATATGAAATTTGAAAGTCAGTCACAGACAGAGAGCACTACTATATGTTATTTGCTTTCTGTCTGTAACGTTTTATGCTGCTATTTTGGCCAGGTTTCTCTTGTAAATGAGATTTTGGATCTTGATGAGACCTATACAATTAAATAAAGGTTAAATAAAACAAACAAACAAACAAGCAAACAACAACAACAACAAAAATACTGACCTCCGCACAGAGCCAATTACCATCGCCAATTACAAGCTAACAGGCTAACAAACAACATAAAGAAGAGATGCTAACTACATTATTTCTGTTCGATGTTGATTTTAGTAAACAGCAGACCCCTCATCTGAGTCCCATATAAGTTTGAGCGGGTTGAATTTCTTTCCGATAATGTTTTTTCTAGCTACTGACAACCTGTCACCCTAACAAGCAGCTTTGGTGGGCGGGGCATGAGACCTGTGATTAACAGACCCAAAATAAGAAAGAGTGGACAAGCCCCCAGCCACAGAGCTCCCCCCCCACCTCACTTTTCGTATAAGCTAGAAAAACAATGTTTAACAAAATATTAAGTCTAGCAGAGAATTTCATTCATACTTTATATGTGTTTTTAGGAGGTTTAATCATCATGAATTTACATAGTAATTTTTAATATGACAATAAAAATAATAATTGGCAAAATAAATTTTAAAATTTGCACTATGGCTACAGCCCATAATGTCAATGTAGATCCAGCTCCAGATCCAGATATAGCTCCATTTCACAGAATTTACATATAGAAACACAGTTTCTGCTCTCTCAGACAATAATTAAAGTGGATTCTTTGTACTTTTCTTTGTGTCTCAACTGTCACTATCAAATAAAGGCAAACGTCTGAACATGTCTTCTAACAAACTGCCTCCAACCTTCTTTCCTTAATTTTACTTAATGATTTGACAAACCTTTACATCCCTGTAGTCCAGATTTGATAAATTTCCTTACCACTGTGTTTGCAGTCCTCTAGGTGTGTGTGTGCACAATAGTGCATATATCCAAAAGTCACACTTCAGAAATCAGCTTTATTTTCTTTGATTCAGAGGTGCATCTTGACTTGATCCTGTAGATGGTGTGAAATGAATCTTTTTTGTTGTTGTTCTGCCCTGAAAACTTCTCAGAGCTCTGTATGAGCTTCAAAAGTTTTTGAACTTTTCAGCAGAGCAAATAACCCATCCGGGGGGTAATGTGAAGGTTAAATGACTGTCAGTGGGAAAAAAAAGTTCTCTCTAAAATACTGTAAAATGACTTCTTGCTTTTCTCTTTTTTTGTATTTGGAGATAAGCTTTAATCTAAAACCTTTATCTAAAAGTCTGGTGTGTGCTGACACACTGTGTGTATCATGCATAAGATGTCCCGAGGCAGTGCTGTTTTATTGCCGTTCTCCTGACGATTGTTAGGAAATAAGACAGGTGGGAGATAGCTAACGTTTTTCTTGAAGCAACAGATCAACTGTTACAACAAGCACCAAGCAGAAAGATTAAGAAGATTAGGAAAATGATATTTTGTTGCCATTTATTTTTCAATATGACATGGATAAATTTTGGGCCAAAAGAGGGCAGAAATTGAAAAATATCTGGCAGTTAAAGCCATGTAATACATTTAATTTATTATGTCTTATGTTTTTCATTATATGTCGTCATATATGCGTCTTCTGTTAAAGCCAACGGGCAGTGAATTTTTAAAAAATGCATAAACACTTATTATAGAAAAAGAAGAAAGAAAGCAACATTACCATTCATTTGAAGTTGTGAATTGTAATTCTGGCTGAAAATTGTGAGCCCAAAATTTTATGTTACTCGACATCTAGCTGTATTTAGGAGGTCCTCTATTTGGTAAATATTTGACCTAAATTATAAGATCAGTTGCTAACCTTTGCACTTGGGCTGCATTCAGTAATGATTAAAAAAAAAAAAGAAAATAGCTAATAGGATGCTGACAATAATAATTTTCCATGATTAATAGTAACTGTTATGTGCTAAGCTTGCTTGCTTGCTAATCCTAACTAGCACTAGCAAGGTCATAACCCAGTGCATCTCCCTATTGGTGTTACATTAGACGTGAATGCATCGTTCTTCCTCTTCTCTTCTACAGGGAACCCACTCACTTCTTAAATGAGCCACATCACTGCTCCCTTGTGTAATGTCAGTATAACTCTATTTCTTTTAGCCTGATGATCCCACCTGTTTGTACACAAGAAACAAAGCTAAACATGGCCCATTCGCAGTCTGCAGTTTCCTTTGTTTCAATGCTGATTCAAGAAATAATAACGATTACAAGTTCAACTCATGGTCATGTATGAAGAGACCAAATTAGACAGATGGATAAATACACCACAATCATTCCAGTAGTGATAGTAGCATGATGAGAAACAACCTGTGTGAGAGCATAACAGGTGACTGGGAGGCAAACCAGATGAAAGACAAGCAAACAAATACATGCTATTGTATCAAAGTAACAATTATACAGTGCATACAGCGCAAACAGGCAGCCCAACACATATACAGATTAACTAAAAGTGATGCAGAGACAGACTGATGCAGATGCTGTGCGACAGATGAGGAAAAACGAGACAGCAGATAGAAGAACAGTCAGTAGGGGAAGAAAGAGAGAAGCAGCACTCTTCCCTGCGGTTATGGAGAAGGCATAACAGATTAGTTGACTCACACACAGTGTTCTGGGGCAGTGCTTCAGGACAGAGCCAAGATAGAAACACGACGCACCATAGCCAAAAGTCAGCCTTGCCTAAAGATCATAGCAACCTAGATTTTTATCCTGATCTTTTGATAGGGAGCGGGAAAGGAAAATAAATGTGCAAGAAAATCAATTTATTGTAACTGCGTAGAGGACACAGTTAATATTACACCAAATCCTGTTAGCCTTTCATTCAGCACACTGTAAACTTCTTACCGCCTCTGACTTCTTGTATTTTTAATGTTATTTGATCTTCATCTTTTGGAAAGAATTAACTAATAAGACATTGTGAGACAGATTTATTCAAACATACAGTTTATTCATAATCCTGGCAGGCAAATTAAAGCTTTCTTTAAAGTCAGTTAAGTTCAGTTTTCTTGTCAAGTAAACACCACTGTATTATTTTATGACATTTGCTCTAAGTCTGACCAAGAAAACAACTTCCTGCCTTGAGATACGCACTACAAATCTCTGCTGGCATGATGGCTTTTTGAGTATGTGTGTGTTGTTTTTGGCTTCAATCTGATGCAAATGTTATCCCGATAAGCACCCAGAAGCAGGACACAGGGGCAGCCAAATGATAATGAGAGGGAAGGAAATACTGAACTGAAAGGCAGAGAGCAAAATGAGAAGACGGATTGGTCACAGAGCCAAATAAAAAGACAGAAGAGAGACCAGAGACAGGGACATTTATTTTCTTTAGGTTTTCATCCTGAACTTATTCAGATAATCAGCATATCTTAATAATTGCATATAATTTGATGAAACCAGATCCCAAATTTTGCACGAAGATGACTCTTCTTCTCTGCTTTATCCCACCAAAAAGGAACTAATTAAAAAAATCCTTTCAAGGCTTGCTGATGCGGCATTAAATTCTAATATGGGGTGAATTAATGTTCATGAACACTATCAGACTTTGGTGAGGCATTCTTGAGTTAAGATTAAATCAAAAATGTGTGACAATATGATGGCCTTAAACGTGCAGCAACAAAGGATACATATGCTGCATACAGCCTTTATTAAACTATGGCTCAGATCCTGAATCAGCAAAAGGGTCGTGTTATTGGTTCAGAGCCTTGAAAAGACTCGACTTCACACTAAATTTAATCAGTTTTTGTTCTCTTTTGATCCTCAGCTAGTGTGACATGAGACTGGAGTTATTCTTTTTATATCAGCAGGGGGCAGTGAATTCCAAACTACCATGACTGAACAAGCTTCGAAACCAGGTGGAAATACCACAGTAAAAATGTGCATGTTTGATAGTTGTACATGTGTGTACTTGTGTCCTGATGCTTCTGCATTTTTAATGGGTGTATAAACGTGTGTATTTCTGTGGGTTTGTGCACCACATTTTGTGCTCACAGCAATATATTTGTGTGTTCAAGCATTATGTATGTCATTAGTGCTAAATTAAAGGATTGCATGCTCACAGTTCTGACACAACATTGTGCAGTTTCAGGTAAATCAGAGATATTTCATCCTTGTGCTCTCATAACCTGAAATACACAGAGCTCAGTGTCATCATGAGCATCTCTTTGTGTATGCATGTCTTGAGTATCTAACAATAAGGACATTCCTGCATGTGTCTCCTTCACTGAGAGCTGGAAACATGCTTTTGACAGACAGAGAAAGCCGCTTAAAGGGAAAGTGGACAAAATGACAAAAATAAGATGAAATGAGGGATAGGGAGAGGAAATGGAGAGGGTAGGCTCATGAGTGAGAATAATCTGGTGTGCAAATAAATTATGCAAAGCAGAGAAAATGGTGCCTTTCCTGCTGTGAGGGCAAGTAAAGAGGCGAGACAGGAAACTCTTAGGTCAAAATGGTTAAAAATGTTTATTGTCCTTTGAATAAAATCAACAAACAATGATCAAAATAGCAACTGATGAGAATATCACAGGTGTTATTTTCAGACAAATAATATCAAAGGAATATACATATATCTGCATCCAGGTATAGACACAGGAATATTTGTACATATTCTCTTTACATCTCAACAGCAATCAATAAATCAAATGCTTTGACGAAGACTGTGTTTCTTCCATAAGATTTGTTGCTAAAGCTGTAGCAAGCAGGACACTTGCACAAGAATAGCAAAGACAGTGAATTCAAAGTTTCTAGTTCCTCTTATTTTGTATGTGGAACAACTTGCACTGCTGAGCAAAACAGGAAAAACAAAGATAGAAATTTTTTTTAAAAAATCTGTAAGAGGTTGGATGGAGCAAAAGATTATACCGGAGTCAAAATGAGTGTGGCCATGGTTGCTGTATTTCTGTTAGACAGGAAATTATGTGGTTTGCTTTGTTTTTTAAGGGACTTTGCTGTCATTTGTTTCATTATCATAATGTACAGTGTTTCTTTGAACATGTGAATGAGGCTTGAGGTAGCTGGATACAGTTAACGACAATGATGTGCCGTGCTCCTCTCCTCGGTGCGCTAGTGGACACGTCTTCCAGCAGTCATGCAATTCCTGTGTTTTAGGGGAACACTTTTTGAGGGACTTCTGAAGGAAAAGGATTAGATTTTTGGGGTTGGATACTTTTACATGTGGTTTACTCATGCTGGCTTATCCAACATTTCCAAACCTAGTGTTAAAAGCATTCCTGTTTTTCTTTTTCTTTTTTTCAGATCAAATCAGTCAAAGATTTCAAAATAACTAAAAGTAAGAAGTGTTATAAATATATGGACACTTCAGAGGCCCTGTTGCATACTGGTTGGTCACAGCATGACCTCTCCTTGTGTAATGCTATTTGTTAATCCCTAAGTATCTTGTGGAGGGCATCTTTCATGACATATAGGATTATTTTAGATAGCACCTTTCTGGTGATCACCACATTGCGACTTATCAGGCTTACTACTTGTCTCACATACCATATATACATGTGTGGCCTCTTGACACTGAAACATGTTATATATTTAAAGACTAAATGTAAATGCAAATGCAAATGCGAGCATACTGACAGTGGAACCATTTAAAATACTTTAATAAAATGTGCTGGTTTCCTTCAAATTCTGCAGTAGTTCCGCTGTGCTGCCTGTATTTGTTCTCTGAATGACACAATAATTTACAGTGACATTATAAACAGTCAATAAAAAGCTATTACACTGCACACTGAACCTTGACCTACATGTCAACATTTTCTCTGTATAATGACAGTGCAGCTCAAATTGGACTTGTGTGTGAGCCTGTAGAGAGACAGAGAGAGAGAGAGAGAGAGAGAGAGAGAGAGAGAGAGAGAGAGAGAGAGAGAGAGAGAGAGTTGCAGGGGTGAGGATGTCAAAAGGGACCCGACTTGGCACCTTCTTTGAGTTCTCGGTTCATGGGTCAAAAGAGAAGACGCTTGAGGAGCCTCCAGGCGTCTTTCTTTCTCCCCATCACCCCGTCTCTTCTCTTCAGTTGGCAGCAAATGAAGTGTAGTCTGAAAAACTCTGCATTTACCACCATCTCTCATCATCATTACCAGCATCTTTAATGCAGTCAGAAAGTGTGTCACAACCAAGCAAAGGGGAGATCCAGTGACTAGTTTTAGCAGAATTCCATTTTGTGGAATTCTAGCATCAATACCAAACCTGAAATATTGTTACCACTATATAACAAGGGGTGTCAGAATATACCAGTGATGATGATAACCCTGATATTTAAAAAGTGAAATACTGATATCTAGTTAATAACACACAGGATGAACGGCTTGTAAAATCTTCTTGATCTTTTCTGTTTCTAGCTTTGTCATAGAAGGTAGTGATAGTGCATCTTAATGCTGGTTGCCAGGTAAAGTAAAATCATGTTGGAGGGGCTAGATGCTCTATCTGCACCCCCAAAAAATTAGTTTACAGCATGAGAGGTTTTTGTATTCCGTAAAAAAGGCCCTCCAGTATGTGGAAAATGCAACAACATCAACAAACCTGCGACCGGGGACAATCCCACAAACCTTTGCCTTCATCATCCTGCAGGTTTTGCCTCTGCAGAGATTACTCACCCTGAAACATGGATGATAATATAAGTTACTTCCTTTTTTACATGCATTGGTTTTACATTTTATTCCCTCCTGGTTATTTGGTAGGCAGTGTCAAAGAGGTGATAGGGACTCAGGGATCCAGGCTGGGTAATACTGAGTTGCTGAAAAAGAAGGATAGCAGATATGGAGTCATGATGAAGCCACCACTGCATCATTGGCCTACTTCATAGCAAAGGCCACAATGCCCTTTGGACTTACTGCAAGGCAAGGATGAAAAGCATTGACAAAAACAGTATCTCCAAAATACAAACGTTCAAGCATTTTTTTCCTCCATTTTCTTAAGATTTTGTGACATTACTGGATTTGTTTGTAAACAGTAGCTTAAATACTTTTTTTTCCTACAACCTCCTCTTCGCAAGTAACAGAAAATAGAATGAAGCCTCATGTTTTCATCATCCTTATCTCTGTAACTAAGTCTTAGTTGCTTTGTCACTGTCCTCACAATTTTTATAGTTTGATATGGATAACTGTTACAAAAGCCAGACCTTGATTTTCTACCTGTGTGCAGCTAGCATGGATGAATGACCATGAAATGGCTAAGTGCTGTGAAAGGTCAAATTAAGCTCTTTTTTTCTCACTTTTTTTAAATGCCAGGTTTAGAACTGCTTAAAGTAAATTTAAAATGATTTGTCCTTAAAGGTTTTCATAGTTCATCAACACCAAGTCAAATCTGTCTTGGTTGCTCCTCAACGTTACTGAGAATATCTTTTGTATTTTAGGTCTCTGTAATTTTTTTCTTTTTAAAAAATAAAATAGAGACCTAAAATACAATAGAAACAAAAAATGAAAGTTAAAAAATCACAACAAAAGGTAAAAAATAAGATAAAATAATGTAAAAATTACACAAAATACCATCAATTTAAAAATGCCACGATATAAATGTGAGTATTTTAAGACAACACTGAGTTTGCCTTTGATCCCCAGCCACAGAGTCACACAACAAATACTGGTGTTTGTGTGGCATAAATTAATAAATTACGACTGATGAGGACAGGCGTTAAAAGTGTGACTGTGTGTTCTAGTGTGTGATCCTGAATTTGCTTGCTTGATGCTGTGTTGTCTTGGCATGCACACACACAAACACACATGCACGCGCACACACACACACACACACAGGAATGTATCTGCCCAGATTCATGTGTGTTTGCTAAGTACACTCAATGAGTGGTCTATGCCCAATGGGTAAGCCCTGTGTTGCACGGTTCGCAGTAATAGGTTTTGGCAGCTGTGTAATTTCTGTTGATTTATCCCTGACCTTGGAAAACTCCCCTTCTGCAGTGCAGGTGTCATTTATAAGACTTAAACACATAATGCATTTATATAGACATTTACCTATAGATATACTTACACATATCCATATATGCAAACACACAAGGCAAATAATTGTAATAGAATTTATACTGTTTCTTAACGGCAATACATGCACAACTGCCAGCTCACATTTAAGCATCCACCCCCACCACACACGCACACACACACACACACGCATACACACACACAAACATGCATACATACATACAAACATGCACACACTTGGTGTTAATAGGTCTCCATTAAAGGACCAGCCAATGACATTTCCAATTTCACTCAAGTAATGTTGACTGGTTGAATGGGTCACTGGTTAGGTGGGACATCGGCTCTGTGCACAGGAGATCACAGTTTATTATGGGTCTGGTCAACACTATGAATTAATGTCAACATATTTTATGGAACCTTCAAACTATTTAGTACAGCTTTACTGTGTCATTACAGAATTAGTTTTTTAAACACTATTTATCACCATAAAACATCGCACACACAATAAACAATAGCTCTAAATGTTGTAACAATTTAATGGTTTTAAAAGCTTTTCACTGATTTTTCTACTCCCCTGGCTTTTCCATGTCAAATCTCACTGTCCGTCTTTCCACTCATCACACTTTTCTGTCATTGATCTTGTAGAACCATTGTCCCACCTCTTGGCAGCTTAAGCACCATCTAGGTTTGTCAAGGATTTTTCTTCAGTAGTCACAGTCAGAGTAATTGGAAATGGAAACAGCGAGTGTAGTGGCAACACAATATATGACATATTTTTAGACTGCATGCTAAAAAAATACTGATAAATATGGTCACATTTTATTTCAAAAGTCAGTCTGCTGACACTCTACAAGTAATCAGTAGATATTCAGTCGCATGTCAACAATCTGTCAATTAATATTCAACAAAGTGTCTGGTGATTGTCAGTATGCCTGTGGCATGTTAGGACTATCCAAATAAAGTGAAAAACAGTTGAGAACAGTAGAAAGTCTATAACACATTTATCGCTTGGTTTAGGCACAGGCACCAAGAATACTTAGTTAGGATTAGGGAAAGAAAATGTTGGTCAAAGGTGTTTTTCATGTAATGATTGCATGAAAAGCCAAAAACCAAAAACTGTTCTGTTTTGAGTCATTATGATTCTGTTGAACATTATGATCTGACTGATAGTGTCGGGAATTCAATATATTTATATCTTCTGGGAATTTTTTAATACACTGTTCAGGTTGGGATGTCACGTTAAGTGTCAAAACATTACAAATATGCAGTGTATCATTTACAGGAAAAGTTTCCCTATTATATCGCTCGCTGATGTATAAATGTGCAGACCTAATTTTATATGTTTTATGTGCATGAGACGCTTCATATGTTTTACAGCCCTTACGTTTATCAGTAACTTCATAAATGTGACAGATTTCTCTCTCACCAACCTTTATTGCTCTTTTTTATGGCACTGCTCATGTTCCATCATGCAACCCCCATAGGAACACACAGGAGCTGTAAGTGTCCATTGGATTTCAAGTCTTTAGCTGCAATTGTCAAAGATGCTTTCCAGCATTATTTGAATGCTGTTATAACAGTTCGTCTTAGGCGGCAAAAGTGAACCAATTCCCTGTTTCAATACACAAAATCAATCTAATAGTGCCTTCAAGGACATATACTCAGGGTTGTATACATTATTACTTTCTGCATTTCTGTATTTTTGTTAGTTTCTTGTTTTTGCAGAGTGCTTCTGTGTACTGTGTGTTTTGTCAGAGAGGTGATATTTTCTACACTTGCTTGTGTTTTATCATTAATTATGATAAAAGTCTACGTTCAGATATTAATGTTGACTATTTCCTGTGAATCTGACCTAATATTTGTGCTTTATGGTATTAAGTTCAAACAACCAACCTATCAACTAAACACATGTTAACTGAAAGCAAATCAACCTGTGCACCAACACTGTGAATGGACTTACCTTTGTTGCCTGTGCTGGCGAAGTGGCTCAACTAGACAGATCTCTAAATTTACCACAAAATCTACACATTCATTCAACATTAACATTCAACTTAATGCATGCATTGGTAAGAGTCTGAAGCTTTAGGATAGCTTACATTATTAGTTCAACCTATGGGAATGTACTGTTTCCTCAGTTTGTATCCACACATAAAAAAATCCCATCTGTTTGCATCCATTCATGTTTGTGACAGTACATGCAATCCTGCTGCAGGAAAAACATTTGCCTTGAACAAATCCCTACAACTAAAAGAAACAAGTGCAAATTCACAATAGCTGTGACCAGCAGTCTACAACAAACGGTCAATGAGTTATGAAAGGGGGAAAGACTAAAGTGTAGTGACAGACCAAGCCATCACCAATGAAAGTGTGTGTGTGAGTGTGTGTGTGTGTGTGTGTGTGTGTGTGTGTGTGTGTGTGTGTGTG
>JAQLOL010000012.1:12542143-12553472 GCA_029783665.1 Naso thynnoides
TTTTTTTTTTTTTTTTTTTTTTTTTTTTTTTTTGATGATCATTTATTAAACTGAATCTAGAGTGTACCCCCTTACCCCCTCCATTCATCTTAGCCGTGCGTAATTGCGCACAAGCGCAAGCCTGCACGATGATCTGCGGCGCAGTGTGAAACCAAATACACTTTTAACTAAAAAATCTTATCTGGATTATGATGAATGTTTGTAGTCTATGATTCACCTTCACTTACACACATTTACCTCTTACTTCTCATTCAGGGGCCTTCTTGATTCCATACTTTTTGACCCTCATATTTGCCGGCATGCCCCTGTTCTTTCTGGAGACGGCTCTCGGTCAGTACACTTCTATTGGAGGGCTTGGAGTGTGGAAGCTGGCCCCCATGTTCAAAGGTAAAAGATACTTTTACGTCAACATGTCGGCCTCAAACCTTTATTTGTATGTCAGCTGACTGCTTCGTGAAAGCCAGTTTGAAAAGCAGAATTAAGGGCTCTTTGTAATTACATTGAAGAGGGCAAACAGACGTGAACAAAAAGAAAACTTTCAAATATTCTTACATTTGTTATTATGATTGTTTTGTTTTAAAAGAATATTTAAGCAAAATTTAACATCATACCTGTACTCTCCTGTTGTTCCAGGTGTAGGTCTGGCTGCTGCTGTTCTGTCCTTCTGGCTAAATATCTATTATATTGTAATCATATCCTGGGCTATTTACTATCTGTACAACTCCTTCACTGCTGTGAGTATTTCAAATTCATATAAATTTGTTCCCTAATAAAACAATGCAGTAATTAGACCAAAATACATTTTGATAAAAAATAAAGAGAGTTTTCTTGATTCTTTACTGAGAAATCTCCCCACACAATCACACAAGTGCCACTTTAATTCAGAGAAGAGCACAATTTTTTTTAAACATAGTAGCCCTTTTAATTATGTGGCAGGTTTTGTTTGCCAGCACCTTTTATATAAGGGTGCACAGACCTTAACAGGGTATGACATTTATTACTTCCTTTCCCACATAATTAGTGCCTTACACAAGGTATTGATAAATGCATTTGGCGATGAGGCATTCACTCCTCTAAGAAAAGCATGAAATCTCAGTGAGTATCATGGTCTTGGCTGCTCGACAGCCAGAGAGAATGGGACCCGGCGATGGGAGAGTAGTCCAAGTCAAAAGAGCTGTCTGTGTGATTTTTCCCCTTTTTCCCCCTTTAATTTTCAGGACCTGCCATGGCAGAGTTGTGGCAATCCCTGGAACACAGACCACTGCTACACCAACTACAGCATCCAAGACACCCGAAACCTTACCAGTGCGGTGGTGGAGTTCTGGGAGTAAGCTTGACATGCGAGTTTGTTTCAATCACAAGGATTCTGAAAAAATTTAAGCCACACAGAAAGATCATGATCCTTAATTTGCATAAGGAAGATCAGAAAGTCTCATGGCAGTTTGGATGCAAGGATCAAAGGGTTCACCAATTCTTGAATATTTATTTATGTCCAAACAGTTCTAGAAGAGGAAAAATATGCATGTATATTAAAGGAAAGAAAGATTAGTGAAAAAAAATTGGGTGCAGACAGGCATGCATGCAAGCATGACTTCCTTTGACTATGGCGTCATCAAAAAGCTATGGGGTGAGAAAAGAAAAGCAGGGAGAGGGATCTTTGTGAATATCCAGACATGTGTGTGCATATTTGTGTGTGCAACCATGCAACTGTGCTGCATGTATGCGATTAAGGATGCATTTGTGCGTTGTGTTGAGACTACTTAAATTCTTCCCTGCAGACGTAACGTGCACCAGCTGACTGATGGCCTGGAGAAGCCTGGGGAGCTCAGGATCCCACTGGCCATTACACTCGCCATTGCATGGGTGCTTGTCTATTTCTGTATCTGGAAGGGGGTCAGCTGGACTGGCAAAGTGAGTAGAGGGAGAGGACAAATATGGGAATGAAACAAAGGGGGAAAACAAAATCTATTGTTAATCATATTTGCTTCATCTTAAGATAAAGGTCAGAAAATTGGCACCAACACTGACACACTGGATTGTCCAGCTGAGGCAATTACAGAATTTCACTCAGCCTTTTATCAGTTAACTCAAAATTTGTTTGACTCTTGGATGAGCTTTTCATTTTTTTTTAAATTTCTCAAGTTAACACAATAATCTTCTAACTCAGTTTCATCAGTCTTTCTAAAAAATCACATTCCCTGCAGGAACTATTTTTACTTGATTCAAAGCGTGTTAAGTTTCTCAAGCACATAAATGTACTACAAAGGTCTAAACTTTACAGCTGTAGATCTACGCTCTGCCCACTGAACTCAAAACCACAGCACTTGCAATTAAAGTTTTTTAGAATTAAATCAAGTTTTGTTGACCTGTTCATGTATGGTAGATTAATCACTAAAGATTTCGATACATTGCATTGTCAATGACAACATCTCTGCTCCTTCTCCTGTTTAGAGGATTTCATCATGATTGATCTGAAATGTGTTGACTTTTGATGGCATAGTGAGATGAGTTCAGAAGAGGAGGGAAATAGTGCACTGGGAGTGTGCTGAACCCAACCATTCTGGGGTCATCTTGCCTCTAGGGAATGATGGACTGGGTCACTGTGCTGAACTGTGCTCTGGGATGGTGCTGCAGTCTCTTACACTGCTCATCATGAATTGTTCAACCTAGCAGTTTTCATTCCTTCTGCAGTTCTATTTTCATGCAGGAAAAATGTTCCAAGTAAAAAAAATGCCCATTTCAGCAGCTTGAATAACGACTATAAACAATATGCTATTTTATAACGATAAATTTTTGTCCCACAGGTGGTGTACTTCTCAGCCACGTACCCTTACTTTATGCTGTTCATCCTGTTTTGCCGTGGCGTCAGTCTACCAGGTGCTTTTGATGGAATCCTCTTCTATATCACACCAGATTTCAACAAACTTAAGGAGTCAGAGGTATGCTACTCTCTCACCCTGCAAGCCCACATATCAAAACTTCCTTGTGGCCATCAAAATAAAGATAGTTACTGTTTAAAGGCTACAGTGGTACCATTTTAGAAGTCTTTTACTGGACCTGCATCTAGGTGGAGATTGCTGTATTTATTAATGAAAGTGTTTACAGTGCTCAATTTTATTGAAATAGATTCTCAATGAGTGCACATTGTTAATACTAACTAACATTCACTATCACTGTCAATTGCATCAAGGACAGCAAAATGATAGAGAGGATGTTTATTAACAAAAGAAAAACATTAACACCAGTGTATTTTCCAAAAGTTTTCCATTTGAGCAGCAGAGCAGCAAGTTTATGAAGAGTTTAACTCCTGTAATGACTATGTCCAATTGCATTCATTGTGCTGGTGCAGGCTAATTATAAAGGACTCTGAATGCTTTTAAAAGACTGAAGTGCACCAGTTATACTTAGGCTGATGCATCCATGTCCAGAAAAATAAAATCCCACATGATAGTACTGATTCTGTGACAATATTATGCTCGATTCTGTACTGATTTTATTTAAATCACTTAGGTGCTTCAGTAAAGCTGAAGATGAACATAAGAGGAAGATAGATGAGGTGTGGAGACATATCATTAGACAAGTCATCAGACAGATCTAACTAAGTTCAGTCGATGCTCTGTTATGACTTGCACATCAGACGGGATGAAGTGTAGCAAGACACCACTTATAGGTGCTAAAATTTCCCCACAGAAAGTATGTTTCCCGTTTCCTGACAAAAGTTAATGAGACAAAAGATGCATTTGCTCATGTGGCTCAATCACCCTAGTTAGACAAATAACAAAACAGGTCATATAATCAGTCAAATAAAATGAGGGAATTTCTTTGTTAAAAATGTCTAAATGAACATTAACTTAGCATGAGTCATATTTCTGCATCTGGTTATTTGAGCATCTTTTCTGTAATCGTTGTGTGCCAGGTGTGGCTGGATGCTGCCACTCAGATCTTCTTTTCCTACGGGCTGGGATTAGGCTCTTTGATTGCTCTTGGCAGCTACAATACCTTCAATAACAATGTATACAGGTAGGTGATTTTAAAATGTTGATTTCCAGTGTGATTTACCACATAAATCAGATACCAGTTCAGATGATATTTTACTGTGGAGCTCCGGTCACTCACGCATCTTATTTCAAAGGAAACTGTGCAGATGTCTCTCACTGGGATTATTTTTGGTTTCCTGGCAACATAGTGTCTGCTTTACCTTCTATTTTTGGGACTATTTGAGCCTCCAGCTGTGTTAGTCTTTTCATTATTTTGGCTCCTTTTTCATTCACAGGCATGGACGTTTGGTTTTCCTCTGTCGCACTGTCAGATAACAGTTGTCTGTAGCCCATATGTACATCTTTTAGCTTTTAACTTTGTGAAACTGCAGGAGCTCACTGCCATTTTAAACTAAGGGGTCAATACAAATGTATTCAGCAGCTGTGCTGCTTGCAGGATGCAAAATGGTTTTTCACCATCCCATCCCCCTCTGTGCCTCTCGACAATGTGGGACGGGTTGATAAGGAATTGATATAGGCGTGACAATGGCTGCCTTGTGCTTTGTCTCTCCCGTGCAGAGATTCTGTCATTGTCTGCTGCATCAACTCCTTCACCAGCATGTTCGCTGGCTTTGTCATCTTCTCCATCGTGGGATTCATGTCCAATGTAACAAAGAGACCCATCGCTGATGTGGCAGCCTCAGGTAATTGCAATCAATGTTGGAACTCGATAGTGACAATAGGCATAGTAGAAAGATTCCTGTGACTGTGCAAAATTTAGCCCTTGAAATTGCTAGATGTTATTCTCTCATTCGGACAGGGGATCTTTTAGCTTGTCAGTTTTTATTTCTCAGTTTATTGGAAAGAAAAATTGCTCAGTGATTTTGCCAAACTCTTTGTCCTTTGTAAACACTCAAGTTTGACATTCAGGACTCACAAATTTTTTTTTCAAGGACACTTTGGATTTTAGACATTCTTGCGCTCTCCAGTATTACAGTTTCTTTCATTACAGCTGGGTATATGTGCAAAAAATGGCAAACTACTCATTTTTGAATACACTTTATCTGCAGTAGTTGTGCAGCTCATGTTGCATTGTAAGCACACATCCCCATGTTTATAACTGTCCTAAATCAGGACCTGGTCTGGCTTTTCTGGCCTACCCTGAGGCCGTCACCCAGCTGCCCATCTCTCCTCTGTGGGCCATACTCTTTTTCTCCATGCTGCTAATGCTGGGAATCGACAGCCAGGTAAAAACAACCCAATGGTTTTCAGACCATAATCATTTTGCAAATAACAGTTAAAAAAAGAATACATTCATATAAATGTTCATATTTAACAATAGGAATCTATTGTTTCAGGGTGTAAATCTTCACAATGTGTCAGTCATGTGAACAAGTCACTATGATGTAACGTAATTAGTCTTTAAAGTCACTGATAAACCTTAGAAATAGGCCTTTTTTTTTGGTATCAATGTGTTATGTAACATGGTTCTAATGTGACTCTGCCGTCTCTTCAGTTCTGCACTGTGGAAGGCTTCATCACCGCACTCGTTGATGAGTTCCCTCATCTTCTCAGAAAACGCAGAGAGATCTTTATTGCAGTCGTTTGCCTTATTTCTTACATCATTGGACTGTCCAACATCACACAGGTAAACACACACAAAAAACCTCAACTGAATGACAGGGTTAATATCCGTTCGCATATTTGGGTCAATATTAAAGCGATATTTCTCAGTTTAAGCAAATAACAGCACAGCATTACCTCAGTGGGGGTTGCTTTATATTCCAACGTTTTCTACTGACTTTTAAACATCCCACAAGACCACAGCAGTGTGACCTTAGCAGCTGACCCTGAAACCTGCAACACTGTTAACTCAGCCAGGTTGTTAACTCACTCTAGTATAGTGGCCCTGGGATGAAATGCAAAGGTCATGGAGTCAGACTCCCTTTGAGACCACTGTTCAGGTCATTTATCATCATGTTTCAACACCATGAAACAAGTTCACAGATGGGATTTCTTTGCATTTACTTACTCACTAAAGGATCGTAACATGGTCAGTGGGTTTGTCTATCTAACACAGAGCACAAAGTTTCACATCTTCAGCATAGATGCCTTATGCAGTGTTTATATTATTAGTGCAACTACTAACAATTTGGGGGACCACCCAAACTAACTACCACTAGGCCAAATTTTACCCCGAATCATGATATCTCAAACAGCTGTATTTAAATTAAATTTGTTGTGTATTTTTTAGGGATGCACCGATCCGATATTCGGATCGGATATCGGCTCCGATCTTTTCTTTGTCTTTTTTTTCTTTTAATTAATATCATACACAGCAACACAGCGATTCAGTTTGCTTCAATTCTATGTCTGCAGCACCGGTTACGGTCCTCAGGCACACACGCACAGCACACACACAGCACGCAGTGACTAATGCAAACAGAGCAACATGGAGCAGGCACCGGACCAGCCAAGTCTGACATTTGGAAACATTTCAGGGTTGATATGCCGACAAGTCCGACTGCTACGTGCAATATATAATATTTTTCTTAACAAGGCTAATGTCAAGCCTGATGCTTTTACTCACAGGGCAAGGTATACAGTCCATTCATTCAACAGTAGTATCAGATCGGTATTGGATATCGGCAGATACGCTCAGCCCAGGTATCGGTATCGGATTGGATCGGAAAAAACTGGATCGGTGCATCTCTAGTATTTTTATGGTTCACAGAGAATGAATCTTTAGGCTGTTTCTCGGCATTCTGCCATTTCTTCCAGTACCACCATCAGGCCCCAGTTTACATTTAACTGAAGAGAAGAATTGTAGTCTGAGGAGTAGATATTATAAATAATATAATGATATGAAATAGAATATAAATTATATTACTAATCACACTCACGCCCCTCAAAAAATTAACTACCAAAAGCTTTCCTCTAGCTTGCCCTTGAGATTGATATGCCTCTTTTGCAATGGAATGAAATATCTGTTTTTTGAGTTTTAATGTGTTGTGATTTGTATGAAAGAGCTTAACGTTCCAGAATGAAACTTAAGCCACTGTAACTGATCATTTTACTATGAATATGGTGTTTACCTATCTCATTGGTTTGGGTTATTTCGTATTAAAATACAAATGAGATATTTCTTTAATTATTTCTTAATTTTTTTTTCTTCTTTAGTTATTTTGGTCTACTGTCATCTCCCAGCATTTGATGACATGGTAACTGAGCCATATTTCAAAATCAATGGCAATCAAATCCATTTTTTTGTTTGTTTGTTTGGGACTATAGCAGCTTTTAAAAGAGATGTTTAATGTTTTTTTCTTTCAAGTCCATCAAAATGAAAACACAACGAACAACTGTTCACCACTATTTTCCGGCAAGATTTTTGGCTGTCTTGCCTTCAAATCGTAAAAGTATTTTTTTTAATCCATTTTTTGAAATACCACCAAGTTACCACTGACTGCACAAAGTACATTATAATTTTGCTGAATTTCAATTAAAGTAAAACATGGAAAAACAACAAGGGAAGCAGCGAAAAGGCAGCAAAAAGCCTCTATGTCTGCTTACTTTTGAGCTAAAAATGAAGCACAAATGACAGAATCACTGCAGGCCAAGGTCATGTTTGCTAATGACACTCAAAGACCCTACATTGTCCTTCTACTACTGCCAAATTGGATTTCCATCATGCCACATGCATAGCCTGTTAGAATGGGACAGTAACCCTAATCACTGCTCCTGGCAGGATGAAATATGCCCAGCTTCACTGGGTAGGAGTTGACGAACTATAGGTCGATTCTTTTAGCTGGTCTCCCTAATGACGTGATTTGGGACAGACATGAAATGTTCATAGGAGATGCTTGATCTGAGCTGGCCATATCTGTACTGCACATACACAGTTTCCGCAAAGATGTCTTAGCACCAGTTCTGTCCTCACCAATGAGACACCACCAGCCACAGCCACTGGTGCTCTCGCCCTTGACTTTATTACACTTGACCGATTTAGCACTGTCCTGCACTTCCGATATTACAATTGCTTCTTCACTGTTCTTATCATATTCTTTTCTATTCTTCCTCTCTCCTTTTCCAGGGTGGACTGTACGTGTTTAAGCTATTCGACTACTACTCAGCCAGCGGAATGTGCCTGCTCTTCCTAGTCTTTTTTGAATGCATCTCAATTTCTTGGTTTTATGGTGAGCAACACAGATAGTTTATCCATTTTAAAAAAGGATGTCCTTTGTTGCAGACTTATTGAAAACTAAAATCTCAAGATCTTAAATCTAAGGTACAGATTAGTCATATCACAGTTAATGAATCATGGAACCCATACGAATTGAACACAATAACCAAAACTGTATTCAGTATGTTTTATCATTGCTTCCAGGTGTGAACAAATTCTATGACAACATTGAGGAGATGATCGGCTACAGGCCCTGTTTGTGGTGGAAGGCATGCTGGGTGGTTTTCACTCCGCTCATTGTGGCTGTAAGTGTTATCTGCTGCTGACATGTAGGATTTAACCTACAATGTTCCAGACACCAAGAGGCAAAATAAAACCCCAACAAGGACTATGTTTGGAATTATGAGGTCTACCAAATACAAAAATATGCAGTTTTATTATGTCAATTCAGCTTTTACTATCATTTATTAAATTACTTTTACTTAAACTAATAATTAACTTAAATAACTGTGAGTTCTTAATACTTTTACAGCATTACCACCTTCATGTGTTTTACAAATTGTGCCTGTCGTAGCAAAGACCAAAAGCTTATCCTTAGTACTTCTTTATATATAAAGCCTAAAATTTGAAAATTATTAGTTAAATGCCAAAACAACTGGAGCCAAACAAGCACATCATTTTTATTTGAGAAAAATGTCACTTTGCTTAAAAGTTGTGCAGCTGTGCAGCAATAATTGCAATGATGAAGGTCTTAAAGGTCTGTAATTTTTTTGTTGTTGGTGTCCAGGGAGTGTTCTTGTTCAGCGCAGTGCAGATGGTTCCCCTCACCATGGGTGACTATGTGTTCCCAGCCTGGGGCCAGGGGGTTGGCTGGTGCATGGCCCTCTCCTCCATGACCCTCATCCCTGGCTACATGGGTTACATGTTCCTCACACTCAAAGGCACATACAAAGATGTTATATCATGAAGGATTCCTTCTAATGGTTGGTGGAGTTTATTCAAAAGGTGAATCATTTATTTTCACAATAATTTGACCAAATGTTTGACTCTTTGTTAATGGGTTTCATAGATCCTTATAAGATTCAGGTAACTCCTGATGAGCTGATGAAGAACTGGTGTGCAGTGTGCCAGGGGTAGAGACAACTCTGCTGCTGTGATCTCATGATGAGCCCTTGAGTTACATACACAAACACACAGCAGAGGGACAAAAGGGAAACACAAGGGAATAGGGAACACTGGACACACTAGGGAAGGAGGGAGGAGGCCTTCCGATCCCCAACAACTGTATGCGCATCTGAGTATTTCCCAAATCTATTAGCTGGTTTAAATTTTAGTCTGCAGTCAGCATCAAGGCTTTGTGTTGAAAGTTTCAAGTGGGTTACTTGGTTTGCAAGAGTTTTGGCCGAAACATAGTATTATGTACAATATGACAGACAAACCCCACACTGGGAACACAGTCATGTTTTAAAAGGTGCAGATGTTTTTGGGAGGAGAAAGGATTTTACAGAGATCAGTTTTAGCCTGGAGATAAGCCTTACTGAACATTTGAGGTCACCTTGTAGATTTTTTTTTTTAAAGCAGCAGTCAGGTTCAAATATTTTCCAGGATCCAGGATTTATGCATTTATAACTGATATATATGATGGCTTGCAATTTAAGTTGTACCTGAAACATAATTAAGATGCACACGAACCCTCACACTTGTGGTAAAATGCTCAGCTTAGCCCAACATGACTGAGCTCTGTGCATTAAAGCTCTACTGTATTCAGTGCTTTTGTAATGAGCAAATACACGGGCATGCTGGGAAAAGACATGAAACAACCATGACGGTGAGAAGAGCGATAAAAGGATTAGTAAAAGAGAGTTTCTAATTAGTTCTGTTGTACCATTTTAGATGCTTTTTTGGTGCAGCAGCCACTGAGTTCTCAGTCAATTACATTTATTTGTATGCAGCAGAATGATACTTTGCATTTTCATTGATCTGATGATCCTAATCAATGGCAGATAATACCATTTTCCGGCACGCTATTTACATTAAGAGCTTTTGATTTGCAGTCATTCACCATGCACTGAATAATAACCTTACATCTATACGGTCTCTAGTGACAGATATAGCTTTTAAGCCACCACTGACAGAATAAATGGGCCATAATTGCAGGCAGTGCAACAGAGGCTGCCAGAGACGATGTGCAGGTGTCAGATCCTGTGGTACCAGCTGATGGCTGATTGTCTAATTGTAGCAATCAGCCAGTTGATTAGCGCTCTGCACCCAGGCGGACGCTTAGTTTAAAAAACACTCCATATAAATGGTTATCATGCTGCTTAGCCTGGGTCCAGCACAGCTCATAGTTCAGAGCGTTTGAGAGATTTACCAAGTTTGGAATGTAAATTTGGCCCATAAAGCATCTGTTTGTGTCATAAATATCGGCTTGTGTGTTCCCATTCAGCCATATTTCAGGCTGTAATAATTGAGATAACTATATATCAAATGTAAGAATGGATATACATGAATGTCTTTTCACAGTCTATCATGAAGAATGTTTGTACTCAAAGTCTGAGGCTCTGCATTCATCAAGCTCACAGCTGTGTAGCTGCCGTGTTTTGTTATAGCTCAGGGGTTTGATCAGCTGTTTCGTCCCTCTTGATTGTATATGACACTGTCGCACTGTCATTTCAACACCATCTGTGCATTTTTCAGCTTTGCAATATCACTGAAATTACTTCTCCCTTTCAGCGTCTGCGGATGATGATCAAGCCTTTGGTGCTGGTGAAGGCTCAGGAAAACGGCCCAGAGCAGCAGACAGAAAATCAGAGTCAGAACCCTGCCAACGAGGAAGCTTACATCTAGAAACTTCTGTCTCGCTGCGTCGACAGCCAGACTGGCGATTTACACAGATGAAACGTAATCAAGGTTGGGAACGACCACCAGACTTCCATGTCTGCTTTTATTCACCTACCTCCTGGTGACACGTGAGACCAACCTGATTACACAGTTATTTTTAGGGGTTTTTCTGTTTGTTTATTTGTATTATACAGAGATATAAAACTTATGAAGAAAAACAAAACTACCCAGCAAATTGTTGTGATATTATGAATTTCATTATGCAAAAAAGTTAGTCTTTTTAGAAAAGGATATGTGACTTAGAGAATTACTGTATATTGAATATATAATT
>JAQLOL010000012.1:12588963-12599293 GCA_029783665.1 Naso thynnoides
TCCCATTGACTACCAGTGTTTGAGCTAAGCTAATTAGCAGTGGGTGAGCTCTGCCCGTCTCTTCCTTGTTACTGCACCAGACTTACACAAGAGACGTGCTCCAGCTGGCGTTTGATTCCAAATCAAGTTACTCTGGTAAGGATTGCTTTATGTTGTTAATATGGACTTAAAAACTGTTGAAAAATGCAAAAATAATAGAATTTTTAAACATGTAATTATTTGCAAATTAAAACAAAATCAATCGTCTGCCAGCCCTAATTTGCACACAAGTTTCTTATTAGGGGCCAATGTGTGACTTGCTGCTGCATGTTCTTGTTGCAGATATGACGCAGCTCCAAAGGTTTATTAAAGATCAGTCTCTGAGAAAGAAACTCTACAAACCTCCAAAATGTCAGACACTGCAGTATCATCACTCACAGTGAAAGGGCTTCTTTCTCCAGAGTCTCCCTTTGTCTTTTTTGTTGCCATCCTCCGGGGCCTCGAGCACAGCGGTGATGCTGTGATGTGATACGCAATTATTTAAAGCAGCTTGTAAAAATCTTAACTTTTAACTCAGCTGATGGGGAAACAAAGTCATGTTTCTTTCCAAAGCCAGCAATCAAACTGGATTTTTGCAGGACTGAAGTTATTCTTGTTAATGTGAAGGGAGTGCCGACAACGGTTAACCATGTTGCCAAATCACGGTGGTTGCCTGCCACCATGTTTAAACATCTCAAAGTTAATATCAAGCAGACCTCCATTTAACATAAGGCCCAGCAGAGAGAGAAAACAGACTGACACCACCACTGCTTTCCAATCCCCTGTACCCCTGCTCCCATACCCACACATGCCCTCAATTACCCTATGAGCACCACATGTGCAACATCATTAATAAGATCCACTAATAATGGTGGCGAGCTCCATTGGCCGTGAGTGAGATTTGACTAATTACAGTAATTGTATTGGAGTCATGCTCATTAAATATGAAAATTGTGTTCTGTGAAATGAATGGGGATTCATGATCACTCTTGTACAGGACGGGCAAGAAATAAATTAGAGAACAGTTTCTCGTTGTGCAATTAACTCCAGCACACGCAGCTACTTGCCACACCCCGCGGTCTGCTGATGTGATGTGTGTGTGTGTGTGTGTGTGTGTGTGTGTGTGGGTGTGTGTGGGTGTGGGTGTGTGTGTGTGTGGGTGTGTGTGTGCGTGTGTGTGTGTGTGTATGTGTATGTGTATGTGTATGCATGTGTGTGAGGCTTTTGTCTGTGTCCAGAGCAGTGCATTATTCTTCATTAGAAACAGATGAGTGAGTCTGTCTATTCCAGGACTGCCCCTGGGTTCAAGTCAATCCACCACCCAGACACCCACACACAGACACACATACACTTAATGCACGTGTACACACACATGCACACATGCACACTTTCACATTATACACAGTGTCTGTCTTAGACGAGAACTGAGTCAGATGCTCAGTAGAAATTTGCATTTTTGAGTTGTATCAAAGCCAGCATAGCAAATTCATCTTTGTAGAAGAATACAGACAGACAGAATATATAAGTTAACCTTTTACATCCTGTTTTGTTTTTGATCATATTTTAGGTTCAACTTTAACATCCTCATCACATTTGGTCTGTTACTGTGTCTCCACAAATCATCTCAAATTAAAATATCCCTCTGGCAAAAAAAAAAAAGAAAAAAAAAAGAAAAAATTTCATCGTGTGCACGTTTGCTTAATTTTAGGCACATTTATTTAGTTTTAAGCACATTTACAATTCAGAATATCACACACACACACACACACACATATATATATATATATATATACACACATATCACTTATTTTGGAGCTTATGCGATGAAATACCTTAAGTCAGCCAGTTCTCATTTAGACCAGGGTTTTTCTGAGGTGTAACTGGAGGAATATAAATTAAATTTTAGGTTGGACAGACTTGTATGATGAGCCTCCTTGCTATCTAGGATTTGACTGAATATTGCCCCATCCCCAGTGGCGGCTGTTTGCTGGGATGGAATTATTCAATATGCTAACACCTTACTATTTCTGCTTACTCAGAATGGATTAAGCATTTGGTTTGTTTCACATTTTTGCCAACACTGAGAAATTTTTCATCTGTAAAAATTTAATTTCCAACTCATCAATGTTCAGCATAATATCTCACACCAAGATAAGACACTGCATGAGTCTACAAATCTTCAATATATTTATATTATTGGTAAAATTATTCATACAATTAGGGATAAAAAGGTAAATATGATATGTGCCTGTTTACTTTGGCAGAAAAGGACACAATCAGTTGACAGTATGCCCAGCTGTGTTCATTAAGTCTGTCGTGTAAAGTAGAACTCCTCCATGTAAATGACAAGAGGTGGATTTGCCTCCGCTTCATTGTTAAATTAGCACTACTGTAGAAAGAAAGACAGACAAAGAGGCAGAGAGACTGTATGGAGAGCGCAGCTTACATAAGTCCTTCACCTCACATGCCTGACTATGTGACTGCAAAATGCCCAAGAGACTGAGGGACAGAGGAAGGCAGCAAGAGGAGGTGGGGGAAGCGAAGTAAATTGAAGAAAATTAAGTGGAAGAGGGGAGAGAAGAGGGATTTGAGAGAGAGAGATGGGGTGAGGGAGAGGGAGAGCGAGTTAGAGAGGGAGGCTGATGAGAGGTTTATAAAAAGGAAAGTGAAGATGATACTGAGGGCATATGGAGTGGGCCTCTGTCATTCTAGTTAATGCCAGTCGCCTCGCCTCGATGACAGCAAAAAGACTGCCACTGAAGAGGGCTCTGATATGCAGCCTGACAAAGGCACTTATCAGATGCAGCACAGCTTGAAAAATGCTGACATGCTGACAAAATGTTAAACTCAAGACAACTGGGAGGCAGATTGATGACCATATTCAAATTGTCTGGCTGATGCAATACATCAGATAATATGTTTTGTAATATTTTTTTTTTTAAAACAGTTTTTGGAACTGCTGCATTCATCGAACATTTCAGTTTAAAAAAATCTGTTTTAATGATGTAACGAAATTTGGTGTCTTAAAAGGTTCACATTTCTCTTTATGTTGTGAAATGGTTTCATGTTGAAGACAAATGTGTCATCGAAATAACATGACAAAGTGCTTAGATTACATGTTAATATGGTTCTGTTTTTGAAGATATTTGGTTCATGCAGCACAGCTACACAGATGCTGTTATAATCCAAATCACTGGAGCTAGTTAGGATTAAGTGACTTGCTCAAGGACACTTCAGAAGGACAGAATTTTTTTTTTTTTTTTCAAATTCCTCTGATTGAAAGATGAGCTCCCTACCAACCAATCCTCTCAAGTGATGGTAGATAATAAAGTACGTTTACTCAAATCCTGCACTCAAATACAATTTTGAGGAATCTGTACTTTATTTGAGCATTTCCATTCCATGTCACTTTATTCTAGGGGAAAATGCTTTATTTTTTACACTTTAAAATTATTTGACAGCTATGATAACTAGTTACTTCAATAATTACAGTTTTTTCACACAAAACATAAATTCATAATAAAGATGATCAAGGCTTGCAGCCCTGTATAGTTTTAAAAAAGTACCTCCAGAAGAATGCTGTTTAATTGTACAAGTATTAATGATCTAATAATATAATATACAAAACAGTGTCACAGTCACAGAGACCATTTTTCTGCACTGAATGCATATTCTCAGTGTTGCTCACATATTTTACTTTGAGTACCATTGTCAATGCAGCACTTGTTATGCAGTTCACATTGGAGTATTGGGGATCTCTTACTACTTCCTCCATCTCTGATCCTCTCTGCTGCTGTCAAGTGAATCAACCTGACATGTATGATTTATTCTGTTTTGATAAAATTCTCAGAAGTATTGCATGAAAATGTCCTACACAAAGTGACAGAATTGTACAGGTAGGAAGTAGCGACAGAATAAGTAGTAAGGAGGAGTCAGGAATTGGCAAGAGAAAAGAGTGAAGAGAGAAAGAACTAGAGGGGAGAAAACATGAGGAGGAGTGAAGGATGGAGAAAGGATGGGAACTGTGGGAATGAGCAGTCATAGGATAGAAGAAATTAAGGTAAATTCCACTTCCTGCAGCATATTTTGTAAAATAAAGTAGAAAAAACACACACTCCATAGAATTCTCAGCAGCCTGAAGCTGTTTTACTTAAGTTCTGTAGTAATATCTTTCTGTTTATGGGTTTGTTTGCAGAGGCAGAACAGGAGAGTTATTCCCACATGTTAAGGGAGATAAGCCAGTAGATCTGATCAACAGGTGCAATTGAGGGTGGCGATTGTCTGACAGGTCTGAGGTTCACAATGGCTTTACTGAGGGTTATGATGTAAGGTATGATTCATATGATTTGTTTTGTGAGCTTATTATTGTCTCATGTATTACCATGTACAGTAAGTGATGATTGCTACATTGCCAGGTCTCTTCTCTGGAATAATTCAGCAGGTACAGATGTGGCCAGCAGAAGTCACTGTTGGTCTACAAAACGCAGACATGGTTGCCTAACAATTGAAGAGTTGCTATGGTAAGAAACTATGAAAGAAAAATGTCAGTATTGATACAATGCATTTTTGAGGTCAACGAGGGACATATCGGTTTTGGCAAATAATTTATGGAAATCAATAACAGAAGTTAAGTCATTGACCAGTGACTGACTTTAATTAAGAGCATCTGGCCTAATTTGAAACCTATAATCACTCCACACATGCACTGAAACTGGCTGGTTTGTTTTTTTATTGACTATTACAGGCTCCCATAATACAAACTGTATTTAGTGAAACTGGGAATAACCCTACACTCATTCACACACAGATTAGAATACACAGATACTCACACACACACACACAAAAAGACACAAACCAAATAACATTTCTTACATTCAGCTGCACAGCAGGAATGGAAAAAAAAAAACTTCACCAATACTGTACAGCACAGTCTGTCAGTTTAAATCTTTGTTTATGTACAATTTGAATCATGGTGACCACATGTTATACAGATTTTGTATGAATAATAGAATATAAATATTGATCAACCCATATTAAATCCCTGCTGGCTTGTTTATCCCACAGCTACCCTGCTATTCTTTCTCTCCTCACTGGTACAAATACTTCTTAATCTTCCTGTTTTTATGAAAACTTTGGTGCAACTCAGTTTGTGGCTGCATAGCAGCTCTTCTCAGCTACCTAAATAGTATTTGTTGAAAGAGTGGATTTTCCCACAGGGACCAGGAGTTCAGGATCTTGAGGTCACATGTGTCACAAAATACTGTTTCTTTCTTCACCGTTTTTTGTTGTTGTTGTTGTTGTTGTTGTTTTTTATCTAGGTCACCATTTCCTCCTTGTCTTATCCTCTCCTCAATCCACACAGACACACTCTCATGCTCCCTTTCTATAACCCTGCCTTCCCCTTTTCATTTCATCCTCCTTTCCTCCCTCTCGCTCTACCCTCCCTGCTTCCCTTCCTTCCTCTCTTTCTTTCTTTTCATCACCTCTTCACCTCTTGACTGTTCCTGTAGGGGACAGCAAGAATGGCAGTAACACTGATCTGCTGATTTTGTTATT
Source organism: Naso thynnoides (assembly GCA_029783665.1). Taxonomy (NCBI): domain Eukaryota; kingdom Metazoa; phylum Chordata; class Actinopteri; order Acanthuriformes; family Acanthuridae; genus Naso; species Naso thynnoides. The sequence goes on from JAQLOL010000012.1 coordinate 12,594,538, forward strand.
GCATTCGCACACTAATGTTTTAAATCTGCGGCAGATTCATACAGCAGCTGCAGCTGCTTTGCTGGTGACATGTTGCTTTCCCAGCATGGCTCGTGTGGAGGTGTTATGCTGAATAATTTCGACTTTCGAATTTCGAAGAAGTAAAACATTGCCCAAACAGTTCCTGAGTAAATGTTGTTTCCAGCCAAAATAGATAAAAAACAAAAACAAAAAGAAAACCTTGTATTGAATCAACATCACTGAGCAGGTGTTCACTAAATATTTTCAGCTATTGTTCCTTGACTAGATGTGAAGTTATCCATTGAAATTATGAAATGATAAAACACAATGCGTAGCCTAAAAGAAAGCAGATGAAAACATTAAAAGTTGAACAGTATGAAAAGCTCAGAGGAGCAATACCTCAACTCCACACTGATTGGTTTTCTTTCCATAAACCTTAACCCAAACCCTTTGTAGGATTAGAAAAAACAAACCCAAGGAAATGCCTTTTTTGGTGATGGATACAATGTCACTACAGGGTGTGAAGCAAGTTTTGTGAGAAAGTTTCTTATGAATGCTTGCATTAATGCATGCGCAATATGTCACACAGCTGCTACCAATATGTAATATGGTGCCAATTCTGTGAGTTAGTTCGTTTTATAGTAACTCCCTGCAACACACAGCCATATGGTTTGTCTGAAATCTGCTGCAGAAGTTTAGTTTACCAACGCACTTTACAAGTTTTAGTTTACCAAACACTGTTTTCCCGATTTGATTAAAAAGAGACAGAATAAAACAAAATAATAGAAAACAACTTACACAAATTAGTGCAAGGGCACCATCACTGCATACATACACGTATAAGAATAATTACCATCAGGGCTCATTGGTTTCATCACTGCAATATAAAGACTTTATTGCCCATTACTAGGAACAATCAGGTCATGTGAGCATCTTGACAGCATTTGCACCATATTTACAACTGGTCTAATTCAACAATCTTTGGAAAATATGATGTTCAATGGACTCGCTTTTCCCCCTTTTAAATGGCGTTTAAAATGCTACCACATCTAGAATAAAAAATACTTTCTTAAAAAACTTGTTATGACTTCCCCTAAAGTTCCCTTTGTTTGACAGACTTTTAACACATTTGTCATTGTCAGACAAAGCTTTGCAAAACCATTTGTTTTCCTCAGATAATGAACAAATTAAGCCTGCCCTTAAACCAACAGGCTAAAACAGAATTAGGAAAAACCACAGCCAATCTTAGCTTCCTCACAGAGTGACCTTCTGAGCAGCATTATATCCAGCACACAGTCGCACTCCCAAGAGGGGAAAGTCTGTTGAACCCATCCAGCTGCAAGAAAATTTATGACAGGTTTTGGCTAAACTTTAAATTTTCAGACATTTACCTCATCATTATTACATGTGAAAATATTTTCTGTAGGCTATGTACAGCTCGTGCAACAAAAGAGGCTACTTGAGTTTTTTAAGCGCATGCTGTCATCAGGTCATGCACTTCAAAACATACTTTGGCCAAGAGGCCATTTCGCAATGGGTCAAAGCCCAGAGGAGTCACAGATGAATCTCAGACTAATTCTCAGAATTAGCACTTTGGCAGGACCACCTGTGCTGATGTTATCAAACATGCTTGATATTTTGTCAGTTAATTTGAAACCCAGCATCTTTAAGAGTATGTGTTGTCCCAACAGTAAATAAGAAATCACAGATGGTAAATGTCATATCAGTTCATGTTGAGTTCATGTTGACAGATAACACTGAACATTATCATCCCTTGACAAATGAGGGCGTCCATATTGTTTGAGGAGCAATCTGAGGCATTAAATTTCTTGAAAGCTGTAGAGAGACATTTAAGACACTTTGGTTTCAAGCAAATAACAATGGACATTGCATGAAAAAGGTCTTACAATCCAGTTAAAGGACTTTACAATAAATGTTGGCTACAATTATAAAAGGCATTATGGAAAAGCTAAAAGCTGAAAAGCTAAGCTCAAAAGAGATTGTAAACAAAAGTCTGTGCATGATATCAACTGTATGTTTATTCAAAAAGAAAAAAAAGTAGGCAATAAAATGTACAAGTTTCTGAATCAATGGCTGGTGTAATAAAACAAGTGGCAATAAAATGCTGCAACAAGGCAATTTACAACCCTTATCTGTACAACCTTTCATTTTTTCCACTTTGAGACACTGCTAATTTTATTTCCCTGCTCTGAAGATCGGCAGCATATATTGTAGATAAAACAGTCATCTTTATGTTCTGTCTAAACTAAAGCACTGGTGAAAAGGTTGTAGCCCTGTCACAGAAAAAAAAAAAAAGAGGCGAACATTTCTGCTAAAACACAGGTGCATTAAATTGATATGTTTCATATTCATCCTATCAACATTCATACAACATGTATATTAGTGACATCCTCCCAATCACCCCCCTTCAGGTTTCTCCATTGTCGCCCATGTAAGCATTGAGGTCATCCAGAAAAACCATGGAATCCCCACATGAAGTCCCCTCCAGGAACCCACCCAAGAACTCAAGAAGGCTGGGTATTCCAAGCTGCTGTTGGGTGCATAAGTACAAACAACAGTCAGAGCCTTCACCCAGCAACTCGCAGCCATATGGAATGACCCTCCAGCAGGCACTGAGGTGGTTTGCAGACAAGTGTGAAGCAGTCGGGATGAGGGTCAGCACCTCCAAGTCCGAGGCCCTGGTTCTTTGCTGGAAAATGGCGGATTTCCCTCTCCGCATAGGAGATGAGCTCCTGCTGCAAGCAAGGGAGTTTAAGTTATCTTGGAGTCCTGTTCATGAGTAATGGAAAGCAGGAGCAGGAGGTGGACAGACAGCTTGGTGCAGCATCAGCAGTAATGCACGCACTGCACCAGACCGTCATGGTGAGAAAGGAGCTGAGCCAGAAGGCAAACCTCTCGATTTACTAGTCCATCTTTGTTCCAACTCTCCTTATGGTCACAAGCTGTGGGTCATGACTGGAAGGATGAGATCACAGATACGAGCAGCTGAAATGTGTTCTCTCCATAGCATGGCTGGGCTCAAACTTAGAGATAGGTTGAGGAGCTTGGACATCCAGAGAGAGCTCAGAGTAGAGCCACTGCTTTTTTGCATCGAAACGAGCCAGTTGTGGTGGTTCAGGCATCTGGTAAGGATGCCTCCTCGACGCCTCCTTTTGCAGGTTTTTTGGGCACATCGAACTGAGAAGAGACCCCAGGGCAGACCGAGAACTCACTAGTGGGATTATATATCTTATCTAGCCTGGGAACAACTTGGGATCCCCCGGGAGGAGCTGAAGAGTGTTGCCTGAGTAAAGGGTGTCTTGAGTTCCCAACTGAGCTTGCTGTCACTGTGACATGACCTTGGATAAGCAGAAGACAATGGATAGATTGATGGATGGATTTTATAGGAAAAATGGGGGAATTGTGTCAGTGTCAAAGCTGCAAAGCAGGAGATCCCTTGCTGAGCCACATTTCACCTCTGCTTCAGCCAGGTAGACTGGACTCAGAAGCCAGGACTATCTGACACACTCAGCAGAGGACAGTCACCTCCAGTTCATGAATTACTGACTATGGCATAATTTCACTTATACCATGTTTACTTGCCGAAGTAAAAATTAAGATAAGCCAGAAAGCTGTTGTGCCAGCAAGATGCAAAGTCAATGACGCCATTGTGTGAAACTGGAAAAACATTTAAAACCATTTGATAATACGTATAACTACAAATAATAGACTAGCAGCTAGCTATCCAATCATGTTATAGTACCACAATCAGTATTAATATTTTCACAAACAAATGACTGTCCATGTGCACTGTCCTCTAAAACCCAAAGCAGCAAGTCTATAGCAAATGAGATGTGAGATGATCACTTGTCTGATGCAAAGTAAGGGGCACTGTACTTCTTACTGCTTGTGTTACAGTCATCATCCTGTGGTGTTCAGAAGATGAGAGACTGAAAATGTTCACTGTAGTAAAGGATATATTCTGTATTCCTTTAATTTATTTCTAATGCCAAAGTGACTGGATGCAGATACAGGCTTAGCCAGCATGGTAGTTGGACTAGAATTACTCAGTTGGTGTTCTTTCAGAAAATAAGGGACACCCTACAGCCAATCAGGATGGAGTAATCATCCACACTACGTTATAAGTCGCCCTAAGACTGGCCGGAGAGATATTTCTCTGAAGAGATGTCTCTTCAGGTGAGGTGTGAAGTAAGATAATATGCAAATGCACCCTGAAACCAGCTCAGCAACCCATCTTCCCTCATGCCTTTACATTAGCCTTGCTGAGTGAATCTGTTGAGACACATTCAGCTCTGCTGGAGTCCCTCACAGCGGTGTGTTTTCAGAAGACAACTGCCACAACTCACAATCTGGAGGCTAGGTTGAGTTTCATTAAACTAGCCTGTGCGTTGTGATTGGAGAAATTTCTAATGTTACCATGGTCCCTTGTTACTGCTGTGGCTGTCCCTCCCTTACTAATACACCACACAGCTCCTAACATCACTTTACTCAGGGACAGGATTTCCATTGAATGGAATAGATGCAATAAAGTATAAATGTTTCTTTTATTATTATTATTATTATTATTATTATTATTATTATTATTATTATTATTATTATTCGATTTATATATGTATGTATTTATTTATTATAAAATTTGGAAGAGAGAGAGAGAGAGAGAGATAGAGAGAGAGAGAGAGAGAGAGAGAGAGGCAGAGAAAGATACAGAGAGAAAGAGAGCTTTCATGCAGTTCCG